>VYXF01013005.1:241896-354137 GCA_013397295.1 Polioptila caerulea | reverse complement strand
AAAAAAAAAAAAACCAAGAAAGAAAAGGTTGTCTTTGGGTTAAAAATAACAGTTAAAATCCTATTCTTCCTACCTCCATACCAAAAAATACGATATTTTAATGATTTAAATGCAGTGTCATGTTTGAAAAACTCATAGTTCTTTCTCGTGTGTAAGGATTATGAGAAAAGGGTCACAATTTACTGATTGTTGTTTATATTGTCTGGTCAGCTTTTGGGGGTTCTTTTGCGCATTAAAAATAATACTGAGCTAGCAAGGCTTTTTTTGTAGCAAATTTTACTTTTGTGCTCATAGTCACTATCCCATAGCAGTAAAATTTGGCTGAAAATATTGCAGAGGGAATGTTTGTTTATTTGAAGGCCCTTTTTCAACCCACAGACTTCATTGCGTTGGAAGGATTAGATTGTTCATGAAAGCTTGGAAACAAAACTGGACTTCAGGTGGGATTTAATCTGCTGTTATTCCTTTAAAGTACAATTAGTTGGGTTGGTTTTTTTTATCCAAATAATTAGTTTTTATATTTTAAAAGCCCACATTTTAAAAGTACAGGAAAACAGTTTGAAAAAGAAACGGTGTGGTGACACTTGGGTTCATCTAACATCGTGTCGCTAAAGAGTATTCGTGCATGAGGATACAGCCATGTATGAATTTGTTATCTTTTAACCATGTGGTTATGCAACTGTGTTTGGGTTTACAAGCAATGACACTTCTCTGCAGATAAGTCCATGCATATCCCGAGGCACAGGCCATTTTGAGTGATCTGCTTTCTTGAAAAATTACATGTAAAGATGAGGTGGGTGTGAATCCCAACCAGATTCCTTGCCTGAGGTTGGAGGTGGATGCGGTGTGCAGCTCCTTGCTGTTCTCGGGACCTCTTTTGTCTCTACCACCAGTTTATCCCAGGTGTTTCTCTGAGGGAGGGGTGCCCGATGGGGAGGGATGTCACCAGCTAAGCCTCACACTCTCTGTTGCTCTGGGAGGGTCCTGCCCGTGCCCTCAGCACCCGAGTGCTCTTTGCTGTGCGCTGAGCAGGGTCCCCTGTGTCACCTTGCTCTCAGGGCTCTGTGTGTGGCTGCCCTGGGCTGCAGGTGAGGGCACAGAGCTCTGTCCTTTGGCTTGGCTACTCCGGCACCCACAGGGCTCGTGCCTGCGTGTCCCTGTGAGCCGTGTTACTTGTGAAGTCCCCGCTCTACCCCAGCAGAAAAGCCAAGTCTTTGTGGCTGGATTTGGGCAGAAAATTGCTGCAGACTTGGGGTATGGGGTTGGGCTTGGACTCAGCTGTTCATCCAGCATAAGCTGGGTGTCCACAACCTGCTCAGCTCTGTGGGACATCTGTCTCTGCAGTTGTGTGCAGTTTGTGGGTCAGTTTCTGCTCTGGAGAGCTGTGCAGGGCTCAGGCATGGGGCTCTCTGCTCCTGCTGACAGCCACTGCAGAGACCCATCCTCCCAGTTAGTTCACAGTTTCTTTTTCATTTAGTCATCACTTTCTATTATTTGCAAAGTCCATAAAAGGAATACAGCACATTACAGTAATTTTCAATTTCATCCTTTGCAACAACTCTGCTTTCAGAGACTAGTCCAGACTTTACTTTAGTCTGGCTCTGTATCTCTTGCATTTTTCTTTCTTTTTTCTGTCCTTTGTGCTATGGCAGGAAGAAGGGAGTTCTGTTTTATCCTGTTGGGGAATAGTTGTTGGATGGCATTTTTGTACTGGCTCTGCAGGACAATGCCTGGGTAGCAAAAGTGCATTTTTCTCCAGCAGTGTCTGCCTTTTGTTATTCCCCAGGGCTGCCTGCAGACGGTCTAGGTCTAGCCGTGGGTCTTCTTGGTGATGCTGTTCCTCAGATCCTCTTGCAGCGTGGTTGGAATTCTTGCAAATGGATGTCTCAGCTGTTTGGCAGCATTACAGCACCTTCTTTTGAGAGTCTGTGGGATACTCTGGGCCTGAGCAAGTGGTAGCTGGCAGCCAGGTATGGAGCCCACGGCAGCCTCAGAGCTCCCTTAGCCATTGATATTTCCTGGTGCATGTACAGCAAACAGGGATACAGGACTCTGCTGGGAGGTGGGAGCACAAGGAGAGACTGTTCACAGCGTGTGGGTTGTCTGGGGGTGCCTGTGCCCCTCAGTGACTGGGCATGGCTCTTGTCTCCAAACAGGTTTCCAAGTGCTGTCTCAGCTGCTTCCACTGACCCAGCCTTGGTGGTGGTGAGGTGCACACCAGTGTCAGCTGCAGGTAGCTCTGCCCAGACGTCCTAGAAGGCATCTTTGTGTGAAAGGTGGGGGACAGACCCTGCTAAGCTGACACCCCTGCATTTTTCTTCTTGGAAGCAGGTGTAGTTGTGCCCTTGGGCATAGGAGAGGCAACCAGCCCGGAGCTGGTCCATCTGTGCTCCAGCCCAGAGCTGCTCCATCTGCTCCAGCCCAGGGGGCGGGTTTGACTGGATCATTCATTGCTGCTACACCTACAAGCTGAAAATCAAGGTGCTTTTCAGAAAGTGTCTCCTTTCTGCTGGGTGCCCCATCTCAGGATAGCTCACTAAACACGAGGTAAGGTTGCAATACTCATTGCAGGAAAGGCAGCACTTCTGTGTTCCCAGTCCTGCCCTCTTGCTCATGTCTGGGAAATCTGCACTTGCCTTCTCTCTGTCTGATGGACCCTGTTCTGCTGTCCTGCTTTTACTCACTGCCTTGCCCCTCTGGCAGTGCCACCCATGAGGCTGGAGACAAAAAACAACAGAACTCACTCAGTTTTGACTGAACTCTCTGCTGCACTTCCTGATTTCGGATCCCTTGTGGGAGAGCCATGCCTTAGCTCACGCTCCTCAGGGCTTAGGCTCTGGGCTAAGTGCCTGTTAGTGCTTCTATCACACTGTTGTGGGCAGGGTCTGCTCCCCTTGCTTGTCTCACACTGTCACTGCTGTCACGTGTGCTGCATTTGGCCCTGCCTGGCTCACGATGGAAGCTGTGGCTGTGATGGAGGTGATACTGGGCCCGGTGCTTCTCAGAAGCACCCACAGATTTGTGGCTGCTCTGTAGGAGCATTTAGTAAGGTGCCCTGTAGGAGCAGAGCTGGGAGCATCCTGACTCTGGCTAGGGCAGTGGTGTGTCAGGGCTGGTCACTGCCTGGGCTGAAGCGGTCCTGGCACTTGGTTGTGGCAGTTCTGTGAGCTTTGCTGATTGGGAAATCCTTCAGGGAATTATGAAAACAGAATATTTATCCATTACCCTTTTTACAGACACTCCTTGACCCCCTTTGTTGCTCCTCCCTACCACAGTTGTGGAGAGAACACCGAGGGGAAGAAGACACAGGCTCACTCCTCTTTGGCAGTGCCTTGCTCACCATTGCCTCTTCAGGTGGGGCTTTGTTCATCTCTTCCCAATTGGCTGTAGCCAGTGGCATGAACAACTGCAGGTGACTTGAAGCTTGAGGCCCTCAACTCACCTGAAGCTGCTGATGGCCAGAAGCTCTCTGCAGCCAATGATGGGATGTGAAGGCAGTCGCCATAGAAACATCTCGGGCAATAAATGGAACCTTGAAAGCTCTGCATGCCTTTTGGCAGGAGCCCACGTGTGAATGTGGGTACAGGTAGTGGTGTTCACCCTGCAGACCAAGGCTGTGAGCGAGACGTTTGGAAACAGCAGCTGCAGAGCAAGCACAGGATCTGAACACTGCTTTGGTAAGCTGGCGCTTCCCTGAGGTTTTGATGGCAAAACAGTCAGAGCAGGAGGGTGTGATGTGGTCACAATACTGGCCTGGCAGGAGGGAGCTCCTTCCCACAGATGAGCTGTCCAGTTCTGTGCAGCAAACAGCCCCTCCTGGGTGCTGCAGCCACAGGCTTGGGGCAGCACGTGGGGACTCAGCACAGCCTCTGCAGGTGACACCCCTCTGTCTCTGGAATCCTCCTTGAGCACTGCTGCCCTTCCCTGTGTTCTGGCACTTGAGAGCTGTGTGCAGGCAGACCCCAGCCTAGGAAGGGCCCCAAGCCCACCTGAGAGGTGTTGGGTACCCTGGGGCATGTGTCCCCTTGGCCCTGGCCTGGGTCTGCCCCCTCTGTGCCCCTCTGCTGCCTTCCTGGGCAGAGCCTGCATCCTCCTGGCTGGCTGTTTGCTCACAGGTCACAGGCTGGCCAGGGAGCCTGATCATCTTGATGAGAGCCTGTGGGGCAGATGGAGCCTCTGTCTCTGAGGCTGGTCCAGAGAAACCATACTGGTCTGGCCATCCCAGGAGGGAAGAGAGCTGGAAGCTGTGCTTGTTCTGGCAGCCTCCTGCTCTGGAATGGATGTTCCCTTGTGCCAGATAGTAACTTCTGTGTGTGCCTGGGGATGCTGCACTCCCTTCTCCAGTCCTGCTTCCTTGCGTCTCTGTCTGTCACACTGGGATTATCTCCCTCTGCTCCTACTGCAGCTTCTTCCCGGAATCCCAAATCCCCAAAATGCTGTTTCTCCAATAATCCTTGTCATTAAAAGTGGCTCCTAAGCTCTGAGCACCTCCTCCTGTCCTCATCACCCTCTCTAGAGAGAATCAGTTTGAGTTGTGCACATTCTAACAGTGAGTAAATCATCTTGTTAACCTGGGACAGGACACTGTTTTGTCCCCCCTTGCCACTGCCACTCCAGAGTTGCCCTTGGATCTTTCTGTATTTTCACTATTTGGTGTCTTCAGCTGTGTGAAAATGTGCTTTCTTTGCTGTTGTTATGGCCCCAAGTAGGCATGTGGCTGTTGCTGACAGCGTTGTGCCTGTGTGGGAGAGGGAATTGTTTCCTTGCCTCTGGAGTCTGGAAGGTCGAGGACGGACAGGTGAGAGAGGGGGGTTGCTTTGAGAGCTGGACTTCACCAGCTTTCTGAGCTTGGCTGCCTTCCCACTTATGAAATACAGCTAAACCTTTTGATGGCAGGTAGGAATAGCTGAGCATCAGCAGAGTCCTTAAGAAATTACATCCCTGCTTAAACTTTTAAAAGTCAGCTGAACACCCGTTTGCTACAGCCCTCCCGGGCTGTTTCCCAGTGGCGCGGTGTTTTTTCCAGGATAATTCCTGCTGCAGTAATCCTGTCCCGAGGCAGGGCACCCTCAGCTGTGCCGCAGGAGCTGGGGCTCCTTCCCGTGGCAGCCGTCGGGGCCGGGGGGCGGGCGGGGGGCTCCTCCTCGGGCCGGTGCCGGCAGAGGGAGCCATCCTTCCTCCTTTCCTCTGCACAGCCCGCCGTGCCAATTAACCAATTAATCGCAAAGGTGCTGAGAGAGGTGAGCTGAGAACTAGGATCCTCCATTGGGCAATGGCTCTGCTCGTCTCGCTGAGGCTGAGAGGTGGCTGTGTCTTTCCCAAATCCCTCTTTTCTGCTTTGTTGCCCAGGTTCATCTGTCAGGTGAACCCCTGGGTGGGTTTGATCTGGCCCAGCCTCTTGTGGCCACACAAGCCAGGAGCAGCCTCCGTGGCAGAGGCTGATGCCAGCGCCTTGGCCAGCGGGGTGTGTGGGCAGGGGACCAGCCCAGGTGTGCAAAGGGCTGGGGCTGCCCTATGAGCCCCCATGGCACGAGTGACATGGGGCTGTGGCTGACCCTGCAGATGAAGACATGGCTTTGCCTTGCCTCGCCCGGGAGTTGGGAATGGATTAGTGAAGGCAGACAAGGGCTTTTGAGCTGGAGCTTGAAGTCCTGCCTAGAGGACTGACTGTTGTGCTGACAGGTGATGCTGCTCCTGTCCTTGGTACCACAAAGCGATGGAGGTATGGAGTGAATGCAGGCACTGAACCCTCCCCAGCTGGAGCAGCCACCACAGGTGAGCAGTTATGGATTTTTCTCTGAAAAAGCTGTTTACGTTTTTGTGTAATGGGAGACTCGTGTCTGGCTGGGAAGGATGCTGGAACCATCAGTTGAGGCTTTAATTGGTTTTGCACCTAGAGTGCTAATGTATTTTAGTGGATTAGATGGGAAGTGGGGTGCTGCTTGGCTGCTCCAGAACTGGAGATGTGAGCTCACATCACAGGAGTGAGAGGCTCAAAGCGTTGTGCAAGGAGAATGGCAGCTTCTCATTCTGCCACGGCTGCTGCTTTCTGGTTAATGCATTTGGAAGGGTTCAGTCCGATTTCCTTTGCTCTGGCATGTGAACATGGCCTGTACTGGGGCTGCCAAGTGTTTTGGGCCTGTTGTGGGATAGCCTTGGTAAGCAGCTAAGCCCCACACAGCCAATTACTCACTCCCTCATTCCCAAGTGGGTCATGGGAAAAGGAAAGGAAGAGTAAAAGCAGAAAATGTGTGGGTTGAGATAAAAATGGTTTAATAAGTGAAAGTGGAAGAAGAGAGAAAGAAAACAAGGGATGCAAAGGCAAACGCTCAGTGCCTTCTGTGTGTAGGCTGATGTCCAGGAACTCCTGAGCTAAGGGAGGCAAACCCCCCCAAGATCCCTCCTCTCCCTTTTTATTGCTGAGCATGGTTAGATGGGACAGGGTAGCTTTGTGGTTGATCTGGGTAATCCACTCCCAAACTCTTGTGCACCCCAGTCTGTTTGCCAGGGGACACAGTGAGCAGCAGAGAAGGCTTTGACACTGCAAGCACCATTTGGCAGTAGCTAAAATATCAGTGTGCTACCAGTTTTGTTTTGGTTGCAAACCTAAAACTCAGCACCAAGAAAAGCTTATTAACTCCCTCCCTGCCATACCCAGTCCAGGACAGCTAAACAGCTTTTAGTGCTCATACTGAGGGAGATGCCTTGGCAAAGAGTCCTTGTCAGATCTGGGAAGCAGGAGATGGAGCCTCTGTCCTGTGGATCTGATGGCCAAGGCACACTCCAGGCTGACCAGGACAGAGGCATGGCCCTGCCTGGGGTGCTGCAGGCATGATGTGTGTTGGGAGAAGCTGGAGAAACAACGGAGTGCTGGAAAGCAAGCCTTGGAAAGCAGGGCTGTGTGTGAGTGGTGAGCTGCTCACTCAGCTGGTGTGAATTATCCTCAGTCCTTCCGAGTGCTGGAGCAGGCAGGACAGAGTCTGACCTGCGATTGCTCGGGGCTCCTGCTCAGCATTTCCCTTCAGTTCCTGGCCACGGGCTCCCATCAAGTTTGGTGCTTCTAGGGAGGCATTTTCCAAACCTCAGGCTGTCCCTGAAGGAGAAAATCCTGCAGCCGAGCTTGTATTGCTTATAGTAAGCACTGTCAGGGTTGTGAAAAGCTGCTGTGAAATAGAAACGAGAGGGAGGGACTGTGAAGCACCAGGCTGGAAGGCCTTTCCTTTAAACTGCAGCTGAGCTGGGCTTAGGCAGAGGTAGGACACAATGTCTGGTCCTGGTTTCCAGAAGGCAGCACATGCATTTCCCTTGTGAGTGATCAAAGGCTGGGGCTGAGACTCATCTCTATCTTTTTTATATCTAGTCCATCACTGTGCTATCTGGTGCTTCCCAAGTATATCTAGAAATAGCTATTTTTTTTCCTTTGTCCTCTTCTAGACAATGCCTGGAGTCTTTGATAACTTTTTACATTTTATATGTTTTTGTGTGTGAGGTCTGTCTGTGCCTCTGTGTACCAATATGTGGAAAGCTGTTTCATGAGGGAATGCTCTTGGTGTCCCCCACTGTGGGGGCCCAAGTACTGCCCAGATGCAGTGCTTATGTCTGGCTTGGTCCTGAACCTCTCAAAGGTTTATAATCAGCCCTGCTCAGGGCAGCTGTGTCTTGTTTTTTTGTTTTGGAATCACAATGACTGTGTGTTCAAGGTGTGAATTTTGGTGTCACACCACGGTGAGGGGCAAGATGTGTACAATTCAGAGGCCCAGGAGGGCAAGAATGACTTCTTGGCTGGACACTGCTTGGCTTTGGATGCCCAAACTCTGCCTGAGGTTGCTGCCAGCCCAGCAGCCTGAGACAGGTGGTGGCTTGGAGACGAGGACACGAAGGAACACGTTTTGTCTGTGCTGCAGTCCTGGTTGACACAGTCCAGTGTCCATGTGGAGCAGGGGGGGCCTGGAGATCGGTGTGGCAGCACACAGGGGCTGCATGTCCAATTGGGGATTTCAGCACTTTTTGCAAGTGACTGCATGGATTGGGCATGGTGGGCTCTGGACTGGGGGCTGTGTGAATGGGTTCTAACGTGACTGTCATCAAAGGAACTAGAAAGGAGTGTGAAGGGAGAAGTGAAGCAGCCCAGAGGACAAAGGGAGTGCAAGCAAGGGTCTGCAGTGTAGTGACAGAGCAGGATGCAAAGGATCAATGTGTGTGAGGGTGACAAAGCTGGAGAAAACCATACAGGAAAGTGGCTGTGTCTGTACATGTGTCCTGCCAGTTCCCTCTCTTTCAAGCACAGAACTGCTTTGGGGAGGGAGGGGGCGGTGCTCAGAGCCAGCATCTATCAGTTTCTTTGGTTGTGGGGATCTTTCACTGTCAGAGTGGCTGCTGTACTGAATTGGAGAGCGTTGGGTCAGGGGAGTCCTGCCTGTGCCCTGGGCATTCTCAGGGAGATCCCTTGCTGAAGCAGGGCCAGGCTGCCAGCCTGGGGTGGGGCAGGAGGACTCAGAGTTGCAGATGGCTGCACCTGCCTGTGTGAGTGTCTCTGCCCTCTCCTGCATGCTCACACTCTCACATTTTCCAGCATAATCCTCCTTGCTCACGTGTATGTATATCTCCTCCTTTCTATTCTTTCACATGTACTTTGTCCATTTGCTTCTCTGTCCTCCCTGTTGCTACTGTAATCTCTCTCTTTCTTTCTCCCTTTGTTGCCTGGGCTGCTTTGCTGCCTCTTACTTCACCATGTCCCTCTTTATTCCTTTTGATAATAATAACATTAGAACCTATGTACAAGGCCCCAAGGTCCCTGCTTTGTGCAGATGCATGAGGAAAGACCCTTCAAAGCCTGTGTGCTGGGTTGAGAAGATTCTCACAGTCTCACTGTTTCCAGGAGTGTCAGAGGCAAAGGGCTGGACTGTGAAACAAGGCCTGTGCAAAGCCTCATGCTGTGTCCTCTGTCCATCCAGGAATGTCAGAAGTGAAGACGCCGGTCTTGTTTGATGCAGTTTTACACCAAAGCCCTGAACCCCTGATGGAGGAACTGAATGATTAATCTCCCTTTATCAGCTGTGCTGAGCAGAGTGGTTGTTCCCAGGGCTCCTGGTCTGTCCCTTCCTCATTGTGCTGTTGGTTTGGTAGTGACATTAAAGTGAAGCTACTTGCAGATTCTGTTCCAGTCTGCTGTGTTCACGTGCTTCGAGCTTTCAGAAATGTTCTTCCTTTCAACTGCAATTTGCACATTTGGCCTCTGCTGAGAGGTGATGCTTCAATGGGATGCTGGAGTCTGGTGGTTGGAAAGCAGTGTTTCTAGTGATGCACTGAGCTGTCTTGCTTTGCATATGTGATACCCACTGTATTTCCTGTGCTTGAAGGCCCTGTGTGGCTGCTGGTTCAGGCTGCAAATACAGCACTGGGGGGGGGTGGTGGTAGAGGAGGAATCAAATCTATTTCTTCACTTGACAAAGTGGTCAGAGTTTCTTGCAGAGGGAAGGCTGGTACTGTATCTGGCTTGCAGAATTATATCCAGAGACCCCCTGACTTGCCATAAGGATGGATCTCTGCTGTGCTAGTACGTCATGATTACAACCGTAGATAGCAAAGGGCTCTGAAATCAGGAGACATATTTAACACTTTTTATCCCTCTTAAAGTCTTCCAAGGAATGTACATCCTGTGTGTAGTGGTCTCTTTCAGCCTTTTTCAGCCACACTCTAATTTGTTTTCTGATGCTTCTACTTCAGCTCCCTCATAGGTGAACCTTCTGTTATTTATGCCTGTGTCCCGAATCTCCTTGCTGAGAGCTGGATTTGGGAAAAGAGCAAGCAGTAAAATCAAAAGCCATCACCTGTTCCTGTGGTTTGCTGCTCTTTGCAGCCCTTTTAGTTTATATACAGCAAATGTCTGTTGCAAAGTCTGTCCCTGCAAACAGCAACAGGCTCTTTTGGGATATTTGCTTCCCCTGTGGTTTCTCTTTGAGCAGTGTGACCTGTAGGCAGGGTCATGACCCAAGAACAGTAGAAGGAGATGGGGGTGGGCTGTAGCAGCAGGACCTTCTGTTCTTGTCTCTGCAGAGGGGCTGTAACACCCATGCAGCCTTTTCCTGGGCAGCAAGGACCACTGTGGAGCCTTTTTGCCAGCACTTACATTGGTCACTTCGTTGGAGCAGGCTGTCAACAGAATCCTCTCCTCCTTTCTTTGGGCAAAGTGCCTCAGTGAGCCTGAGCACACTTTCCGAGGAGAAGCTTGGTCTCTCTTCTGAGCCACAGACCTGGGGAAGATGTCCTTTGCAAATGCAGCTCTGAGTCCTGCGCATGAAGATTTTGGGAATTCCACCTGGGAGCACCTGTGTGTCAGTGCTGGCAGCAGAGAGCAAAGCCAGGGCCTCCCAGAGCAGGTGGCCAAGGTCCCTCTTGATGAGGTGTCTAGTCCTGTCCCAGGCTCACCTCCCTGTGAGAGGGAAGTGGGTGATGTTAGCTCTTGCTGCCCTTAGGTCTCCCCCTTTTGCTGTGCACCTTCCTACAGCGTTCAGGAGAGTCCCTGATAGCTGAAGGTGGAGGAGGAGAGTGATTTCTTCCTGGGCAAGTCACATTGGAGAAAAATTAACTGAATCTGGCCAGGTAACATTTTTGAACAGTACCTGTAAGTTCTTTTGGGGCTTCTTTGTGGTGGCTGCTTCCCCAAGGGTGTGTATTGCTTTGGACTCATCCTGAAGCTGTTTGGAATGTGAAGAGTGGCATCATTCTGCTTACAGGGGACTTGTAAGAGGTGTAATATTGGTGGCAGAGCAGAGAAAATTGGTGTCTGTCCAGTACAAGGCATTCCAGACAGGACAGAAATGGAACAGGACCTCGTCACCTGTTGTAGCATTTACTGGGGTGTGTTGGAAGATCCAGGATCTGCCCTTCCTCGAGGGAAAGAGGAAGGACTAGCCCTGGGAAAGGCAGTGGGACTGGTGTGCCTGTCTCTAAACTGTCCCATCACTCCTGGTCTGCAAACTCTCCTCCTGTTGCTAGTTAATATTAGTATTCCGATTGTGGAACGGGCGAGGCAATTAACACAAAGGTACAGTCATTCATTCTGACTGGAGGACTCATGGGATCAGATGTACTGGGGATAGGAAGCGGAGGCTTTCTGCTGGGAAAGAATGTCACAGCACAGCGGACACAGAAATGAAAAGCTATTAATAATGATCCCGGAACTTCACTTCCATCAGCTGTTTATTTAAAGGTGCTCCATATTCAAAGCCTCCTGATTTATGTGGGCAATAACACTCACAGTCCTGGGATCACTTTTTTAAGCAAGGCTAATGGGGTGAAACCATCATACTGCGACAGTAGAGATCAAGCTGGGAAAATGATACTGGAGAGAAAAATAAACTATTGCCTAGATAATCCCTGAGCTACGCTGGGCTGGGAGCTGGTGTGAGCTCCCTGCTCTTCCAGCATTTATTAAGGCTTTTACTTCCTTTTTTTTTTTCTTGGTCTTTGTGAACAGAATTTAGTGAGCATGGAAGGATATAAAAATTTTATTCTATCAGACTGGATGCTGAAATGCTTCTTCATTTGCATGCAAGTGACCTGGGACATGTGGTGTCTCCCTCTCTGTCTCCAGAGCTCCTATCCGGACTTGGTCCATTCCCAAAGGACTGGTTCCTCTGGGGAAAGGTGTCTGTGCCCTCTGCTGCGTGAGTTTTGCCTGCAAAGTGGTGGCACAGGAGCCCCTGGGGGGACAGAATTGGGATGCTCTGGGCTGTGGCACAGAGGGGATGAAGGGCTGCTCTGCTGGGGGTGTTTCTGGTTTCCATGTGGGTTCTCTTTATGGGGCTGTTTGCCCTTGCAGGGAAGGCTTCTTGGTGGGGCCCAAGCTGGACTGTTGACATGTGAATTTGGCAGAAACCCACAGTGGTTACCTTGTTCTGCAGTTAAACCACGACAGGAGGCTGGGCTCAAGGTGCAAGAAGGGCTCAGGGCAGGAGAAGTGTGAGTGTGGTGCTGGCGTCTTCTGACTGCAGGTGAGCCCTTGGTGGACAGGAGCTGGTTTCAGCAGCTCCCTCTGGACCTGGGGCAGTGTGCAGGAGTGCCAGATGCTGGCCATCAGAGGGTGTGTGGCTTGTGGTGTCTGCAGGGCAGTGAGCAGCTTTTGGCAAAGGCTGGATGTTTTCCTGGGGAGGTGAAATAGCCCCTGAGGCCGCCGAGCTGCGGTTTGAGTTGCTCTGGGCAGCGACTGACTCCTGGGACATGACTCTAAGCACTGTTCATTGTCAGGAGCTGGTAGTGGTGATGTGATTAGTAGAATGAAGCAAATGATTCCAAATAAATAATGCATCAATCATTAATGGTTGAATGCAAAATTTAGCCTGTTGCTGTTGTCTGCAAGTTGCTTACAAGGAGGTCAGTCCTTTGTTTTGCAGAAGGCTGTTATCTGCAGCTCGCTGTGCTCTGAGGATTCCTGGCACATCTGCTCCAGTGTGCAAGTCCCTGGTCCAGCAAGGGGCTCTGGTCTCTTCTGGTTGTTCTTGGTGAGGGGGAGATGGGCTTTGCTTTGAATGAGTGTCCACCAGGGTGACCATGCAGAGGCTCCTGTGGAGCTGTGAAGCTCTGGTGCTTGTTCTCCAGAACGCTGCTCACTGCTGACCTGTTTGTGCTCAACGTGCAGCCTCAGGGACCCAGGAAGGGACATAGGAGAGCTCTTGTTCTCTGGGCAGCCCCTCTCCTTGCTATGCTCTTCTTGGAGATGTTGACTTTCAAACAGACCTGGCCAAAATGTACTACCAGTGTTGGAGACACAGCTGCCAGGGATTTCTGCCAGCTGTGATGGAGTGTTCTGCACAGTGCTGTGTCTTAGCAAAGCATGTTTGCTTCCTCTTTGAGGGATGAGGCTGTGCACCATTCTGCTTCAGGTTCCTAAATTCCTGTGTCACCCAGATTCTTTCTTTTCTTCCTGGTGCTTAGGAACTTCTGGAGAGCAGGAAGGTTTGGAGCATCTTCTTCCAAACCAGAAAAGCCTGTCTGTAGGCAGGGCAGTGTTGGATTTTAGCAGGATGTTGCAGAAACAATTTTCTTACCCATTATACTATCTTGTTTCTAATTTTTATTTAATGAGCTCCTCTGAAAAAAAGAAAATCGTTGTAACAGTTTTCTTAAGTGCGAGAGATCAGGCTGAAATTGGCATTAAGGAGCCTAATTACACTCATTCTTCCACCTTTCTAACATCTGTTTATTGCTGCAGGCTTGTCCCGAGGTGCTGAGGAAGCCACTTAGCTTGGGCCAAAGGCACTCAGAGAGGGATCTGCAGTAGGAAGTGGTACAGGCTTCTAATCTGGGCTGTGCTCAACCAGATGATCTTGTTACACTGCAGAAAAGTACTGTGAAAACTGCAGGTGCAGCCCCCCAGGTCTTGTCCTGGTTTGTTGCTGCTCTCTTGTCCTCCTTTACAACCTCTCAGCTTCATTGTGGAGGATCCTGTGGGGGCCTGGTCTTAGTCTCAAAATGACAGTGTGCTGTCAGGAGAAGGGAATTCCTCGGTCTCATGCGTTCTGTAAAGAGGGGTTGCAGATCTCCTGTCATGAAGACTGAGGTATTTCCAAGGACAAAATTGCTAAGAGGATTAAGATGTGTAGGGAAGAAGAGTGAGCAGCAGCAAGAGACCTTCCTGAAAGTGATGTGTGCCTGCCATAGTATTTATTTCACCAGAGGACTGAGTCTGAATGTGACCTTGAACCTTGAGAAGCAAATTGAAGGAGGTTTCTTTGAACCTTTCTGACTCAGTATAATACCCACTTGTTATTCTGAGTAGGAATTTGGGGAGTCTTTCACAAGAGGTAGAAAGTTGCAGACAGAGCTATGAACATCTTCAATTTTCCATTTAATCACACAATATTGAATGATAAATAATTCATGCATCTGCCAAACATTGGCTTAAAAGAACCCAATTCCCTCCACATTTGTCAAAGCAGAAGAATTCCATTTTGTGCTTTTTTATTTTACTTTGTCTTTTAATTCCTATCCAAATGGTCTGTTGTCTGGGCCATCAGCTTTGATTCCACCTGTCCTGTTCTGAGCTTGTGCCTTTCCTCTCCTGTCACTTTTGCTGGTGTTCAGGGCCTGAAGAATTGGCAGCAGGAGGCAAGAAGGGGAGTGATGGTGGTCCCTGTGTGTCCTTGGGCTGTGCCACAGGTGCAGCTCTGGCAGTGGAGGCTGGTGAGGGTTCTCTGCCCCACTGCACAAGAGCACTTCTGGCTCCTCAGGAGGTGCTGGGCCATAAAAAGTGTGGCTCTTTTAGGAATGCAGCTTCTGACTTTATACAGGGTGTTTGTGAGGGAATGACTTTCAGATACAGCTCTCTGTCCAGATTCCGAAATTAAAGACTTGGTCTGAGCTCTGCAGCTCTCACCACAGCAGGAGGAGCTCTGTCCATCTCAGAAGTTGTGACAGAGGTGCTGTGATGGCTGCCTCCACCTCCTCTCTGAGACTGTTTTTAAAGACGAATTAAAAGTATTGTATTCACGTAGACAAGGCATGAAAATTCCATATTTGGAAAAGAATTGCTGCAGAGCGAGACCGTTATGGCTGTAAAAACCTCTTCCCTAGGGCAAATGTTGAGATTTTCTTTGCAATTAAAATTTCTTTGAAACTTGGACTAGAGAAGATTTGGAGGAGAAAAAAAAACCTCCTAAACTTTGAAAATACTTCTTTCCAAACAATGCTTGTGTGAGAGCTTTAATAAATACTGTTCCTCACAGTGTGTCTCATAGCAGAAAGTGACTGAACATGAGAAGTCAAAAGGTTGTGAATAGCTCCTGCTCTGGCAGTTGCCTCATTTTTCTATTATAATTTCTCAAGGCAGCATCAAAGGGGACAATAATTAAACTTAAACCAACCTAAAAAGAAGGGAGAAAGAGGCATGTTTAATCATACAGACCTGAGCATTGTGTAGGTACACATTCCTCAGCAAAAACAACTTTTCTCAACTGTGTGCAAGTTTATCTGAGAAGACAGGCTGATGAAGGAGTTCCCTGCTGGGAGAATAGTTCCAAGGAAGCAGAAAAAGGAAATCCAGAGATTCACTTCAAGAATAAGCAGGACTAAACTGTTACTACGAATAATGGGTTTTCTGCCCTGTTGTCAAAGCTGAGGCTAGGGTGACATCAGAGAGAGAACTTGATTTTATCATTGTCTGTCTGTCTTCTGTGCTCTGTATCAAGGCTGAAGTCTTGCTGAAAGGCAGATTGCTGCCAAATGTTGCCTTGCACAGTCTGGACCTGCATTTAGGATATGCTTGTCCAGTAACTGGTTATCATGACCCTTTCACTGTGTAAGAAAAGATAAAAGTAATTTAAATATCTTAATTCAAAAGCCTCTACGCTTTTGAATCCTTTTGGCACTGATCTCCAGCATTTGTACACAGTGTGGTGCTATGTGCTATCCAGGTTAATATCTCTTGCCATCTCTCACTGATTGGCAAAATTTGGAGGTGTCCTGGCGAGGACACTGAGCTAGAGCCTGCCTTGTGCAGGATCCATTTCAGCAGAGGGTGCAATGGGGGTTCCAGAGCTTGCAGTGGCAAAAACCTGTCTAGCCTCCAGATGCTCTCTGTGCCACCAGTACTCTGCTACTTTGTCCAGCTTTATCTGAACATTGAGACTTAAATGCCACTGATGGGATCTGCTGTGCAATGGGAACTTGCAGTGCAGTGTCTGTGATCATCATCTGTCTTGATGTGAGTGAGCATCCCACACCTTTTCTCTCAGCAGTGCTGCCATCCCTGACAGAATTAGCGNTCATCATCTGTCTTGATGTGAGTGGGCATCCCACACAGAATTAGCAATGTGTGTTCATGTTTTCCAGTCAGGGACCCTGGTTTGTGGGGGCTGCAGCCAGGTTGTGGTTTTGGTCCCTGGTGTTCTAAAACTGCAGAGTATTCCCTGTGGGGCAGAGGGCTCAGTGCCCTGAGCATTTCATTGTCCTGCCCAAAGGGGTAATCCTGGGGTGCCTCTTGAATGCTAGAGAGGGGCTGTGGGAGATTGTGGGGATGTGGGTGGGTGCTTGGGCAAGGTACCGTGGTCCAGGCACGGTGTGGTCTGACATGTCTTGTCAAGAGACAGCGTGTGGGATGTTGGAATCTTTATTGTGATACACCTGCCTGGCCTGGAGTTGGCAGTTTTTTATGTCTGGCAAGATTGCCTCATCTCTCGTCTCTGTATTTCAAGGAGAAGTTTATAAAAGGGGAAAAAAAAGTATCTTTGCCTCATCTTGTCTTACAATATCCAGTAGAGAAAGCGAGCTCCAGAGAGCCTGGGTTCATGTCTTAGCCCTAGGCCTGGAGATTATGAACCATCTTAAAGCTTTGCAGCAGCCTTGCCATGCTTGTATTACCTCCATACAGCAGATCCGGGGAGTGTGCTCCAGCCAGCCTGTTCCTTTTCCCAGGAAGGGCAGCATTAAGCAGATTCAAATCCTGTTTAACAGGAGGAGATGTGGTCACAGCCCCCGTGCTGCACTGTAGGCAGTGCTGGAGGAGAATTGCTGTTGGAGTAATTGCAGGCTTTTTCCTGCCCCATCTCCCAGCAAGGGCTGTCTGAGGCTGGGCTCTTGAGCTGCCCACGCTCTCAGATGTGAGGCAGGTGGGCTCCCTGTGGATGCAGACTGAGCTGGCACTAATTTGACCCCAGAGCTGCTCTTGTGCTTGCACGTGGCTTCAGCTGTTCCCTTGAGGTGACACAGCTGACACGTGTGGATGGTGCTGGAGGCAGTGCACACCCTCTGAGCTCTCAGGTAAAGGCACAGTGGGGTCAGAAAAAACTGGGCAAAAAATGGAGGGGGCTGGTTGGTGCTGGAGATTGGCCCCAGTCTTTAGAAAGGGTCACCAGATAGGTTTGCATGTTCTGGGAACAAGCTGGTGTGAAACTTGTGCTCCTCTTGCTGCTCCAACAGTGGGCACTTGTGGCTGCTTGCTGGGAGCCAAGTAGAAGCTTTTGTCCATCTGACTTTCTGTCCTGGGTTGTGTCCAGAGGTGCTACAGTACCTATAGTCCTGCCTGTTGGAAGCAGAGCTGCAAACCATTGACAAAGCTGTGACCGTGCTCTGTCTGCATCTCCAGCCTGCCTCTCATATCTCCCCATGCTCTTCTCTGCAGCCTCCCTGTGAGGTAGCTGTGGTCAGTGCCAAAGCTGGCAGAACAGTGCTGGACCTGCGTGGTTTCCTCATGACTGGTCAGAGATATCAGCTCTGGACCCTGGGGATGCAGGCACACCACAGCTCTTCTGGTGCCCCCTTTGTCCCTGCATGATCTGCCCTTGGGAGAGCACATTGTAAGGAGCTGCTTGCTCTCTGGCAGTAGGAGAGTCCACAAGCTCCCAGTTTTCAGCCATGGATTGGGGTTCTGCATGCAGGCACTGGCAGCCACTGCTGTCCCCACCCTGAGGACTGTCCCTGCTGTGATGCTGTCTGTTCCTTCCTTGGCTTTGCTGGGTAGCAGGGCAGGAGCCACATAAGGGGTGCTCATTCTGCAGGCAACTAACCCAGCAGCAAGAGCACTGTGGGTATTGTCAGGACTGAGGTATTGTCTCTGACCAGCAACCCTTCTACTACAGCCAGCCTTCATTTCCTTGTGTCCTCTGGGGTGTGGAAGGGCTCTGGAAAAGCAGAAGAAAACCCAAGCTTTAAGGAGCTCCTCTCTTGTGCTTGTTATTCATGTGGCTCTGCATTCTAGAGGGTGGCACAAGCAGTGCTTTGTTCTTGCCTTGCTCCTCAGCAGCCTCATGGCTGTTCTGAGCAGCTGGAGCAGTCCTGATGCTTGTGCTGGTAGCTGGTGCCACTCTGCTGGGAGGAGTCCCGAGCCAAAGCAGGGCATCCAAGCTCCTGTTTGCTGAGGCTGCAGACTGGAGTTGAGGAGAGAGGGCTCTCTTTCAATGCCTTTGCATCTTCTTGTACCCGGTGGGCAGTTCTGCATTTTCTACCAATTATTAGGGCTTGTCAGAGGAGCAGTACTGGTGTACCAACCCTTCCAGTAAAGCTCTGTGCAGGGGAGCACTCATGAGATCCTGGGGATGCTCCCTGGCCTCTGGGTGGGACAGCCCTCCCTGGGCTCCTGAGGCACCACTGCCTTGGCCCTGCTGTGTTGGGCAGCAATGTAGGACTGTGGTGCACTGGGCAGTGCTATCCTGGTGTGCTGTTGCCTCCCCATGACTTCCCCCTCCCCCTGCCTACTTTCTCCTGCATCAGCCTGCATTTGTAAAATGAAATAAATATTGACATGGACGGGATGCTATTCAATTTGTCCTGATCACTGGGCTGCGGTGAGTTCTGACAGAGCACAGTGTAAAACATAAGCTCAGGATGTAATTTCTACTGTCAACATGATGTACAGTATAGCTGTGCCAAATGCACACCAACAAACTGCACGAGCTCTTGTGGGGAGGGGAGGGGGGAGTTGTGCTGATAATTGGAAGAGGGATGGCAGAGCAGCAGGAGAGGGGACATCACCCTGGGCCTGGGGCTTCACACTGTGCATGGAAACCTGCTTGGTGTGGTGAGTGCTGGGCACCCTGCCATGTGGGTGCATGTGTGGGCTGTGCTGGCTGCAGCAGCAGCTCCCACTGGTTATTTACGGCCCCGCTGCTCACTTGTGACAGAGAGAAGGGGCACTTCCAGCTGTTGGTGAGAAGTTTTCAATAACACTGGGAAGTAAATATTGTGCTAGTCCTGGTTCCTGTGCATGGGACCTTCTGGGGTGTCTTGATTCCTGCTGCTGCAAGGCATGAACAGGACTTGGGGCTCTTGGCTTTGCAGCCTCTGGAAGAGGTCTGTGATGTGACAGCTGGAAAGGTTCTGCACACTGAGGAGAGACATGACCCTGAAGCTGTCAAAGAAGAGACACAGGCTGAGAATTTGTCACTGGAGAAGAAAGACCTGGTTTGTGGCAATCAGTCTGGCTACAGATGTGTCTCTGGGCCAGCATTTTGTGCTGCAGGGGGCTGGAGGTCACCACAGGTTCTGTAGTTGGGCTTTGTTGTCTGGGACGTGGATGAGGGAACTCAGGTTACAGCACCTGCATTGCTGCCCACAGGAAGAGCATGCAGAGAGCTCAGCTGAGAGTAGCTGAACTTTGGACACGTGAGACAGTCACCAGCAAACCGCATTAGCTCAGATGAGAAATCTGTTAAATATAAAAAACAGCACAATAGCTGAGACTATACATGAGGTTGTGTTTCCCACAGCAACGCAGCCCAACCCCATGGGTGCTCAGCAGGACTCTCTGTGGCAGAATCTTCTCTGTGGAGTGCTCAGATGCAACAGGGCTGAACAAGTTGCCTTGGGAACTGTGGGCCAGCTTGTCTGCCAGCCAGGGAGCAGCTCTGCTCAAGTGGAGCTCACCCACTGCAGCATCTTCTGCCCTCAGTTCCTCTTTCCTGCCTTGCCTTAGTGTGTGCATTTAAGCTGTTGTCGTTGCTGGTTTATTGATACTGTTTGGGACTGTGCTGCTTCCATTGGTGTGCTGTAACCCTGGTCAGGCTGACAGAGAAGGCCCAGTGTCCATTTCTGAACAAGGGGCACTGCCCTTTCTGTAGCACGTGCCTGGTGTAGCTGTGTCCTGGAGGAAATCAGATGCCACTGAGGTGTGAAATGGTTCGATGAAGGGAACAAAGGTGGCTCCTTCTGCTGTCACAGAGCCAGTGTTGGTGCCTTCTGCCAGCTGTGTGCCCGGAGTGCTGCATGCTGGAGGCAGTGGGAATGTGCTGCCTCCGTGTGCCAGCTCGGTTGGAGACCCTGGCTGCTGAGGTTGCTTGTGCTGCCAGGATTTGCTCCATTGGACTGGCTTTCTTGCAGCCTCCCCATGTGTTCGGAAGGCCTTCAGTGTTGCAGAACTGCACCCTGGTGCTGGCATTGCTCCTTGTCAGGCTTTTGTCAGGGCTTTATCAATCGATGTGGATGATCTGCTCCTGGATGGCAAGGAGAGGATGCTGGGTGGGCAGAATGGGAGACTTCAGCCGGTGGTGGCTGCTTCTCCCCAAGGCTCTGCCGACGCAGTTGTCCTGAGAACACATGCAGATGGATTCTTTTTAAAATTCTCCTTCTGGCAGTTGAGTTTACCAGCTACAACTCATTTGTACTCAGATTTTGGATGCAACCAGAGGTGTTGCCTGCAAAAGTGATGCAGAGTGGAAGGCAGAGATGCTGGATAGAGTGTTCTTCCCAACTTACTGTTTGCCCTTGGTGCTGACCTGAAACTCCTGCTCTGGCACAACTTATGCTGCTCAGTTTATTGACATGTCTCTGGGTAAGCTACTCCAAAACAACCAGAGATCTCCTAGGTGTGAGAATTTGGAGAAGTGCTGTTTGTGGCAGCGGTGCACTATGTCTGGTATTTACCTTCTGTGTACCCAGGTAGGCGTGATAAAGCACATTTGCACTTGTGCTGTTCTTGTGAGTGTCTTGCTCTGGAGCCTGCTGTGGGTCAGGCAGCCTTGGCTCCATTGCTCCAGAGCACAGACCCCAATCTCTGCATTTGATCTGTGAAGTTACTTTACCCTATGTGTGGGAGAGATGGCTCAGTCTGTCCCTTACCAGCAGGTCGTCTTGCTCCCCGAAGTGTGCATTGTTAAATACTCTGGCATTTGATGGGGATCCTCAGCAGCAGTGCAGCTGCCCTTTGGGAGCAGAGGCAGGAAGCACTTCTGCATGGGGAGGCCTGGCTGCAAGACACAGGCGTGGCATTGCCAACAACCTCACCAGGCTGGTGGGGAAAAATATCTTCATAGTAAATGGACTGGCGAGGAGGAGGGGTGGGGAGCAATGTTAGTGCTTCTGTACCATGATTGCTAACATAAAAATACACTGGAGACCCTGTCTTCCTTGGAGCATGGAGTGCACAGGGCTGGCACATGTGACAGCTGATGTGCATGTGTGAGTGGAATATAGCGTGTGTGCATAGGGAGGAAATGTGTGTGCACACAAATGAGGCACAAATAGACAAAAGGAGCCGGTGTGTATGAGTGATCTTAGCTGTGGATGGGGTGAGATGTGTGTGAGCCCTTTTGGAGAATAAATTTGTGCACATTGTGTGACACACAACTTGTGAACCATGAACAGGCAGTGTAGAATGATGCTTTGTGGTTCTCAGGGACGTGTTTGTCCAGACAAGTGAATGCAGACAGGAAAGAGTGCAGCAGACATTCCCTGTTTGGGAAACAGGCCCATTGGTGGAGTCACACTGGGGAATAGCAAGTGAGGGAAAGAGATGGAGAAATATGTGGGAGCTTTCCCTCCTCTGAACAGCTGGGACTGTTCAGATTCATGCAGGGGTCTATGCAAAGCACACTCCAGTTCCCTTTCTATGGGGAGTAGATGGACTTCTAGTCCAGGATCATTTGCCTTTCCATTCACCCTTTTTCTGCCTCCTCTTTAGAGTAACAACTGACAGGAGATGAATTCTGCAGACTGGTGCATGTTTCATGAGTAGATCAGGCTGTGGCTGGTATCACAGAGCCCTGGTGGAAGCTCAGGGCGTTGGTGCAGGGAGAGATGGATGCTGCATCCCCATCTCCTGATCAGGCTTCCTCTCCCCATCTGCTCACTGGGTGCAATGTACCCTTGGCTAAAGGTCTCATATCTCAGCCCTTAGTGCCTTAAGGGTGGTTTGAAGCTTACACCAGAGCCCTTTTTCATACTGTTACCTTTAGAGTCAGCCAGGTGGCGAATTCTTGAACAGATGCTTTTCTCCTGCCCATGGCTGCAGAGGTGAGATGAAAAAGGTTCTGCAGGGAGGGCTTGCAGGAGTATCTGGACAGGCTGTACCTCCCATGCTCAGGGGCTGGTATCCCTCAGTGTGAGCCTTGTCTGCCTATGCCAGGCTGCTGAGGTCTGGTCCTGCACAGGCACTGGCAGCTGTACTGTGCCAGGAGTGCTGCTGCACATCTCCTGGCAGTGTGAGCACCAATGACTCCCTCCAGGCACAGACCTCACTCCTCTCAGCAGCCAGGACCATGCGGTGAGGGGGTGCCCTTGTCAGCAGGGTCCTTGGTCTTTGAGTCCCTGCTGGAGCAGATGTTTGCAGTTTGTTTGAGAGCTCTGCAGCCCTCCCTGTTGTGTTCCTGCTCTGGCAGGACCTGCAGGATTTGGCCCTGCTGTGGAGCACCTGGGGCAGGGCAAGGTATTTGATACTGACCAAGGCTGCAGGAGCAGCACAGGGGGACATTGGGCCATGTTTTCACATCAACTCTGACACCTTGGCTTTTTCCAGGCTCCTGGAGATGCTGCTGACTGCCCTGCACCTCCCTGCGTGAGCCAGCAGAGAATGGAAGTGACCAGAACCATCTGGGCAGAGGACCCTTCACCAGGCACTGGGATATTGTCCCCCTGAAGATGGGAGGTACAAATGGCCCTGTGAACTCCATGCGTGGCACAGACACCTGCACCGCCACACCCCTGGCACCGTAGTCCCAGGCTGCCACAGGACAGGCAGACGTTGGCCACAGCAGCTCATCCTGTTAACTCCTCTGTGAAAACATTTGTGGAAGAGCTTCCTTCTCCTCCTGTGGATGCCAGCAGTGGGTGTCTGTGCTCCGTGTGCCTGCTGGTGGGGTGGGCACCAGGCTGTGCATCCCCCCCTCCCCAGCCAGACCAGCAGCAGCCGAGCACGGAGCCCTGCAGCTCTGTCCCCAGGGACAAATGCCAGCTGCCAGACTCTTCTCTGGAGACCCAGGAGCAGCCTGTGAGGCACCAGCACTGACTGCTCCCACGCCAGCAGCGGGCAGTCCAGGACACCTCTTGTCACAGATGTGACTCACGCTGGACAGGAGTGCTCCAGCTGCAGGGCACAGCATGCAGCAGGGCCGGGGATGCTCTGCACTGACCGGGCAGCCTCACGCTGCTAGTGTGGACTTTCCTCCTACTCTTCCCTAAAGGATGCTGGCTGCCCATCCAGAAGCTCCTGCTCATGCTGCCTCCTAGAGTGCCATGGCGAAGGGTCTGCAGGACTGCTTGTGGAGCATGCTGCTGCTGTTCTGCGCCATCCAGGAGCTGGGGTCCTGGGCCATGCACACGGCAGTGGAGGGCCCTGGCCTGGGGGAGCCCGGGGATCCTGCCCTGCTGGCCAGCGGGCGAGTGAAGCGTGGCTGGGTCTGGAACCAGTTCTTTGTGGTGGAGGAGTACACGGGCACGGAGCCGCTGTATGTGGGGAAGGTAAGCTGACCTGGGGTCTCCATGGGGCTGACAGAGCCTGGAGCACAGTGGACATGCTGGCAGTGCTGAGCAGAGAGAGAGCCCATGTGAAGGCTGTTCACAGGGGACTGGCTACTTTGTGGACTGCAATGGCAGGAGCCTGGTCCCTGCTGGGGGTGGTGAGGTTAATGTGCTCGCAGAGATGAGAACAGGACACACCAAGATTTACATCTATGTTCCTACACTCATATACTGGGTTCTTGTGATGTCTGGGTGTGGGTGCAAGAAGCTCTGCAGTGGGAGCTGCTGGCAGGTGACAGTGCCTTGCCGGGCAGGACTGGGACTGTAGGTGGGAGCTGGCCACACTTCCCTGGTGTGGGACCTCCTGGGAAGGCTGGACATGGACCTCTGCTCCCTCTACTGCTGGTATCCTGAGGCTGAGGGAACATTTCACCTAGGGGTTGCTGGACTTTATCCTTTTCTGAGAGCTTTGGAGAAGCAGCTGCCCCACGTGTCAGGCAGATATGTTGTTTACATTTGGGTGAAGGCAGTGCTAGCTGTTGGGACCAGTCAGAGGAACACACTACAATCCAGCTAGAGCTGGAGGCATGGGCTCACCCTGAAGGAAAGTGCCCAGGAGCTTCTACAGCAGGGCTGTCTGATGGCCTCAGCTGTCTGGGCATGAGTCTGGAGGAGCTTGAAAATGGGTTTCTTGGCTGGGGGCCAGCGGGGATTTCAGTGGTGATTTGTGTCCGTTTCAGCAGACACTCAAAGCCGCGCTCCTCCGCCGCCCTCGGAGCAGGCACAGCTAATTCATGGCTCCCCTGGGAGCAGCGGAGGCACCAGGCCCTGCCACAGGCCTGGCACTGCCTCGGCTCCAACTGAACCGAAACCTACAACTCACCCGTTTTACAGCCCCTTTCCACATCACCCTCCACATCACCCGCCTGCCTCAGAACGGCAGCCAGTGCACTGAGATCACTGCCTGTGCATCCCCAGGGCTGAAAGCCAGCCGGGCCAGGCTTCTCCTGGTGCTGGCAGAGGATGGAGTGCTCCCCTGGAACGCAGTTTGTCCCCAGCAGAGTGCCACCACTCTTAGCACAGTCCATGGGTCTGGAGCCTCCCTGCGCTGGGGGACCCTGCGGAGGAGCTGGGGCTTGCCCTCTGTGGATGCCTCTCACACACCTACATGTGCTTTCTGAAGGGCCGATACCATTTTCCATAAAATCTGGGTTCTCTAGCTAATCCTTCTTCTGAACTGTAATTTCCCCTGAGGCTGCTGTCAGTTTGATGTGGATTTCTTTGGGTTTTTTAAATAGAATTATGGGGTCAGCACTAGTTACAAACTTCTGCATGTGGACAGATCTATTTTAGATAGAGGAGAGGATTAAAGGGAAAAAAGCAGATTTAATTAAGTTGCTAATATTTAAAGAAAATTGATGAACTCGAGCTTTATGAGTTGGAGCAAACAGAGTGCGCCTTTATTACGGGCTAGTTTTTATTTGATTTTCCTTCTTTTCTAGCCCTGGAGTCATTTTTTATTTGTGTATCTGTGCTTTCTGTTTAATTGCTTTTAATAAGGAATGTGCACCTCTGTTCATATTTAATTTTGATTTAATTATTAGTATGTAATTAATGGCTTTGTAAGAATTCTGGTTGTAGTCTTTTAGGACAAGGAAACAATTTCCCTGTTTAACAAATGCGACTGATCAGCCTATCGTCCGCCCTCTGGATGTCCCAGTTCTGCAGACACTGCAGTCCTTGCTCAGGGCTGAGCTGCAGGCAGGGCTGGGTGGTCCCTCTGCTCTTGGGGCCCAGTGTGTGCCAGGGCTGTGTGACTTCATTCTCCTGCCATGCCCAGGGGTGGAGGGAATCCTGAGGCTGCGTGGGAGCTTGGTGCTCCCCAAGGCTGCCTGCTGTAACAGAGGGGAGAGAAGAGCCCTGGGATGTGGTCCAGGTCTGTGGCATCTCCCCTCCCGTTTCTGTAGCCTGCGATCCGGCCCTCCCCCATTAGTTGTTGTTTAGCCAAGCAGCACAGATTTAGCTCTTTTAATCTTCCCCTGTAAATCAATCTCTGCAACCCCTTGAGCCCAGGCTCCATTTTTCTTCCTAGCATTCCGGTTTGCAGGGATGCTGGTGTCTGCTCCGAGCAGTCAGCAATGAGCAAATATGTGAAGAGGATGTGCTGAGAGCTCAATGTGGTGCTGGATGCTTTATCTCTAGCCTAATTATTAATCATGAGCCCAGTGTTCAGCAGAAAATTGCAGGTTTCTGCTACCTGTGCTGTACAGACCTGGTGTTCCTTCTTCGTTCTGAAAGCTCACGGAGTAGCAGTGAGAACATGAGAAGAGGATGATAAAGTGAAGAGGGCAGAAAGCTCTCCACCAGCCAGCAGGGAGGGTTGGGACTGGATGGCCAGGCTGAGATGACCATCTCCACAGACCAGGGCAGGATGCTCCAGGTGACCAAGGCAGGGTGACCACCCCATAGGCACATTTGCAGCCAAAGCCATCACGGTGGTCCCAGACTCTGCTGGGCTCACAGCCCTATTTGTGAGCTGAGTGAAGGTCTCCTTCTGGGCAAGCCTTGAGAGATGTTGTCACCATGGGCAGTAATTTGTGAATGTTGTGCAAAATGCGTTGAATTGCCTAACGTGTGGGTCCCTCACTTGTGAAATAAATACATAAACTGTATCTAACAAGACAAATATAATGAAGGCGTCATAAAAAAAGAGGCAGCTCTAGTATAAATTCTTGCTGGTAGAGCTGTATGTCTGAAAGGTGGATTATAGAACTGCAGTTTGGAAGATTGAATGGCCCATAAACATTTTCATATTTCATTAGCCGATTAATGGACGACTTTTTTCTCTTTTTGGAGGGGGGACATGACTTTGCTGATTCTAAGCAGAAATTGTAGGAAACAAATGAAAGCAGCTGATGAAACCTTTCCGGGGGCCTGTCCCATTATGGATTGTCCCAATTAATGCCCACGCTGCTCTCTGTCAAGATGCATTCTGCCTGTCCAGTTACTGTTAATAGATTTCTCATAAGTGGCTGGATTGTAAAAACCTCATAACTCAGTTTAATGCCACCAATAAAATTATCTCTGGACGTCTGGCCTGGATTCCAGTCAGCTCTTGGTCCATGGGGAGCTGCTGTTTACCCTTTCTTTTCCTAATTCCAAACATTGTCTTAATTAAAAAACGAAACAGCAGAGATTGCCTGCAAAGGCATCTTCCTCAGGGTCTGTTTTTAGTCCTGAACATAAGCCAATTTGTCTCACTCTTTTGTAGATTTTGTCCAGGTGGGGCTCTGGGCTCTGATGATGGGATGTTGTGACCCCTGTTACCTGCAATGTAAACCCAGCACGGGGGTGCAGGGAGTGTGTGAGCTCTTCAGCAGGGAGACTTGTCAGCACCAGCTGCCCAGATCATGGAGGGTGGCTGTGGCTGAGGCAAAGCAGGTGGATGAGGATGGACTTTGGGCAGTTGGTTGTGTAGGAGTGGAGGGATGCTGATGGTGAGGTACCTGTGCAACTTGGGAGAGGTGATCCCATGCTTCCAGAGTCCTGGGTCCTTGCCCATAGGGAAGCCTCTTTCTTTGGAGTGCAGCTGAATTTTCCTTCGCTCTTCCATCGTCTTGTAACCCTTTATTAAAGGGGTTTGTCCCTTGGTTTGTAGTGGGGGTGGGCACTGGCAGAATCTGTAATCTGCAGAGCTGTACAGGCAGGCCTGAAATTCCAGTTTAATGGGCCTTCCTTCATGCACAGGAGTTGTCTGGGGGTGCTCTCTGTCACTGTCCAGTCCAACAAGAGCAGAGGGGCATCACACAGGGACCACGAGCATCTTCTGCAGGTGGCTAGGGTTGGGTACAAGCACGACCCCAGCCTGCTCCCACCCTCTCCCTCTTTCCCTGGCAGATCCACTCGGACTCGGATGAGGGAGACGGCTCCATCAAGTACACCATCTCCGGGGAGGGCGCGGGGACCATTTTCCTCATCGATGAGATCACCGGTGACATCCACGCCACCGAGCGCCTGGACCGGGAGCAGAAAACCTTCTACACGCTGCGGGCGCAGGCCCGCGACCGGCAGACGGACCAGCTGCTGGAGCCCGAGTCCGAGTTCATCATCAAGGTGCAGGACATCAACGACAGCGAGCCGCGCTTCCTGGAGGGGCCCTACATCGGCAGCGTGGCGGAGCTGTCCCCCATCGGTACGTGTGTGTTGGGAAACCTGCGCCTCTCTCCTGTCAAACCTTGAGCCCGCTGTGCCCCACAAAAAACCACTTGCAAATCCCAGGGATTCCAGAGCTAGGGAGCCAAAAGGGAAAAATAAATAAGGTGGCTTAAGAAAAACAAGTGGATAAATCCTCTGAGCTGATTGCCAGCCTTTGGCTGAGCGCTCAGTCTCAGCCCTAAGCTGTGCTCTGGGGACGGGTCGTGGTGGTGCCAGCTGCCTGCTGTGCATTGACTCTGGCTTTGCACAGCCCCCTCCCTCCTAAATGCTGGGGGGTTGGACTAAGCCCTCACAAACCAAGGGGCTCACATCTGCCTGTGGTTCAGATTGGTCTGGGTGGTGTTTCTCCCCCAGCTCAGGTCATCCTCTGTGTGCTGCTTTGCTGCTCTTCTGAGCCACGGGGCTGCCCAGACATCATTGCTTTGTGTGTCCCCGTGCAGAACTGCCAGACCCTTCTCAGCTGGGTCTGTCCTTCTCTGAGGGGCCAGACCTTGCTGGTGGGGAATTCATGTCCCTGTGACAGAAGCGTGTCTTCTCAGTGTAACTGCCCATCCCCTAGCACCAGGCTCGTCTTAAATGTGTTGGTGATCAACCACTGAAGCTCTGAGGGCCAGGCTGGGATGATGAGGCTGCATGAGTCCATCCCCCTGGGATGGCAGAGCAGGACAGTTGGCTTTGTGCTCACCTGAGCTTCAGGAGGGGTGCAGGGAGATGATGTGTGAGCTGCAGCACTGCTGCCCTCGCTTCTGCTGGGTTCCCATGCTGCTGAACACAGCTGGAGTCCAGGAGAATGACTGGTGCTGCCCTGCCCAGAGCCACACCATTCCCTGTGTGCACTGTTCTCTGTCCACGCCATTCCCTGACCACGCTGGGCTCTCTGCTACCCCTATAACAGGCTGCGTGTGTCGGCCTGTGCTGCGAGCAGGAGCTGTAAATCACTGTTCCCTAAGGCTGTATCCAGGTGGAAGACAGCTCGTGAAAGGCTGACATGGAAGATCAGGCAGGACCCCAACACTGTCAGCAGGGGATGAGTCGGCACAGGGGGCAGTGACAGTGCCAGGGCTGCAGAGAGCCCCCAGGGCAGGGGGAGCAGCGGAGCTGCACCAGGGGCTTGAGAGGCCAGGTCAGGTGAACCAGCAGGTCCTGCTGTGCTGCTGCAGGAAGGTCTGGCTGCAGAGGCATCCTGGCAGCAGAGCACAGGGAGCAGTGCTCAGGTCTGTGCTGCTTCAGGACTGAGCTCCAGCTCTCCGGTTCATGTGCAGCACATTGCAAGGCTGATGCGTGGCCTCCAGCAGGTACAGATGTACAGGAATTGCCTGCACCAGAGGAGCTGCTGCTGCCTGGATTCTGTTGATGTATGGAGAACAAGTTCTCCTGAGGCATCCCAAGCTCTCCTTCTGCTTTCAGTTACCTGTGCAAATCCTTCCCTCAGTCAGAGAGTGACCCCTTGAACTATAGCTGGATGCTCCTGGAGAAATGAAAGACAGCATGTGGGCACCAAAGCAAGAGGCATCCTGTTCCCAAAGGGAAGAAAGAAATTAAATTAATCTAATTTGCTTGAACAACATTTTAAAAAGCAAGGAATTCTCAACTCTGGGTATTAGACAAGGATCCCAGTTCTTTGAAAATCACTAACAATTATGGAGCTGCCTGATCAGACTGATGTGAACAAGACATATCAAAGGAGACAGTTTCTATGCGAAATTGGAGATCAGAGGGAGAAAGAAACACGGTTTCACAACATGAAAGAAGGCGATTCCTGCAAATTAAAATACTCGGAAGTTAAAAGTGAAGAGAAGTGCTGTGAACGGCGTGGGCTGCATTTCCCAGCTGTGTGCTTGGAGAGGGGAGCTGGAACCAAGAGCCTGTTCTGCTTTCCAGGCTACCTGCCTGCCACAGCCTCGGAGCCTTCTGCAGTCTGGCCATCCTGAGGAGTGTACGGGCTCCCCCAGAGCAGCCTCACACATCATCCTGCCGTGGTGCTGCTGGTTGGGCTCCAGCAGTGTGAGTGCAGAGCTGGAGAGACCCACATGCTGCTGCTGCTGCTGCAAATCTCCAGCTCCCTCCCACTTCTCTCTTGGCTGACCAGTGCTTTGCCCAGGACCAGGCAGCACGAAGGACCAGGCGGACACATCCTGTGAAAGCATAAACAGGCAAGGCTGGCAAGGTGCTTTCTGCTCAAACCTTGAAAGGTTCAGCAGCTGGGAGGCAAATGGGGCTGGTCACGGACCTGGTGTGAGAGGTTCAGCTCCAGATGCTGTAGGAAGGGCTGAGGGTGTAGGATGTGGGAAGCTGCTGGGCCAGGGAGGTGAAGTTCAGGATATTCTTGTGGGAAATGACCTGCCAGGCCCTTTTTCTGTGGGAGTGCTCCTTTTGTGGCATCAAGGCTGGGTGCAGCTGTGATCATGGCTTTGTTGTGGCTGGTATTGACAGTGACATTTGCTGTCTCTGAGCTGGACAGAGCATCTCCCCCAGACCTGTGGGGTGTTTTCAGGAGAGGGAATGGGGAGTGTGCCTTTCTGCCTTCCTGAGTGTGGATGGAGGGGATCCCAGCTTGGTGTTGGCCAAGCAGGAGAACAGAAGCTGGAGAACTCAGGTTGGCTATTAGTGTATTGAGATCAAAGCTTGGGGACCTGCTGGTGGCCATGCCTGCTCCTAGCACTGTTTGGATTCAGCTGTGCTCTGCTGGGGCAGGGGCTGGGATGGAGCCACTCCACAGGCAGGGATGCTCTCCAGCTTGGAGCTGTAGGGAGCTGCTCTTTCTCTGCTGCTCTGAAGCCTTTGCTCTGCATTCCAGCCTGAAAAGTTAAGAGTGACCCCTTCTTCCTCCTCTCGTGGTCTTGCCTTCCCAGACCTCGCTGGGGTTTGTGCTTGGGTGGTTTTTGTTCTCACTCAAGGCAGCTCTCAGCTGCACTCTCCATTCCCTGCCAGAAGCAGAGTCCCAGCTCCCAGAGGTGGGTGCCTTCCTGGGGCGTGAAGAGGAATAAACCAAATACAGTCAGATCCGCTCTGTGACAGCAGGAGCAGATCAAAGGACATTATTTGCATAATGAAGGAGTACTAATTGGGAGGGAAAGTCATTTGATTTCCTAGTGTCTAAAAGGGAATAACAAATGAGAGAATGGCACAAACTCTCAGAGTAACTGGGAGTGCTTTGCAGCACAGCTGCCCCTTGCTCTGCGGGGCCGGGGCGGTGTGTTTGGGTACGTGCTGCCTGAGACTGTGAGACTGAGGGTGGGCTAAAGGCCTCTTTGTTCCAGGATCTTGCCTTGGCAGTGGTCAGAGTGCATTCTTAGGAAGGAGGAACAGCACACACAGGACATGTGATGCTCCTCTTAATATTCTCCTAGCCAGCATCTGTTTTCAGCTTGGAAATGTCTTTGGCTGTGGGTGGTTTCTGGGGGTTTAGTCAGCTTTAGTATCTGTCTTCCATAAACTCATCCAGACTCATTGTAAACCTCTGCAAAGGGAAAAGAAAAGGGATTGCTGTTGTTACCTGATGGATCAAAAGTGGCAGATGCAGGATGGTCAGGAGGATAAGGCTGGAGTGTGGGATTTGTAAAGGGCGGAGATGGTGCCGGGAGCTAACTCCAGCCTATGAGCCAGGCTGGAGAAGTCTATTTTCTACACAGGGATATCCTGCACTTTTAAGAAGCACATCCAAAATGGAAGCTGACCCAACATCTTTATCTGACTTCCCTTGGCACAGCAGAACCAGCTGCAAAACCAGCAGTTGGCTTTTCTGGAGAAACCTGATCTGGCCTCGAGCATCAGGAGCAGTAGTGCAGCTGCTCTGGGAGGTTTGCTGCCTGGAAGGGAGGGCAGCTGGGGCTGCAGAGGGGTGGAGAGATCTCTGCTCAGCCCCAGAGGGAGCTGGGCTGGAGGCAATGCCCTGGGAGTCACCCAGGCTGAGGAAGGCAGGGGCTCCTGGGGAGGATTTGCACTGACTGCCCTGTGCCCCAGGCCGGGCATACCGAGGAGCAGTCTGTGTGCAGGATGGGGCCTGAGCTGCAAATCCTGTTTACAGCTTCACTGCTGTCCTGTCACCTCAGGGAGAGGCTGCTGGTCAGGAGCTTGCAGGCTGCTCTGTGCAGGCACCCGGGGCTCAGCCTCTATGGATACCCCAGTGTGGATCTCTCCAAAACATCAGAGTTGAGCAGAATCCAGTACTAAAGGGAGAGACCTGCAGCTGCAGAAGAATGTAGGATGGGGCCCAGCCAACTGCCTTGGAACTGCAGGAGCTTCACCTTGTTACAGGAGATGCTAAAATTAGCTGTATTTTGGGCTCCTTTCCTGATCTCCCTGGGGTCTGCTTAACAGCTGTCTGCTGCACTCAGGCGTGAGCCCAAATCCAGCACACAGTGCCTCCTGTTAGACAACTCTGTTGGTTGCACAGAGTGGGTGCTGCAGCCCAGAGCTCACTTGTGGGGTCCTTGGGGAGCAGGCAGGGCCTGGAGTGAGGAGCATGCCAGGAAAGGCATATGCTTTCATCAGAACATCACTCCTCCCTTGGTGCATTTCACTCTCATTTCTCTGTGTAGCACCATGTCCAGATTAGAGGCGATTTGGCTGTACAGACAGAAACTTGGGGTCAAGCCCTGACTCCAGCACAAAGCTGGCTGAATGCAGAAGTGATTATTGTGAAGAGAAATTGTTTAATCTCTGTGCTGGAAGCAGAGAAAAACATTTTGTTTACCATGCAGCCAGAACTCTTGCAGGCAATCTGATTTCCCCCCCCCCCAACCTTGCTAGAAAGTGCTTAAGTCACTTGTGTGTCTGGAAGCTGCTGGGACAGCAAGTGGCTGGGAGCTGGGGCTTGCCCTGTCTGTTTGTCCTTAGTGAGATGAGTCCTTCCCCTTCTGCACTGCGTTCTGGGTCATGGGACAGGCTCCAAACACTCCCCTGCCCAAGTGAGGACCTCATCCAGGCTGCCTTTGGCAGCCCCTCAGGGAACCTGAGCCTTTCCATGGAATGTTTTGGTTTGCTCCCCACGGCACCATGTTTACCTGCTTCATGCCAGGAGCTGGGGTGCTTTTCGCAGTGGCTTTCTCTGGCCAGACACCCCAAAAGAAGTTTCACAGTAGCACATTTGGGCAATTGCACCCTGCCAGATTACTGCCCTTGGGCTTGTCCTGTGGGGTGAGAGGGTTGTGCAGTGAATCTCTGCTGGGCCTGGCTTTCAACCAAGTTAGGATGTTCACAAGCTTGCAAGAAACTCACTTCTGCTCCAGTAATTTTTAAGCTCCTCTAGTTCATTTTTTTTTCCCTGATGTCCTGCCTGGATGTGTCTGGGGTGCACCAGCCACTGCAGGTGTTTGGGGCCAGACAAAAGCTGTAAATTGCATTGTTTGTAAAATCCCACCTGCCTCCTGCCCCATGGCCCCTGGGATGGGAGTGCTGCACACTGGCATCAGGCCAGGGAATGTGGCTTTGCGTGACACAGCACTCCTTGCAGGGCCCCTGATGTTCTGCAGGGCTGAAGTGCCCAAATGCTGTCCTGGAGCTGGCCAGGACAGAAAGGGCTCCCAGCATGGCCAGAAAGTGTCCCTGGTCTCTGTCTGAGCTGAAGCTGGCAACTGAGCCCCAGAGCTGATCTGGAGAGCATCTGGAGGCTCCTGGTTTCACCACACAAGGGTGACTGCTGCCATGAAGAAAGACAGTCAAATTTAGCAAGTGTTGGTTTTTCCTGCTGCTCATTTGGCTCTTTGCCTGCCCAGAGCCTGGCCGTACTTCTGTCCCTGGGGAAGTGACAGGTCCCAGCCACTTGCTTGTGGATTCAGTGCAGGGCCTCTCTGCTCGTGGATGTGTTTGGAGTTTGCCTGTCAACATTTCTTATAGCTAAACGTGTTTGGAGTGAGTGGCATAGCAAGTGGTCTGGAACTCTCAGCCTTCTTCATGCAGGGTCACTGGGACTGGCCACTGAGGCTCTGGGCCCTGTGGGAGGGCAGTCACGGGTGCCAGGACCAGGTATTCCACGGGTGCCCTGCAGAGCCCCATCCATCCCATCCCAGGCAGTGGGCTGAGCTGCTGTGCCCTGCCAGCCCTGGGGACACTCAGCATGGCAGGGTGGCCGTGGGGGCTGAGCTCTGTGCTCATGACAGGGGACCCTGCAAAGGCACAGCTCCTACATCCCACAGCTCCTACATCCCACAGCTCCTGGGGCATCGTGGGCACCTCGGTGTGGGCAGCCCCCCTGCCCTGCTGACCCTGCTCACAGCAGAGAGGGGATGCTGCTGGCAGAGCTGAGGGCTGGCTGCTGTCCCTGGCAGGCCTCCAGCATGGCTCAGGGTGTGGAATGGGGACAGCCCAGGCAGGGCCCGTGGGGACAGAGGATGGCTGCCAGCCAGAGTCAGCTAGGCTGAGGAAAGTACTGCTCTGGAAGTGAGGGTCTTGCTCCCCCTTTCTTCTGGAGAGAATCAGCATTTGTTTGATCTGCTGTGCCAGATCTCACCTTTGCAGAGGGAGAATAAGAGATGGATTCTGACCTGTTAATTTTTATGTAAAATTGTGGGTTTCTGTTGATCCATGGAGTGAGCTGGTCGGGGGAGGAACCAAGGTCTTATCTCATTTTACATGGCTAATTATCTCTCTGGATACAGGCTCAGGCTTCTTGGTTATGGGAGGCGGGTGATAGAGTACATGATGGATGTTTAGATTTTATTTAGTGTATCTTTTATGGCTAAGGCATGTGCCAGAAAACTAAATAAAAGCTGTACATGCTGTACTTGCTGTGGGCAGTGCTGTGCTTGGAGAGCAGGGACTAATAATGGAGCAGGGTGGGAGCCAGGGAAAGCTTGTCTCTGCAGGAAGGAGGGGACCAGGTTAAGCTGAAATTGAATAGCATTGCTCTTCACATGGAAAGAAAGTAGGAGGGAGGGGTGGGAAAGGGATAAGTGAAGGCTAGGGGAGGATGCTGGAAAGCTGAACTAGTAAATTCCTGGTACCCTTTAGGTGACCTTGAGCGGGCACCTTCACAGACAAGAGGTCAAGGCACAAAGTGGAGTCAGTGTTCCCTACCTGGCTGATGTTGCTCTTTTGTTAATGAGATGCTGTGAGGGCAGGTGGGCAAGGGCAGAGCGTTCATCACCTCTGGCATTGCTGGCTGCAGCCCAAGGGCACTATGCCCCATCTTTGCCTTTTGAGTGAAGGTGTCTTGCTGCAATGCTCCTCGTGCTTCTTGGTTTCCCTTGCCCTAGAGCAGAAAACTCTGGTCCCAAACATGGGCTCACTCCTGGGATGTGGAACTGGATCTGCTGCCCTGTTGCTCCAATTCTTGAGAGCGCCCAGTAGCTGTGGGGCAGGAGCTTTCAGTGCTGGCTCAGGAAGCCTGAGAGCAGCAGTCTACCTCACCTAGCCAAGGCATGGCTTAGATGACACAAACCATGCTCTGGGTGGGCACGGGTCCTGCCTTCTCTTCAGACTCTGCAGTTTTGCAGCATTCAGGTAAATACTGGAACACAGGGAGTACAGCTGTGTCTGACAGGGATGGATAAGGAGGTGAGTTATGCAATTGAGTGAATGCATGTTGGGGGAAGAAGCATGAGATGCAGAGTCTGGTGCAAATGTTTAGTGGCCAGCCTGCCTCTAATGATCCCTGGGGTGGGATGACTGCACTAAGATGGCTGGAACAGGAGGCTGTGGTGTGGTCCTTGGGCCACCTGCTCTGTCTGCAAATATGCAGTCCTGACACAGGGTATACAGGGCAAGAGCAGGGAAATAACTGATGGGCTTGGGTACCTGTGGGTGAGTTTTGAATCTCCTAAGCCTCAGCAGGAACCAGTGGTTCCTGGAGCGTGGGATGTTTGTGCAAAGTCAGCAGGCTCTGCCTGTGCTGCAGGTGCAGGAGTGGGTGCTGCTGTGGACACTGGGCTCTCAGCTGATTGCTGCCAGGCTGTGCAGAGGGAGCCCTCTCTTGTTCCCAGGGGCAGGTACTGCTTTCTGTGGTTCTCAGACTTTGGCACCTCCAGCATCCCTAGCAGGCTTCTCTACTGCAGCTGGGAGAAGGATGCTTGGAGACCCTGGTGTCATTCTCCTTCTCTGGTCCCTTTTTTTGCTTTCTGATCACAAGCTTCCCAAGGGAACATGCCAGGCTGCCCGAGGGAATGTGCAGTGCTGGTGTGGGGGTGATCTGCCTTGGCTAATACCTGCTTGAAGGAGTTGTGTTATGGCAGGGAGAGGAGGAGGAAATGCAGCAATAGTATTTCTTAAACAGTTGTTTGCGAGGCAGAGAGCCAGTGTTGCCGTGGTGTAAAATCTGGACGTGCCTGGCAGGGATGCACCATAACTTCACTGGAGACAGCAAAGCATAAATAAGTTGACTCAAACTAGCTTGTTGCTGAAGACCGATGAGGGGGATTCTCCTGTTATCAGCAGAGCTGCAGCTCTGAGAAGAGTGCCAGGGAGAATGAAAAGCAACCATGGTAACTGCTCGTTTCCCTCAGTGAACAGCCCTTGCAGGAGATCAGAGTGAACTGGACTGGGGGGAGCGTGTGCATCCCAGCTGCTCACAGCAGCACTGCTGTCTGTGCTGCCTCGTCTCGTGCCCGAGTCCAGGCAGGGCTGGTGAAGGAAATCCCTGGCTTGCCTGCAGGCTCTGGGTTTGTGGTCTCCTGACAAAGGAGGAGGAAGGCACCAGGGACTAAAGCTCCTCATGCCCTGCTGGATGGTTCCAGCTCCATATCTGCCTCCTGTGACATAGGAGCAGAGGCTGTTTCTGACTGACTGGTGCCAGTGCTTGACCTCTGGGCAGGGATGCACTGAAACTGGTGCTAGAGATGAAACAGGGTAGCACTGTCACAGTGCTTTGGTCACACCACCTCCTTTCTCAAGGTGTCTGTAGGTAGGGGTAGGCTTCCCTTCCTTCCTCCCTACTCTTGTCTCTGTAGATCTCAGCCCCTCTGCTCCTGCCCCTACTCTCATGTCCTGGGTCCTGCTTTTGTTAAATTGAACATGATGTCAAATTAAAGCCATCACAGGGACAGTTGGAGTGAAGTACCCAGTTTAATGAGGCAGCCTTGAAAATCAATAACTTAATTGCAGACATTTGATGGACTTTTATCCAATTTATAGTCCTCCTGCCCTGCTACGTGTAGAGCATGATGACCTGGTGCTGTCTGGCTCTGGGCAAGTGAAAGCCTTTCCTCTCCTCGGGCTGTTGTCCCTGTGCAGCTCTGCCTGCTGCAGTGGTGCTGCAGTGTGGATTGGGCCCTGGCTGTGTGGTCCCTCTGTGGTCTGGAGGTGACCATGCCACTCTGTGCTGACGGGAAGGGCAGGTGTGAGTGTGACATCCCCAGCTCCTTCCCAGGTGGTCCAGTAGAAAGCTACTGGGAGAAAAGCTCCCAGCTGTACAGACCAGTGATCTGGAGAGCAGGTCCTGCCGCAGGATGGCCCAGGATCCTGTCCCTGCTGCCACTCTGCAGCACCCCAGAGGCATTTGCAGCAGTGTCTGGAGTCCTGGCTTTCGGGCATTGGGTGGGAGGTGATGCTGCCTTTGCACCCAGCTGTTCTTTTCCCTCATCATTTGCAAGCAAACAGTGTTGGGCCCTGCTCTGAGATCTGTGTTGCTCTTCTAAACTCCTGCCTGACTTTCTGTTTTCCTCCTTCTCCCTGCTGCAGGCACCTCTGTGATGCAGGTGATGGCCTCTGATGCTGATGACCCCACCTATGGGAGCAGTGCCCGGGTAGTCTACAGCGTGCTGGAGGGCGAGCAGCACTTCACTGTGGACAGTAAAACAGGTGAGCAGCAGCCAGCTGGGCTGGGCCAGGGACCCCACAGTGGCTCTGTGTCCTGAGCATGACTGTGAGCCAGCAGGTCTGTGCCTCCCTGCTGGCCATGGATGCTGGATACTCCTGGCAGGGGTGTTGGAGAGGAAGCTCAGCAGCCCTGCTCAGGCTGCTGCCCTGCTCCATGCCCTGCCTGCAGCAGGCAGGATCTGCAGCTGCCAGCTTAGAGTGCCTGGTCTGCACCTGCACTGGCCAGAGCTCCTCTCTGCCTGGAGCAGGGGTGCCCCCACAGGCACATAAAACTTCCATGTAGAAGGTTTAAATACTACCAAAGGGGCCTTACCAAAGGCTGCATCGTTATCACCAGGGCTTTGATTAAAGGTAACACTTTAAATTAAGGATAGGTTTATAAATGTTCTATTAATATTTAATGAAAGAACAGTAGAAGCTGCTCCATTCCTTAATAACTTATAATAGAGCCTGTTGTAAAATGCCTCTGTAATAAATCCCTGGCAGATGATGCTCTGACATACTGGTTAGAGTAGACCATAACCAGGAGATGTTGGGGTATATATTCTCCTTGCCTCCCAGGAGCTTGACTCTCATTACCCTTAATGGGAGCCTCACCAGCTTGCTAAGGAGGGAAGACACTCAAATGCTAATAAGGGATATTTAAGGCACAAAGCATGCAGTAAAGTGCCCATAGTTTAATGAAAATTTGTCAAAGGACAAGCAGGCTGAGGAGCTGCAGCTTATGTTGGAAAACTGGACAGCAAAGTCCTCCCCACCCTATTGCTGAACCACAGTGGCATGGACTGAGATCAACCCCTGGGCTGAAGTACCAAGTCTCTGTCAGGCTGACCTGTGTAGATATTTTCTAAGGCTGTTTTTATGTAAGTCAGAGTGAAATTTGTTGGAGATGCTGGTGTAAGGAAAATGTAAAGGTCTGTGTGCCTGAGCCTCTGAATCTGCAAAAACCTTGCACCTCCTGACAAAGTTCTGGGGCACATGGGAAGCTGGTCCCAGCCCTGGCTCTGTCACCAGCCTGGCTGCTGCTGGAGGAATGCTCAGATTTGGGAGTTGGGGAGCTCCTACACGCACCTGACATCAGCACTGTGGCATGTGATGGGAAATGCCTTTGTCTGGACTGAGGCTGGTGCAGTGGGGAGAGAGCACAAGCAGCAGGTTGGGGCTGTACCCACCCCTTGCTCAGGAGCTGTTGCACCTGGGCTCTCTTCTCTCCCAGATTTTCTTTGTTTTATATTGTGTGTGCAGGAACAATAGGCTAAACACTGAAAATTCAGGTGCATGTGAGATCCTGTTAATCTGAGACAGCTTTGTGTGAGTGGAAGTCTGGCTGCTAGAATGGAGAGGGACCACTGGGAGCAAACTGCACAAGCCAGGACGTGCAGAGGCTCAGCTTCCTGCCACATTAATGCTCTGTATTAAGGCGTAAACTAAAATGTGCCCGGTGGGACTGGTGAGAATTAATGTCACTCTGGGAATCCAAGCTTCTTGATTCCTTGACTTTTTGTGTCTTAATTCTCAAGCTGGCTGTTTCATACACCGGGGGGTTGATTTACTGTTTTATTTCCTTGTGTTTCATAAAGGCAAAATTGCTGACAGTCTGCAGAAGACTCTGGCTCCTCTTGAGCACGTCTGTTTTCAGGATATCTGGCTGCTAACACAGGTGTTGGGGCTGGTTCTGGCAGTATCTGAGCTGCAAATGGCCTGTGGCAGCTGCCTCACCAGCACTGCAGGGCTGCAGCTCTGCCTGTCAGCACTCAAATTGTGGCTGCAGCCTGTCCTGTGCCCCTCTGTCAGTGCTGGCCCACCTGGATGCAGCAGTGCTAGGGGCACATGGTGCCATCATAGCCATCCAAGCACACCCCAACCTGCTCCCACTCTTGTTCTGTTAGAATTTATGCTGCACAGGGAAATCCAGGTCTGATTGCCCAGGGTGGCCCAGCTTGTGCCCTGAGCATAAGATTTAATTATCCATAGCAGCAGCGTAGCTCTCAGAGCCACCATTGTTATTAATGGCCATAAAAAGCACCATAAAAACCTGTCATGTTACATTTCTTATAATATATGATAATGAAGAACAATTTGATTTCCCTTTTTGGTTTTGACCTCATTCTCTGCCGTTTCTTGCAGGCCCATGCATGCATGTGCTGCCTTGCACACCACCTCAGCCCCTGACTCTTTCCAGCACAGGTTCCTTCTTCCCTCCTTGTCTTGTGCTCTTTCCACAGCCTCCTTCATAGCACAGGTGTGGCACATACAAAAGTGTTTCCATACTTGAGTATGGAACATGGACCGTGTGTAGCTGAGTTTGTCTCCTGTTCTTGTTACCAGCTGTAGTGTTCAGCTGGGATTTTGTATTTAATGGACCTTTTACAGGCAGACCCAAACTCTCTGGGTGCTGTGCTATGCCAAGTCCTGCCACTCAGTAAGCCCTGAATGCCTGTAGCGTCTCGGGTCTTTTTGGAGGAAGACAAACATTTAAATAGCTCTGCTGGAATAGTGGGAGCAGCAGTATGGCATTTATGCTGTAGGAAGATTCCAGAATTGAATGATGGTGAAGAGAAAGCACAGCTGATGCTCATGAGCTTTTCTTTCTTTCATATACACCAGCCACTCTCATGCTTTGAGGTTAGTTTCACAGACTGAAACTTGTGTACCCCAAATCAGGTTCAAGAATTTCACCAGTGTGTGCTGAAGGTCTAGGCTGGCTTTTTTTGTGTGAGTGGGGAGCTTTGTATACATAAGCTTTTGAGGCAAGGTTTTTTTTACCAACTGTAAGAATATCCCCGTGGCTTGTTGCAAGAGCCTGCAGGCATTAAGCTTTGTAAGCTTTGTGCTGCCTTCCTCACTCAGACAGGGTGAGGCCAATCTTTGCTCCTTGCAGCAGGTGAGCAGCAGTGCCTGTGCTGTGGCTGCCCTGATCTGCTGAGGAGGCTGTGCTCCCATGGCAGCCAGCACACAGCTCGGCTCTGCTGCTTCCAGTGGCAAGCAGCCTCTTCTGCTGCTGTGGTGGATGTTGGCTCTGGGTGAGAGCACTAATGTGACAGCAGAGTCCCCCCCACCGCTGCTGGGCCATGAGCCCAGCTCTCCCAGAGTTGCACAGGGTGGCAGGTTTAGTGGCAGTTCCTGTTCCAGCTCCAGGAATCTCACACTCACCAAGATCTTTCAAGCTTATGCTTTTCCAATATGGAGACGTGCACCTGAGTGTGGGCACTCTCAGTGTATTAACGTGAGAGGAGAAATCTGTGTGTTTAAATCTGCAGGCTGTGTTTTCATGCTGCTTTATATCACCCTGCATTCTCTGTACCACTGCAGATTATTCACCTTTATAGGGGCAAATCTCTCTTTTGGCAGGCAGCTGTGCCTGCCTGCTCCTGTCTGTTCCCATGTCCTTTGCAGTGCCCTTTCTTATCCCTGGGCAGTGTGGCTGGAGACTCAGTGCTACCTGTAATCCCTTGCACAAAGCTTTCCTTGCAAGGGAACCTGAAACTGCTCAATGCCCACAGCCTGGTGTCCCTGTTTCCAGCAGTCTTGTTCATCCCTCTGTAGGGATATTGAGTGCTATAGAGCAAGCAGAACATGTAACACCATAGGTTTTGTGATGTTTGGTGCTTTCCTTAAAAGCCAGCTTGTCAGTTTGGGGCTTTTTACTGTAAGGAAGAGGTTGTTCTTCAAATCTGTCACTCTGCTGAATGCAGGGAAGAGGCACAAGAGCTCAGAAGGTATTTGAAATGCAGTCTGGCATTTGTGATGACTTAAACCAGCTCCTGAGTTCTAGAACCTGTGTCTTGATTTAAAGACTGAGCTGGTAAGGGCTTGGAGCTTTTTATGCTGGGGAGAATGGAAACTCTGGCCTGCTGGGATGAAGCTGATGGTTGATGCAGTCCTTAGTTGTTTCATCCCTACCTGCCAGCCTTGCTGTGTTTGGAGACAGACCTGCCCTGATGCTGGGGCAGTGAGGCTGGACTGGGAGAGGAGCTGTGTCTGGGTGCCTGCTGCACACTGAGCTGGGCTGATGAGCTGTTGGTCTGTGTGATGTGATGGTGGGAGGCACAACACGTTTCTCTGCTGCTCTTGCCAGTTTGTTAAAAATGCTTCTTGGTGCTTGGAAACACAGATGTATCAGTACAGGTGTGTTCCTGTGTGCACAGGGGGTTGTGCAGGTCTGTGCCCCATCCCTGTCCCTTATCCAACAGAGCTGTGCACAGACACAAGAGAATCTGAGTGTAAAGCACAAAAGTCTGCAGAGAAGCCACATTTATTTAAGGGGATTCCTCTTGTTAGGGAGATTGAACATTAACAGCCCTTTTCTGAGACTGGTGCAGGAAATTCAGCTGATTTGGGACCAAATTGTACGTTTGGTCCTCTTGAGGAAATTGGAGTGTTTCTACTAATGTGCCGAGGGAATTAATGTTAAGTGATGAGGGACTTGGCTGCTAAAAGAAGGGACAAAGGAAAGGTGAGTGTGCTGTCTCTGCACTGGTGTGGGAAAGGCTGATTGCAGCCTGGAACAAGCCCTTGTTAGATGCTCCATGAACCTCCTGACCCTTTGTGCCTCATACTTCACTCAGAACACCTTTAGCTTCTGCCTCCTATATTGTACTGAGCTGAAGGACAGGATGGGGGGCTGGAGGGTGACTGAAGTGCTGGTTCTTGGGGCCAAGACCTCTTCTGCGAGGGCTGACCTCCTCCAGGATGTGTGCTTCCAGAAGGACTTGTGTCTTGGCAGATATATTGGTATTTCTGTGTCCCTGCAGGCAGGTGAGGGCACAGGTGAGAAACCTGCAGTCTGTTTGGCAGGTGCCTTGCCATTTCTGACCTGAGGCAGAGATGGATTTGATCTAGCTGACCAGGCTGCTGCCAGAAATTAACCTGTTTTATCCAGCTAAATAGGAGGGAGATAGAAGAGACAGACCCAGCTTCCACTCAGGCAACTACAGTAAAAAGACCCAAATGGCAGGAAGACAAGGCTTATAACCATGATGGTGGCACTTGCATCCCTGGAGATACTAAAAACTTGACCCTTTATGGCCCAGGGTAATCCAATCTGCCTTTGAAGACTGCCTGCTTTGAGCTGTAGATGGCTCAGGAACCTCCTTAGGATAGGTCCCTGTTTGTTACTCCATGACTTTCTGACTTATTGCTCCTCCTGCACTCAGCTGGAAGGTGCCTTATCCAGACAGTCTCTGAGGATGTGGACATCTGACCTAGAAGTACCTGAGAGCAGAGCAAAGCCCATAATGATGGGATTCCTGGAAGGCAGTCACCTGCTTTGTTTTTACCACCCAAAGACAGTCTGCCATTGGAGCAGATTCAGTGGTATTTATGTGATGCTGTAAGTGTCCCCTTGCCTGGTAATTATACTGATTAATCTGGATCATGCTGGAAAGCCACATGTGCCTTGTACCAGAGGCTATGCCACCATGTGTCCACATTATTCAGCTATAACAGATACTGACAAGAACGAGGGAGACAAGTCTGAGCTCGAGGTTGTTCTTGCTTTGTTAGCAGTGTCTGGGAAAGACAAAGTTTGTCAGTTTTTCCAGCTGGAAAGAAGGTGAATCTTGGAGATGATAGCAATGACTTTTCTGTGCTCTCTGTACAGCCTTGAGGAAGGTCTGTCTCCATCCCTGCAGCTTCTTTGCAGAATCCCTGGGGCTCAGGTTTTGGGAGCAGAGACTTTCTTGGCTCTGAAAGGTGGGACCATGTGGGTTTGCTGCTGGTGGGTGTTTGAGGCAGTGCCCTTAGTGCCACATGGATGTGGAGCATGTGTGGAGACCCTGATTAACCGCAGCCATTGGCAAAAGGTGAGTGGTACCTCAGCCTAGAAGACAAAACCAGCCTGACTCTGGGGCTGGTGGCCTGGTGTGGCCCATGCAATTTGGGAACAGTGGCCCAGTGACAATCCTGATGGGGCTCCTGGAGGTCTGGCAGTTTGTCTGCAGCAGATCCCCACCTTTCCAGGATGGACTGGACACACAACACCATGAGAGAGAGTTTCTGATCAGTCTCCACCCCTGCCACAGGCAGATTTTGTCTGCCTTGTGCTGCTGGAAGAACAGGAGCTGGCTGGGGACATTTGCCCTGCTCTGCATGTGCCAAACGGCCTGGACTTGCTCCCTGTTGGGACGAGTGACCTTGGAGGTGTTCTGGGAAGTGCCTGAGCACTTTCCTCCCATCTTGCATAGCGTATTATGAGCTATATCATTACGAGCAGCTCAGTTAAGTCATTACAGCCTTGGTGAATGCATGAGCTTTTTCCCTCTCATCCCAATTCATCACTATTGTGCTGACATGAATCATTTTCATTATAAAATGCTTCAGACCCCGTTAATTAACAGAATTGCTTAAATTTCAATGAGATAGTGCTTGCCCAGAAATAAGGGTTTTGTATTCACAGTGGAGTGGCAGGAGAGGCCTGTCAGCATGAGCAGCTGGGGCTGGTCCCTGAGCCCTGGGTGTTTGTGCAGGGCTGGCCCTGCTGCCCAGGTGGGAGGGTGCCATCCTTGCAGGGATGGTGCCCACAGGCACATTCTTGCCTCCCTTTGCTGCGTTCCCTCTGCCCCTCTGTGTGAGGTGGAGTGGGACTCCTTGCCAAATCCTCTGAGCAGAGCCAGGATGAATGAGGGGGTCAGAGCTGACCCTGGGCCCCATCACAGGATAATCACCTGCTCCCTTATCCATGGGGAAGGAGAGTCCTGGTAATTACAGAACCTGAAGTGACAGAGGGACAAGGGAAGCTGGGTGATAATTGTGCCTATCCATGAGAGCTGGAGAATGGCAACGATCTGAAATGGTGGTTATGTCTTTATAATAAATCCTAACAATGCTGATCATTGGAATAATTGCTAGTTTCAGAAAGGGAGGAGTGATAAATGTCTCCTGAACAGTTTTGCCAGCTCCTGCTGCACCTGTAATGTCATGCAAAGGGCGAGGGGGAGGAATTTAATCCTCCCAGCTCAGTGGCATTTCTGGCTGCCTTTGGGCCACAGCACAAGTGTCTCCATGGTGTGAGCCCTTGTCTGGAGGTGCACAAGGCCACACCAGACACATGAATGGGGAAACTGGAAACCTGCTGGCTGTGGAGTGCAGACACCTGGTGGCCTTGGGGTTTATCCCTGTAGCCATATCTTGGCTCCTTGCATGCAGCCTGCTGGAACTCAGCTCCCCCTCTGCTGTGCTCTTGGTGACTTGGAGCTTCAATGCTCTACCACTACTCAATGTGCTGCACACCAGCAAATGGATTGCAAGGTGCTCAGACCACTGGATGATTCTCTACTGTTTGCTCAGCAAGAAGGGAGCTCCCTGTTCCCTCTGGGTCAGACCCCTCACTGGAGACCCACTCCTCCAGTATTGGCCCTAGCACCGGGCAGGATTACTGGTGAAACAAAGCAGAGATGAATTTGCAGTTCACAGTAGGAGGAGGTAAAGCTGATCATTAAACAGAAAACCCTGGAAGAGAGAGGATTTACAAAAACACAAACCAATGTCTAAATCTGTGGGAATGCTAGAAAACTGAGCTGGAAGGGATTTAAAGCTGATTCCTGTCTGTTATGGGGTGCTGCTGGAACAGTGGGACAGGAATGTGGTGCTAATGACCTTGTATCCATGTAGGCACTCCTTCCTTCCTAACCCTGGTGCCACATAAGGGCACAGTCATTTCTTTCTTTCTTTCATCCTCAAAATTTTTCTTCCCTACTTTGTTTCCATTTAAATGAAACATTTGTGGGTGACTGGTAATTTCTGCCATTCACAGAGGTTTCAGGCTTTTACTGCTGTTTGTTTCTTGTTTTACATTCCTTTATATTTTAGTCCTGGTCATTTCCCCAATCCCAGATGAATACTGGAGACCTATAAACACTGCTTTTAAGAGACTTACTTTTGTAAGAAGTACTACCATACCATTCATTTTGTTAAGCTCCAGTGCATTCTCTGACACAGAGCATGTGTTTTGTCGCCTCTGGTCTCCTTAACTTAGAAGGACATTTGAAAATGAGAGGTTTTGTGCAGACAGACTTTTAGAAATGTATTGGCCCCTGTTCTCCAAATTACACAAGTCCCCCCCAAGATGTGCCTGGGCCACGGCACCTGCTAGATGGAGCCTGGGCAGAGGCACTCCTGTTCTGTAAGGGGTGCTGCAGCAAGCCTGGCTCCTGCTCAGCAGATCAGGATAAGTGGGCTGTTGCAGATCTGTGCCAGAGGGTTTTGTGACTCAGCCTGGGTTTCTACAGAGCAGACCTTGAGGCTGGCCCCAGCACAGCCCCCGCATTTGGATGGGGGTGAGGATGAGTCCTCACTTCCTGTGACTTCTGCCCCCACCAAAAACCCTCTGACCTCCACAGATCTTTCACCCACCTCCCGGTCACCCTGGAGAAAAGCACAAATCAGTGGGAGCTGCAAGAAGCCCACAGGAAAAGCAGCAGTTGGGACTCTTTCACGCTTCATGAGGAGACTTGCTGGGAGCAGGTTGTGCCTGTGGCCATTCCTGGGCTTCAGCAGGATTTTTGGGATGTTTCTGGATGGCTGACAACCCCCTGGGCTTATTCTCCTCCCCAGTGCCATCTCTCCCCTTAGCTGGCTTTTACTTGCATGACCTCTTGCAAAGGGGTTCAGCAGATTGTGTTTGTGGCCAGCAGTGTGTTCCTGCAGCAGAGGCGGCCAGCAGCACCAGGGCTGTGCTTGGGGAGAGTGTGCCCAGCATTCAAGGGAGCTGATAGTGCCTTCTGCTGTGCCCTGGTGAGATCAAGTGCTGTATCTGACACCAAATATGATTCTGTGGGCATTTCAGAGTGAGTCCAGGGAAGGGCTGTGAAGGTTGGTGAAATACTGGAGCATTTGCCCCATATAAAGAGGGAGATCCAGATGATCCTGAGTTTAGGTCTGGATCTTGTCCAAAATAATCTCCAGTGACTCCTTCCAGCCTCACCCTGTCTGTGGCTCTGTGACCTGCCTGTGCTCAGCTGTCCTGCTGGTTTCCAGGTGTGATCCGGACAGCCGTGGCAGACCTGGACCGTGAGACACAGGACCGCTATGAGGTGGTGATCCGTGCTACAGACATGGCAGGACAGCTGGGTGGCCTGTCTGGATCCACCACGGTCACCATCGTAGTCACTGACGTCAACGACAACCCACCACGCTTCCCTCAGAGTAAGTCCTGCTGGAGATGAGGGTGGGCCCTGGAGCATGTCCTGGGTGGTGGGATGGAACCTGCAGGCTGAGCCAGCCTGGCCACTCCAACTGCTGCCAGGGTGACAATACCAAAGGACCATGGCACGCACAGCTCCTGGCCTGGGTCTGAATGTGTCCCTGCCTGGCAGCACAGTGGGTGCCAGATCCCTGCTCCAGTGCAGGTCCAGGAAGCAAGCATGGCTTGCGTGGTAGGAGAGCAGGGCCAGCCCTTTCCTGAGCCCTTCCAAGGCCCAGCAAGGTCCAGCATGCTGCTGTCCCCTGGGAGCTGAGGCCAGAACCTGACTGCTGGCCTGACCCCTCCTGGCTGCTGTGTGAGAGCTTGTCACACCCTTGCCCCAGTGCAAGAAGGACAGTGACACTGCGGGGCAGCAGCCTTGTCACAGCACAGCTCTGTTTCCCACCTTGCTGCGAATGGCCTGTGGCTGGTGCTGGTGTCTGATCTGGGACCCTCTGCAGGCAAGGTGCAGGGTGATCCTGCTGTGAGGAGTGGGCTGTGAGGGCTTTGCAGTGTGCTCCAGCTGTGGCCTGGCAGCTCAAGGCTGGCAGGCCAGGGAAGGGGCTGCAGCTGGAGGAGGCTCAGCTCTTTGGCTGCCTCTCCTAGAAATCAGAAATTGCAAAGGAACCTTTGCAAGGAATCAGAGAGAACTGATTGCAGGGCAGTGTCCATGCAGAGAAATCAGCCCTTTTGTCACGCAGCACCTGGAATGTCAGAGCTCCCAATCATCTTGGCTCAGCCCTTGTTTTTGGCTGATGTATTTGCTTCTCCTGTTGGGGCATTCTGGGCTGTAGACACAGAGGGTTTGAGCAACCCTCACAGCCCAAAGGTGCCCCAGGGAAGTTTGTGAGGGCTGGGGGCAGTTCAAAGGCAGAAGCAGTGACCCTGGTACCCATTTCTCCTCCAGAGATGTATCAGTTCAGCATTGTGGAAACGGCCCCCGTGGGCACTGCCATCGGGAGGGTGAAGGCAGAGGACTCTGACGTCGGGGAGAACACGGACATGACATATCAAGTGAAGGATGAGGAAGGGGTGGAGATGTTCAAAGTCACCACGGACAGCAATACCCAAGAGGCTGTCATCACAGTACAGAAGGTGAGAAGTGTTGATTGAGTAGGGAGGGCACAGGTCCCTAGGAGGGCCCTTTCCTTTGGGGACTGCTGCTGTTGAATCTGAGTTGAAGAAAATGCTCTGAGTGCTGCTCTAGCAGTTACATTTTTGTGCCTGCTGATGCAGGGAGAGACCTGTCTCTGCTCTGCCTGCATGGCAAAACACCAGGCTGTGTCTGGGAGGAAAGGCTGAAAAGGAGCAGCACAGAGTGCCTGCTGGAGTCCCCCAGGGTGGCTTGGGGGTGGCAGTGAAGCAGTGAGCTGTGCAGAGGAGACACCATGCATAGGACTACAAAGAGGAATGCTTACAGCTGTTATTGATAGCACCTGTTAGAGGAGAAAAATGCCCACCTAATTCCTGTACCTGACCAGCAGCACTTTAACTGTATCTGCTTTAGGTGGCAAAAACAATCAAGCAAATACTTGGTGCAGGCAGGAAAGAATGATTGTTCTTCAAGGCCACTGTATGCAGCTTGCCTCCCCTGTTGAAATAAGAGCAGAGTGATTAATGATGAAAACTCACTCATGTGCAGCACTCACTGTGCTGTCTTTCCAGTGAATCCTGGCTTGCTCACAGCCTGGGCACCCTGTAGGGGGCCCTGAGGGGAGTGGGCTGGAGGCTTCTGCTTCCTCCTGCCCCGGTGGTGTGGGTGCTGCTGGCAGAAGGACAAAGCAGAAGGGTGGTACAAAGGCATTGCTTAGGGGCAGGTGGCTTTAGTGGCTCCAGTGCTGCCCCAATGTCTCTGGTGAAGGAAAGGGGAGCAGAGGGGCTCCTTGGGCTGGCTGTGGCTTACCCTCTTCCCTTGTCCCAGCCTCTTGACTACGAGTCAAAAAAAGTGCACACTGTCGTGGTGGAGGCCCTCAACAAGTTCGTGGACCCGCGGTTCGTGGACCTGGGCACCTTTCGGGACCAGACCATCGTGCGGGTCTCAGTGCTGGACGTGGATGAGCCCCCCGAGTTCCGGCCCCCCTCCAACCTGATGGAGGTCCAGGAGGATGCACATGTTGGATCTGTCGTGGGGGTGGTCACTGCCCTGGACCCGGACACAGCGAACCACCCTGTCCGGTAAAGCAGCCGTCCGAGCCTCACATCACCCCCCTTCCCGCGGTGGGCGTGGGGTCACCTGCAAGGGACACGTGGGCTGGGAGGGCTTGTGGCCATGGCTGGGACAGAGGAGGTGGGAGAGTGCAGGTAAAAGTGGCAAGTGGTGCATGTGTGGGCCAGTGTGAGTGTCTCGTGGGACGGGCAGCTGGCAGGTGAGTGGCAGCCTGTGCACAGGCAGGCGCAGCGATGTCTCAGGCGGCGGATACGTCACTGACAGCTGATGGCTTTGTGAGTGCAAGGGAGTGTCAGGGAGGGTGGCTGGGTGATGCTTGCGTGTCCTTGCTGCTGACAGCAAGGTATCTGCAGTGGTACCTGACACAGGCCAGACACCAGGAGTGGCAGGAGGATAGTGGTGAAGGGTGATAAATGAGGTGAGGCTTGGGAGGTGCAGAGCCACAGCCCGGCTGTGTGTGCGTGCATGTGTGCATAGGATCAAAGATCAGAGGAGTTTATATTTGGGCAGGGGACATAATCCAGGCAGCAGCTTATCTGCACAGGACATTTCCCATTTCCATTTAATTTGTGGCTAAAGAGATTGTTACCTTGTTAAATTGTTATTACCTAAGGCACAAAGCAGCCTTCTGGTCCTGCCAACTGGCCTGAGTCATGAGCAGTTGGGTTGGAAATCTGGTGTTCAGAAAACATCCTCAACGTGTGGAAAATTTCCTTGAAATGTGTGTTCTGGTGCCAGGTGCCGGCGGGGCTGCAGGCGCCCGTGGAGCCACTCACTTCCAGGGAGCAGCACTGGCTTTGACTGAGAGCTCTGCAGGGAGTCAGCCCCGCAGCAGTAGACTAGGAAGGACAGGGATAGGGCTGTGGGGTAGAGGGGGCAGGCCAGAGAGGACTCGGTTACAGCACTTGGTTGCATTCAGTGATATCCCCATTTTGGGGCACTGAGCTCAGCCACTGGTTTCTGTTTCATGGTGAGGTGGGGAGGATCTCCTGTTCCTCACGGAAGCAAAGACTGTGATGGTTAGAAACCTCAGAAACGCTATTGCACATGGAAAGCTGCCATCTGCAGATGCCTGGCAGCTAGCAGAGAGTACTGTGTCACAAAGCTGGATGCTCAAAGTTGACTTTGGAGGGAATGTGAATGAAATCAGCCTTGGTGTGCCAGGAACTGTGTGTATGAGTGCTGTACCACTTGCACTAGTGGGTGCTGAGTGCTGAATGTGTTCTCAGCATATCTCTGCTCACCTCATTTTGGGACTCTAGTCCCTCTCCAGTCAGGTTCCTTGCTGCCCCTGAGCACGTGTCTGTCAGCACACAGCCTTCAGGAGAGTGATGTGTCCACATACCTGTGTGAGCGCACGTGTGCATCTTCACTTGACTGTTTCTAGCAGTGCTGCAGAAAATAGATTTTATTTTCTGATCTGTAATTGTAGAAAAAGGACCTTGGGGATGGAACTATTCTTATTCTTGTTTTTTCTTGTTCTTTGTGCTGCTTCCCTGTGGAGCTTGCTGCATTGTTGTAGACAGACCAAAAGAAAGCAGGGGAGGGGGCTCTTAATGCTGTACAGAAGGCAGTGGTGACTTGGACCAGAGAGAAGCAGATTCAAGTACTGGGCAGGAACGAGATGTGAGAGCCAACACTTTGCTTTGGTAGTCTCTTCTACAGTGAGCTCAGTGCTGGCAAGGCAATGCCTCGTGCTCAGACACAAGGACTCAGCCAACAGGACTCCCAGGCATCTGCTGCAGCTTGGGAATTGCCATGTGTTTTCCCTTGTCAGGCTTGATGCATTCAAATACGTGTCCTGCCTCTAGCTATCCCCAGGCAGGTAGCTCATCCTGTGTCCCCCCTGCTGCCCTGTGGGACTCGGTCCATCCCTTCACTCCCTCGGTGCTGGCAGTCCCTGCTGTCATGAGCAGTGGCAGTGCAGCAGGGTGAGCCTTCACAGACATTTTAACTTGTACCAAGTGGAGCTGCAGGTTGATATTGGTCGTGCTGATGCAGCACCAATGCAGGAGGAAGGTAGAGTTGGATCTCTCCTGCTTCCCTGTCCTCTGGCTAGCCAGGTAATTTAATAAAATACTTTGCTGCGTAGGCAGCTGTTAACAGCTTCAAAGCAGTGCACAGCCATTAATGCCAGCACCCTGCAGCACCAGGATGTGACTCTAACCCGTCAGCAGGAGACGGCAGTAAGTCACCTCTCGTTTCAAGTGTGCTGCTCGGAAGTACAGTCACAAGAAGCCAGCACTTGTACTTCACCTCTGATACATTAGAGAGCACCTGGTCCTGACGGCATGACCAGCATTTGATCCTCGTCGCCTTGAAGTTGGTGTGATCCCTTTGAAGTTGCTGCAGTTCAGTGGATCCCTTTAACTTCCTGCTCCTCATCTGCCAGCGGTGGGAGCAGAGGCACGGCTGGACTCGGGTCTGTGTGTTGGCTCTGCCTCTGAATAGGGGAGAGGCACCACTTCCCCTCATGTCGAGATGCACTCTCCCCTTGAGGCAGGAAAGAACAAGGATTGCCAGAGACGGCGGAGCAGAAATCGGCTCTGTCAGGGTTTCCTGGTCCTGCTGACACCAGGCTGCCAGTAACGAGGTTTGGGAGGTATTTTTAGCCAAATGGGAAGGGAGGTGCCCTTGGCTTTTTGTTTTCAGCCCCAGGCCAGCACGAACAAGGCTGTGCTGCTCCTGCTGCGCTGCCCAAAGTAACTGCTAGAGGCACATTTCCAGCCTGGTGTTCCCCTGCCCTCCTGGTGATCCATGTGTCCCACAGGATGCAGCGACTTGGTTTGAGAACAAATCCCTTTCCACAAGCTGGACTGGGTCACAGTGACCTGTTACAAAGACAGAGGATTGAAGGGGTGTCCCTGGGGCACCTCCTCACTCCAGCTGCACTTCGGCTGTAGAGCCCCTGGCAGCTGCTTGCCTTGGGTGTGAGGAGGCACCTGGAGATCACCCCATTTTCAATCACCCTCCCAGTGACACCAGTGCACGAGCAGGGAGCCGTGCTGAGCTCAGCATGGCCAAGGGCTGTGTGAATCTCTGTGGGGCACAAAACTTTCTCTGGTACCAATGTGGGAAATGCCCTCAGGCAGGTCCGGTTCTTTATATTTTATTCCATCCTTGGTTTTTTGCCTGTCAAAGGCTGGAACTGTTCCTTTTCAGAAAAAAAAATTAGTTTCCAGTTGGTTTTTTGGCTTTAGCTATGTGTTTTCTGGGCGTAGTGCAGTTTTTCTCAGCTGAGCCATTGTATGAAGTTATACAGTGATAGACTGTCTGTGTGTGTGAGGCTGTTTGTATGGGAGCCTTTTGTTTCTCTCTCTGCAGTGGGAGCCTGTGCTCTGATTGTGTGCATTCCAGGCTTTANAACTGTTCCTTTTCAGAAAAAAAATTAGTTTCCAGTTGGTTTTTTGGCTTTAGCTATGTGTTTTCTGGGCGTAGTGCAGTTTTTCTCAGCTGAGCCATTGTATGAAGTTATACAGTGATAGACTGTCTGTGTGTGTGAGGCTGTTTGTATGGGAGCCTTTTGTTTCTCTCTCTGCAGTGGGAGCCTGTGCTCTGATTGTGTGCATTCCAGGCTTTATCAGCACTGGGAAGATGTTGCTTGGGATTTAAGGTTCTCAGAGATATTCTTGTTTGGCATTCACAAAATCCAGAGACACGTGTTGGACATGGGCATTTTATGGACTCCAACAGCACAGCAAGAACTACAACCTGCTTCAATACAAAAGGGAGAGGAGGGAAAAACAAACACAACAAAAAGCTTTTCATACAGTGTTTGAAAAGCTCCTTATTAACAAAACACATGGCATAAAATGTGCTGCTTGTTGTGTTCGGGGAAGAAGTGAAACAAACTGCTTGAGAAATGCATTCATGGGAAAGATGAGCACCGAGAAAGCTGTCGAAATTAAACAGTCACTTGTAACATCCAAACCAACAGGCAGTGCCAGCAGGAAGAGAGGGAAATGGAGTACAAGGTCTGCATCCCAATCAGAGCTGGGGACTGCGGTTCCAGATACGGAGCACGAGCCAGCTGCAGGAGAGATGAGCATAGGTCCTGTCTCTGAGTACCTGGAGGATGAGGGGTTAAATGCTGCCTCATCCCAGGTGAGAAGCACTGTTTGACTTCAGTGGGATGGGTGAATATGAAGCTGAAGTAGAGATGGAGAGGCTGGTGGTGAAGGTTGTATTGCACAAAATGATGTGAGTGAGCACAGCAAAGCACTGCTCACTCCAGCACGGGATGAGATGGAAGCTGTTGGAGGTGAGGTCTGTTGTGGGATCTGCAGCTCAGAGCAGGTTGTGGCTGTGGCTTTAGGGGGTGGATGGACATCCCTGTGCCACCCTCCCTGTCCCCAGCTCCCACACCAGCCAAGTGCTCCAGAGCATCCGTGGCCTTTGGCAGCTGCAGACCCGCCTGGATTGGCCACCTCCGCAGTCACAGTGAGTGGCAGCAGGGTCAGCCCTGCCAAGGCAGTGTGCTGAGCTCTGTCTCCCTCCCTGGGGCAGTACTGAGAAGGTGACAGTTCTCTGTAGCAGTGGTGACAGAGGGATCACAGTTTGGTTTATGCCTGGCCATGGGGTACAGGCAGCATGTCCTTAACAAACCATTCAGAAGGGACAGAAGACAACCTCAGCAGCACAGCAACGAGAAGCATAAGAGCAGATTCTCAGTGGCCTTACACTGAACACTCCCTGCAATCATCCTGCCCTCTGGCCAGGCAGGCAGCCCTGTCAGATGTGTCCCAGCTTGGGGGTGTCTCCCATCACTAAACTGGGTTTTTCTGTGTAGATTTTTTTGCAGATGTCTCTGCTTATGCAGCAATGAGAGAAGTGTGATCAAAACAGGCATGTGCTTATCCGAGAGGCAGGGAAGCCGTGGGGAGGGTGAAGTACCATCTTGAACATAACAGCATGAAAAAGTGGAGTGCAAGGCAGGACATGTTCGAGGTCAGGTGGTGTGTGAGAACAATGGAAGCAGTTATGTAGAATTAGTTGTGCTATTGGAAAGGTATTAGGTGTTGTCATCCCAGTTTCTGTTCCTCTTTCCAGCAGGACATCGGACTGATTTGTACAATTCAGAGTGGCCACAACTCTCCTTTTTCTTTGCAGTGAGTGAACAGAGAGTGGATGAGAGGCTGCAGTACATGCCAAGACAGTGTCACTGTCTCTTTTGGAGTTGGCTGTGTGCCTGTAAAAGCTCTGCTGCCAGCTGAGAGTTGGGGCAGAAAATGCTGGCAGTCCCTGGTAGCTGGTTTTGAGATGTGTGAGCTTGCACCTGGCTTTGTGTGAGAGATGTCCATCACCTCTAGGTGCAAGGGGGGAGGAGGAGTTCAGCTGTATAAGTACTGGGTGGTGGCTAGGTGCAAGTGAATTTAGATAGTGACTTTTGAATGTTTTTATTTGGCTACAAGCAAGTGCTGTTGTATTTACTCTCTCATTTCCCCATCTGTCTGAAAGGGAGAGAGCTGGGGAAAGTAATCTGGTACTGTATAACATGTTAAACAGTGTAGGAATGCCTTTTTGTGTGCCTCCATCAGAGATGGAGCTGTGTGGATGGACGGGGGCTTTGCCAGAGGCACTCCCATCTGCAGCTGGTCCCATCCCAGGGCATGGGGTAGAACAGCACAGGGCCTTCTATGGTCATCTGTGCATGAAGAGGGTGAGCTGATGTTCCTTGGCTGTGAGCCATGTGGATGATGGACCCACAGCTGCAAAACTGCTTTGCAGCACGTGGAGCACTTCCCCTGTCCTGAACCTGCTGCTAGCCTGGAGCCTGTCCTGCTCTGCTCCTGTCCAATGTGGCCTCTCAGTCCTACCTCACCAGCTTTCCAGTTTGCTTTGTCCCTACATTTATCTTCCTTGTGTGGCTGGACATGTGACTGAAGGCTTTAATTTATTCACAGCCCTCCTTTCGGTAATTTATCCTTTGTACTCTTTGCTGTCTTGTATTATTTAATTCTGTGAAGCACTCTGGGATTCAGTGTGTGTGAAAGATGCTGTACACAATAACATTATGCTGTATTGTTTGTGATTTGCAGGCCTTCTGGATTTCTAATTCTGATTGCAGTGGTGGTTTGTGTTATTTGTGCTGTGGCTGTGCTCGAGGGCCTCAGCTGGATCAGACTTCCCTTCCAGCCCTTCCCTTCAGGAGCTCACATCTCATTGTGCCCTGATTTAATGCTGGCTTGCTCCATTCCGTGTGTAATGGTTGGAAATGCAGGACATGCCACTGGGACATGCATGGATTTGTGGTGCCCTGATGAAGGCTCAGGGCTAAACCTGGCATCTGACTCCTCGTGATCTGTGGGGTTGCCCTTGGGGAGAAGTGGGAATCGTGCTCTCTGGAGGTGGCCCAGGGAACGTGGGTTCCACCCTCAGGAGGGGCTGTTTGGGGCAGCACTGAAGCAGCAGAATGAGCAGAGTGAGAGCTGCTGTGATGAGTCTCTGCTGAGCAGCTGGACACAGTCAGAGCTGGAGGAGCTCATCAGCCTGTTCCTTGTGGGACTAGGAAGCTTGAAATTGGGCAAATCTTGGGGCTGCTGGCATGACATGCTGTGCTGACAGGGGGATGCTGGCTGCTGCCCACTGCTCTGCCAGGATTGCTGCACCAGTTGCAAAAGTCCAGAAAAGCTGTGCTTTGTGCCAGCTGTAGCTGCAGTTGAGGTGTCTGCAGCTTACAGCCTGCTATGTTCTGCCCTCTGAGTGTCTCACTGGGGTGGATGCAGTGGCAGGAGAGGGGGTAGTAGATGTGATGGGCTCCTCAAGCAGGGGTGCCCACCTTCAGTTTGGTTCATGCTCTTCCTGAACCTACAGCACTGAAGCCTCCCAGAGTCACGAGTGAAGTTACAGCCCACGATTTCTGTCTTGCTCTGTCTATCCACAGCATAAGGTTCCCATCAGAGCAGATTTTTCCCCTTGTCCAAAGTCTGTGCAGAGTTCCACTTTATGCACCATAAGCCACACTTTAATTTTAGTTGAAGGCTCTGGGCTTGCAGCCTGGTAGAAACATGGCCTTCCTGTACCATGCTGCAACACAGAACAAGGAGAGCAGTGATACAGGGCCTGTGGTGTTAGATTCCAGTACTCCTGGGGCTGGTGGTAAGGGTGGGCTTGGCACATCCAGCTGCTCATGGTTTCCCCTTTTGCCCGGTCACAGGTACGCCATCGACCGCAGCACGGATGCCGAGAGGATCTTTGACATCGATGCCAAAACGGGTGCCATTGTGACAGGAAAGGTCCTGGACCGGGAGACAGCAGGGTGGCACAACATCACTGTCCTGGCAATGGAAGCAGGTGAGATGGAGGAATGCTGTGGAGCAGAGTCTGTGCAGAACTGGAATGGAGCAGGAGGAGGAATATGGGTGCTGTCGTTTCAGGAGTGGCCAAGACATGTGTTAATCAACACTGAAGTAAAAAAGAAAAATAAATGCAGCAGCACTGAGTCTGACATCTCCCTAGACAACCTAAAAATACTCTTCCTGAGCTGAGCATTAATAAGGGAGCATGGTCGAATAGTATATTTGATGAACACTAATCAAATTTGTGTTATCTCTGCGCCATCCCTGCCAGTCATCCCTGCACAGCTTGCTGCCTGCACTCACACCTGCCGAGCAGCACCGGGGGCTCCCGGGGGGCTGTGCTCACATCACCTGCACCCCTGGATCAGGCATGTGCTGTGTGTGGATGTCCCCTCAGCTGGGACCCCATGGCACTGCGGGACTGTCAGCCAGGGCTTGCCTCTGCCAGGACTTGAGATTCACAGACTGTACCTGCACCTGGCTTTGTAGCTCTGGGTGCCTCCTGTATGCTTGGGGTGATGCAGGCTTGGCACAGAAGGAATGGATGGGGGCTGCAGCAGTGGGAAGGGACTGTGGGAGCAGAATGTCCCAGGCACCATGCTGGGAAACAGAAAAGCATTGCTATATTCTTCAAAGTTTTCCATATTTTGGATGTGCAAATCACCAGAGTAGCCTGGGCCCTGCTGTGCTCTGTCTCTGCCCTTCAGTGGGTACCAGGGAGCTGCTGGGGCTGCAGAGCACCTCCTTCTCCCTGCAGACATGTGCCCAGGCCTGTCCATCTGTGGGCAGGAGCCTTCCCCAGGCTTCGCTCTGAGTGTCTCTTTGCTCATCCTAGAGCGTTGAAGCTGCTGTTCATGTTCGAGGAGCCAGGTCAAGGCCTGACTTGGGTCCCAAAGGTCACATCCTGCCACCCACTCTGACCAGGCAAAGGCACAGGCCCCATGGCCCTGGGAGAGGAGGGGTCAGTGGCCCTGGCCAGAGCCCCACTGCCCCAAAGGGATATCTCTGGCTCCATGGTGCATCCCAGTCTGTCTCTGTGCCAATGCTCTGTGCTGGATGGTGGGGGTGACCCCTGCACTCTCTGGCTGTTGTGAGCCCAGCCTGATCATGTCCCAGGGAGGGCACTGCATTCCAGAGCTGTGGCCTGTACTGGGAGCTCCATGGGGAGGCTCTGCAGGGAGGAGGGGATGGTGGCATTGCAGCACAACTCAGCATCCAGAGGAAACGTGAGGTGACAAGAATCAGAAGGACAATATTTACACGCTGTGGCTAGGATTTCAGAACAAGTCAGTAAATGCTGCAGCTCCCCTCTGGCAGGGAAGCCTGTCAGGCTGGATCGCTTCAAAAGCCAGGGAGACTCTTCAGTGCTCTGACTTCTCCCATGGTGAGCTCTGACTCATCCGTTTTAGCTGCCCAGACATTCTTTTCAGTGACATTATCCTTAACGTTTTGTAATCATGAAATATTAATGACTGATATTGAATTTAAAGCACAATTTATGTCTGAATCCTCTGGCGGAAAGGGCAGTTGTAAAGGTACAGCCTTCTGAGTGATGGAGGGGTTTCAGAGCGGGGCCATGCAGCAGCTGTCAGGATGTGCCTGGCGCAGTGGGATCAGCCATGGCAGTGGGAGTGGGGAATGCAGGGCAGCTGGGAGCCTCCACACTGGCAGCAGCACATCCAGCAGTGCAGTTCCTGGCACACAGGTGTCTGGGGCCAGGGGTGCTGGCAGGGCTCTTTGGTGCCCACCAGGGGCATGTGGGGTGCAGCTGGATGCACAGGGCTGGACATCACCAACTCCAAGAGGCAAGTGGTCATACATTCTCTTTCCTCAGTGAGGTGTAAACTCGGCAGGAGGAATGGAACAAACCCAGTGGGAGTCCTGCTGCCCAGGATTTGGCTGGTGCCTCAGCTCGTTGGGGCCAGTGGGAAACTGTACCCACTGTATTCCCATGGTGCCAGAACCCCTCGATTCCCATGGCACCAGTCTCATGGCCTGGAGTGTGTTGCAATGAGATGGTGCATCCCTGTGGCCTCCTTGAGCTGCAGCACCCTCCTGGTGTGCTGTCAGGGCTGTCCTGGGCAGGGTGTGACCGCTGCAGGCTGAAGGACAGCCAGCCCCACTGTTCCTACAGACAGCCTGTGGGGCTCGAGCAGCTCCAAGCAGGAGCTGTGCCCCCACCCTGGAGAGCCCTGTCTGGTGCCCACTGCTGCTGCAGCAGCGACTGTGTCCAGGTTATTTCCCACCTGTGGATATCAGAGTGCATTTGCCCCTGAAAGCAGTAAGAAAAGCTGCAGAAGGGCCCAGCTATGCCCATGAGCTGTCTGGGCTTCCCACTGCTAGCATGAGGAGCGAGGGCAGCTCTGCCCCCCAGCAGGAGCTGTCTTGGCCAGCCAGGGACCAGCAGAGTGTTTGGCCTCGCAGCATGGCAGCCAGCAGGAAGCATGGGGGCTGTTCAGCTAATCTGGCCTGGGACCAGGCCAAGCGTTTCCACAGATAAATCTTCATCTCCCTCGCAAGCTGTTTACCTTCCTTGGGCTAATATTAGTGATTCTCTTCCTGTTTTCCTCTTTGCTCATGTAAAATGATGAGGCCTTGACTGCTGTGTCCACTGCTGGTAATTGAGATGATAAATCTTCCTGCTGGAGACTGGCTTTAATCAGAGCATTGTGTTTGGATGCAATTTAATGACTCTCATGCTGCTGAGTTTGGGCAAGACTCAGGAGAGGTGAGAGCCATTTATATGTTACTTGGCTTAACTGCTGCTTCCACTTTGCTTCCCCTCAGCTGGGGTCACGTTTTCAGCTCCAGCCTCTGCTATAGCCACCTGTCAGACGAGTCATACCCCTGGCATGTCCCTGCTCTGTCCTTGGCATCAGCACATTTGTAGGCAGGTGCTGCACCAACAGCTACAAACCCACCCTGTGCCCCAGAGCCGTGGCATCAGGGCTGGAGAGCAGAGTGGCACATCCCAGTCTTCTGTTCTGCATTTTGTTCTCCCGATTTGCTGAGATAGTGAGGAATAAATTCCTCTTCTGCCTCTTCTGACTTCCTTACTAATGTAAAAATTTTGAATTCAGTATTGTACCAATTTGGTCTTGGCGCAGAAGAGCAGGTTGGATGCTGTGCCCAGCAGTGTCCCTGAGCTGGTCTGCTCCAGGTGCTGCAGCTGCACGTGGCAGCCCACGGTCCCCTGGGCTCTCCTCAGACCCAGAGAAGCTGCTGAGCATTTTTGGATGTGTGTGGGGAGGAGGGCAAATGGCATTTGCTGGATTTGGAGCTCCACAGGAGAGGTTTGGGTGTAAAAGTGCAAAGTGTTTTATTGTGAGATTGTGTGAGGGTCTAGAGGAGTAAGGACTGGATCCTGGCACAGCAGAAACCTCAAGTCCCCTCCTTTCCTGCCACAGCAGGGGTGACCAAGCACTGTCAATCCCTTCCATCCCTGGGAGCTGCTGCACAGCTACAGCATTGCTGAGCAGTTGCCCAGAGCTGCTGGGTGTCAGTCCTGTGAGCACTCAGCTGCCTGCAGCTCAGGGAGAGGGCAAGCTGGTGTTTTGCATCTGAATATTTCAGAGGAGAATATCGTCCTGTTCAGACTACTTACTTACATGATTCATTAAATAAGGAAATACTCTGGGATGTGGATGAAGCTTCCCTTGAAGCATTTGACTCTTGGCCTGACGGTTGCCACGCAGCAGGACTGTGACCATCTCATGCTCCAGAATCCTGGCACTGCCTGTCCCACCCCTGCCAGTCCTGTCCCAGTGCTGCCTGTTCTGCTCCATGGCACCTGGGCAGGGGTGGGCTGGCAGGCCCTGGGCCACGCTGGTGGCTGTGTTGAGGCAGGCACAGATGCAGCAGCGTGGAAGCACTGGGCAGAGCTCCGTCCCCCACGCACGGCAGCTCCAGTGGCTCTGAAATAATTCCTCCCATGTTGGCAAAGGCAGCTGCCAGTCACCAGCCTGGAGCTCCCATACTGCACGGCTGTGCTTCCAGCATCTCCCTCTTGTTCTGTGTATTTTCCATGTCTCTTTCCTCAGTCTTTTCAGATTAATAGCATTCCAACTCCTGAAGGAAATGCAGAAAAACGGCATGTTTAATTTTAATTTAGGAAAGCATTTAGGTAGCAGCCTAGTTTTCTCGCTGCTGTCAATCAGGTTTTCTCAAGGCTGACATCAATTAGTTTAAAAATATTGAATGTAATTTTGCCTGACACAACATATTGCAGCCACTGCAAAATATAATTTATTTTAGAAGAAGAAATAATTAAACTAATTTGCATGTCAGTCAGATGAGCTGGAATACCGAGGAGAGACGCTGCAATGGAAGATGGCTTTTTTCCCTTCCAGTTGCCCTCAGCCAGCACGTGTTGCCCTCGCCTCAATCATGGGCCAGGTGCTCCTCACAGAGCCCTGCAAGGGCAGGTGCCTGCAGCACCCACGCCACAGCCTCATCCACCCTCTCTGCTTCTCTTTCTGGCCCTGGGACCTGCCTGCTGAGCCTTTGCTCCTGTGCTGGGGCATTTTGGGTGCGTGCACACAGGTAGAGAAAGCACAGGCTGGAGTTTCTGACCTCGCAGATGTGAATCCCGTGTTAGTTGAGTGCTTTGTGCCTTTCATCACAGATGTGCTCCAACAATCTTAATCCCACTTCTGACCATCATAATATCAGTTTATGCCACTGTTACAAAAAACATATTTCAGATGTTTTGAAGATAACTTTTTTCAAGTACATCCAACCACTTTTCATTTTTTCTACCCTTAAATCCAGGTACTGGCTCAAAGGAAGAGGGAAGTTGATAAAGCATTGAGAAACCTTCAAATATACATTGCACAGCCAAAATAAAAAGAAGCTGATGTGTGTCTCACTGGAAAGGTAGACAAGAGTGCAGCAGTTGCCTTTCTAACCTTGATGTTCCTGGACACGTCCAATTTTGACCCCGTCACTGAGCCAGGAGTGAGCACAAGCCTCAGGCTTCAGCAGTTTTGGAAGGGCAGAAGGAGAGCTCTCGTATGACAGGGTGCATTTAGAAAGGTCACTGTCTCAGAGCTGTGCCCAGGGATGCGGGATGCGAGCCCTGGCTCGGCTGGGGCTCTGTGCCGAGGCGGGGCCGTGACCGCTCCCGGCAGCCGCGGCTGGAGCTGGGCGCGGGCGCATCCCTGCGCTTCTGCCCGGCTCGGAACACACTGGTCACATCCCTCCTCAGGGGCTGGGGGACGTGGTCTCGAAGAGAAGCTGCTTTGCTCAGGATCACCTGGATGCCCAGACCTGGCACGCACGATCCCAGCAGGTCCTGGGGAGGGTTTGGCTGGGATTGGTTCCTGCTCACAGCTGGCTCCACACTGTGGGGCACTAAGGGATGAGCTCCTCCTCTGCGTTACAGCCAAGAAGGGGAAGAGCTGAGGTCCTGCATTCTTCCTCCTTTCAGGCTCCACTTCCTCTCCTCTCTTTCTGCCTTTCCTCGTCTTTCTCTCAGCAATCCCAGCCTGCTCCAGAGCTGAGCAGCAGGGATGGTTATCCGTCTTCCTGTGGGTTGAGGAGGGGGTGATGAAATGCTGTCATCCTCCTTCTTGCAGGAACTGAACCCTTCTTCTTCCTGCTCATTTGTGGGCATCAAGCGCACACCCCGCCGCCTCCCTGGGCTCCCTTCTCACCCCACTGCCTCCCCCTTTCTCTCTTCCTGCAAGCAATTGCAGTTTATTTCACTGCACCAGTATGCCTTTTAAAATAACACATAGTTCTAGGCTTTTAGTCACGACTTCAGCCTCCCTCCCCCAAAAACAACTATCTAATCACCAGAGCAGCTGGTCTGGGTGAGAGGGAGTGATAACATGAGAACCGGGTGAAGGCAGCTCTGGGGAGGGGGCTTAGATTCCTGGCTAATTATGGAGCAGCGCTAAATCTCCTCTCCCCAGGGTCCTCCTCCACCTGATCTGTTGGGGCCAGTATTAATGTTATAGACAAACAGGCAGCAGAACTCCTGCCTGAGCGTGGAGAGAAGCATTAGTTCTGTCACAGGTGCAGCCTCTGGGTAAAACAAAGGAGATGGAGTAAGAGGGAGTTCTCATTTCTGGAGATATATGAGGTGCTTCAGCAAACATCAGGCCCTCCAGAGTGATTTATAATCCTAAGGCACGGGCTGAGTGTCCCTTGGCAGTGTGTGTGTGCAGCTCAGTGATGCTGCAGTGAGTGGAGGTGCAAATGCTGCCCCATCCCACGAGCAGAGTGAACCCCAAAGGAGGGGGGGTCCCCAGGACCACTGCCTGTGTGAGGCTGGGCTGGTGAGTGCCAGGGTGAGAGGGCTGCCCTCAGTGACCCCCTCATGCCAGCTGGTGGATGGTGCTGTGTTTAAGCTGCAATGGCAACAAAAACCCAGTGTCAGCATAAGAGGCCTGAGTCCCTGGGCAAGAGCCTCGTGCCTCAATGGGGCACGTTTGACTCTGGGTCACCTGGGCACAGCAGAGGTGGACAGACAGACCTCACCACCAACCTGTGCCCTTAGTTGATCGCAGCTGTTTCACATCCCAGCTCCATTTGCTCAGCCCTCAGATGTTGCTGCCAGTCTCAAGCACCTATGGATCAGGATCAAGGTCAGAGGGTGATCTCACATCCAAGTTTTCTGTCCCATCTTGGTGCTGTTTTGCTGCAGCACAGATCCTCACCAGTGGATGGCTGACCTTTATGGCTGGGACTAGCTTTGGGCTGCTCCAATTTTCCAGGGGTAGATCAGGTGGTGTTTCAGGAGTCCTTGGCACACAGCCCAGTGGTTGGGCTTCTTTTGCTGGTGCAGTGAGGCTGAAGCATGCTCTACAGGTGCTGCTGTCCTGTAGACAGTCTGTGCCACAGGCAGGCAAAGGTGCAGTGCTGGCAGCAGCCACGATGGCCTCTGGACAGGTGGGGATGAGGAGGATTGCTCCCTGATAGCAGCAGTTGGCCCTTTGTCCTGAAGCNACAGTCTGTGCCACAGGCAGGCAGAGGGGCAGTGCTGGCAGCAGCCACGATGGCCTCTGGACAGGTGGGGATGAGGAGGATTGCTCCTGATAGCAGAAATAGCGGCTCTGATAGCAGTAGTTGGCCCTTTGTCCTGAAGCTCTGCTTCTCTTTCTGTTTCAGATAATCACTCCCAAGTGTCGAGGGCCTCTCTCCGTATCCGAATCCTGGACGTCAATGACAATCCACCCGAGCTTGCCACCCCCTATGAAGCCGCTGTGTGTGAGGATGCCAAGCCAGGCCAGGTAGCGAGAGTCCCCCAGCCCTGGTCTCGGGCTGCAGGCAGCACTCTGCACCGGTGCCAGCTTGCCCATCTGTCCCCTTCTGCCTGGAGTCTTCCTGTGCAGCCCCTGTCCCAGTGGGAGTCACTCTGCTGGTCCCACTGGCACCCAAGCCGTCTGCAGGGTTGAAGGCTCCTCCCTCTCTGTGGCTGCAGCCAGCGATGCCGTTGGCTGGACCCTGCACGTGGGACCCTGGGAGAGGCTGTGGATGCAGCACTGGTGCTCACCTCTGCCTTCTCCCCACAGCTGATCCAGACAATCAGCGTTGTGGACCGGGATGAGCCTCAGAGCGGCCACCGTTTCTATTTCACATTGGCGCCTGAAGCCACCAACAACCACCATTTCTCTTTGCTGGATATCCAGGGTAAGTCCTGCTGTACCCTTGGCCCAGCATCCTTCAGGCTGAGCAGCACCTCTGGCCATGGAGAGGGAGATGGGTTACGGTCTCTCTGTGCCAGCTCTGGGTGCTTCGGGCATGTTGCAGAGCTTCTTGTCAACCTGAAATGGTGGGACTGATCAGCTAACAGCTTGGATTTCCTCAAGGAGGCTCTGCCAGCTTTATTTCTTGCTGCAAGCAGCTACAAAGCTCCTCTCATGCTGTCTGGTTAAGCCTTTGGTATTTTCAGGGCTCTCAGTCCCTTTCTTGATGGGAAATCTCCAACCTGCCTGCAGGCAAGGAGATGATGTGGATTTATAGATGAACACGCTCCCATTTTGAGCGTTATGATTTATCCCTCTCCAAGGTAAATCCTGGAGCATGGGTCATCTTGGGGCTGCCATGTAGATGGCCAGCCCTGTGCCCCTGACAAATGGGAACAGCTCTGCAGCCCTGGGAGGCAGTGGGGCCATGCTGTAGCCATCCTGCAGCCATGGTGGGTTCTCTGGGACACAGCCTGCAGAGCCTCATTCCCTGTGAGGTGGGGGCTCTGAGCTGCAGTTCCTCTGTTTCCTGGGGCTCATCCTCTCCTTTGGGACATGCATCCAGATAGAGCCTGTCTGCTCCTCTGGGCAGCTCTGGGGTTCTCTGCATCCCTGAGCTCAGCAGCTCATCCTGGGTGACTCCGTGCTGCTGTGCCATGCAGGTTCTGCTGGCTGAGCCTGGCAGCTGTTGGACTTCGCAGGCTGTCAGGTCAGGCTGCATTTGTGTGGACAGTAACAATCCAGAAAAGTAGTTATAAGGATGCTTCCTATTTTTGGCTGGTGTTTAGGGTGAATTTAGGTGCTGATTGTAGCAGTAGGTACAGCAGGGTCTCCTGCAAGTACTGCAACCTTCTCCAGCCACGTGTGCATGTGCTTGTCACGGGCCAGCAGACCACATTGAAATTCTTCTTTGGTTTTGGTTTGATTTTTTTTTAAAACCATTTTCTTTCGCTGCTTTTGCAGCTTTATCTGTCAAAAGCCTGGTTTAGTTTGTTCTGAGCTTATCATAGGAGCCTTCTTCTGACGTAAGATCCTGCTTGCTCAGTTTGGTTCAGCATTATTAGGGATAGTCAAAATGGAAAAGCTTCAGATGTGATGGTAGCACAGCTGGATATTGCTTTGTGTCTTGAGTAGCACAGCTGTCCCTGACCTGAGTCCCTCCCCCTCTGCTCAAGGGCAGCTTTTCAGAAGACCTTTGCTTCTTATCATGTAAACAGGCTTTAATCCTCAGCGAGATTTTGCCCCACACCCAGCGATTAACTTCCCTCACTTTCCTTGAAGGACCTTATGAAAACGTGCTTGAACACGCTGAGCTACACCCGGGTGTCCAGCCCTGCTCAGGCCCTCAGGAGGCTCCCAGCTCTGGGCCAGGGTGTCTGCCATGACCAGCTTGCCATCCCAGAGCCACCACTGCTGTTCTGCTCATCTGGCAGGGCACATGGCTGGGGGTGTAAGGGGCTTAGCAGGGACTGCTTGGCTGCCTGGCTCTGTGTGGGGCTCCACCAGCAGTGGCCCAAGAGCTGGCATTGCAGTAGATGCAGGACACGTGTGTCACCATCTCCTCTGGAGCTGCTGCTCTCTTGAGTGGGATGAGGCTCTTGTGGCACGGGGTAATTCTTGGTGCTAAACGATCCCTCGAGCTTTTTGTGTGGTGTAACACTGCATAAAATGAGTAAAAGCTGGCATCACCTCCCGCCTCCTGCTCTGGGGAAAACAAATGTTGTTGCTGCAGGGTTATTCCCAGAGTGTTTGGAGACCCTCCCAATTGCTGAGCAGTGCTGTCTTCCACAGCAAGTGGAGGTGGCTGCCTGTGGCAGATGGAGGCACCCCTCATTTCTAACAGGGTGCCTTGGTGCCATCTCCCTCCCTTTGATTTCTGCCCCCTTCTCCAGTCCATCAGCTGCCCTGGGTACACTCACCTTTGCCCCTGCTCTCGTAGGTGTCCTTGCTGCATCCTCCCTTGTGTTCCCCCATTGCTTCCCTCTCCTGCATTCACCCCTCTTGCACTTGTCTCTACTCCCCCGTATAAATATCAGTGGTGACAAACTGCTACCACCAGCCCATCTGTTTCTTTGTACAAATTTGTAGCCAGTTTTGAAACGTGATTTATAAATATTGCTTTTGCAGCCAAGGAGTGACACTGATGGATGTCAGCACAGATGGATTCTCTAAACTCTTGCTTAAATCCTCTCTTTTGCTTTGCACCTACTTCACTTGGCTCCTTCGTGGCACCAGAAAGCCACCTCGGGGGATGACTTGTTCTCAGCAGGGTGGGGACCAGCACCTGCTGGGAGTGCTCCTGTTGCAGTGGGGCAGGGCAGGAGCACCTGGCATGGTGGGGCTGCTTGGGGGGAGCCTGGGGGGCTGAGAGCTGCCAGCAGTGTTGGGGTTCCCTCCGGGGGTCCTGGCTGTGGCACACAGAGCTGCGCTGGCTCCGGCACTCCAGGCTGGAGATGCCAAAACCAAAGGGTGTCCCTGCAGGTGACAGAATAGTGATAGCTGAGTTACAGGTGATTGGCAAGAGTTGGGCTCTTGGAAACACCTCCACTGGCTGTTGGTGTCTCTCTTTCCGTGCTTTTGCTCTGAGGGAGCGCTCACATACTTCCTGATTCATCAGACAAGGAATAAATATCACCTGTGGTAACAACAGCAATGATCCGGGAAGAAGATGCCCATCATATGGGGTGACTAAAGGAAGAGATGGAATTAAAGAAGCTGACTGTGTTAAGATCCAACTGGTGCCATTCCAAAGGCATTCACCATCCTCTGTTTCCTAACTCGCCTTTTGCTGGGTCTTTCTGGCCTGAGAAAATTGATTACAGCAGGATCAAAAGCAATTAAAGCCTGAAATCATGTTCTCCAAGAAATGCTAATTGTGTTGGAAGGGATGATAGAAAGCATCCAAGCCCGACAACCTGGAAGGAGTGCAAGGTAATATGGAGTGACACAGGGAGCTACTGACTCCTGGGCTCGAGGGCTCAGCAAGCAGATGTCTGAACTCTCTGCAGGTCTCATTAAGAGCATGTAATGGGTGATAGAAGATCTGAAAATCCTAACAATCAAAAGCAAAATGTTAGGATTTGAGGATTGCCTGAGGATAGAGGAAGCCTCCTCCAGCCCCGCAGGGATGCCCCTCTCAGCACAAGCAGCACAGATGCTCGTTTGACCGGGGTGGGGGTGGAGTGTGTGTGTAAAGAGCATCAAACCTCCTCGGGGCTGAGCAAACAGCAAAGGAGCAGCAGTGGTGCTGTGGCCTGGTACCCAGAGAACTCGAGAGAAGGAAGAGGCAGAAGGGAAAAACAGGATATTTCTTCTACCAGCTGCACCACCTGGGGCTGGAGGAGGTCTGCTCCCTTGGGGCAGCTCTGGCAGCAGTGTGCCTGCAGGCCCAGCCAGGTGCTGGTGCTCCTCCCCAGAGCCGGTGTTCCCAGGCTCCTGTACAGCAGAGCAGCTGCTGGAGAAGGGGAAGACGGATGCTCACAGGGCCCTGTGAGTGTGGGAGAGGCAAGGGACATCAAAATCCCTCCTGTTCTCCTAGCACTGTTTGAGATTGAGTTATGAGAAGGATTTATTAGTTCTGTCTTCGAGGCTGCCAAGAGCCTCTTTGGAGAGGGAGTCTGGGAGACTTAATTATTTTATTATTCCTAGTGACGTTAAGCTACCACCAGAATATACTGCATTTCCAAACTTTCCTCTTAGGGCAGTATTGAGGAGTCCCTGTGTGTTCAGCTCATGTCAGTTCCTGCCTTGTCCAGTGTCCTGCTCCTCAGGTGGACAGAGGGGCCATCTCCTGCCCTGTCACATAAGGTGATGTGATGTAATACAGGATAATGTCACTGTGTGATCAGAGAGAGGGTGGCAGTGGAAACCTATGAAGAAAATGTCAATTTATGCAGCAGGAAAGCAGTGATAGTAAAAGATTTGGGTTGGGGCATCAGAGGACACTCAGCACAGCTGCAGCAGAAGGTGCAGCTTTGTGGGGACTGGGCAGGAAACCAAGTGTGGAGACCCAGACTTGTCTGTTCAGGAAAGCTGTGGATTAACGTCTGCTCACATTCCAGGGCTGCTCCTGAGAAGCACTGCTCCTCAGCTCATCACCCCAGAAATGGATTTGGCAGGAAGCTGCTGCGGAGGAAGAGACACGAGGGCTGCGGGGCCAGGGCTGCCTGGGCTGTGCCAATGCAAACAAATCTGCACCAAGACACATCCCAAAGCAGCTGCTCTGGGTCAGCTACATGTAAAGAAACAACTGCACCAAGAGAAAAGACAACTGTTTTGTAGGAGGTTGCTTTGGATGCATTTTCCAGGATAAATGTTCCAAGATCTGGGCAAAATTTTCCCAGATCTGTGATCAAAAGGACAACAATCATATGGCAGAGCACCGGGGTTTTTTGAGTACCTTAGAGGGGAACACAGAAGTTTGTGAGTAACAGAGGTGCAAACACCCAGCAGAGAAGAGTTCATGGTGGTGGGGAGCAGGGGGTAGTGGGCAGGTGGTCCCTGCCAGGGTGGGCTTTGGCTGTCGAGCCTTGGTGAGCAGTTTCCTTGGTGTACACATGAAATTTCTGTGGATGTCCCTCCTGGGATGAAAGGCACCTGTCACCCTGTTCAGGAGATAAACTATAGTTTCATGATGTTTAAAATAGTGTTTGTAGTTGTGATTTTTGTTGCTCCCTTACATCAAGTTTTGGGTTACAGGGCAAACCCTCAGCCCCTTCCTGAGGCGAGGTTTCTCTGAACAGACCTGTCTGTCATGCTGCTGTTAGATTTAAGTACCAGTTTCTTTATTTTCACTTGGTGGGTGGCAATATTTCTTTTTCTGTGGTGCCAGACTGCCTAAACTGTCTGGGCTAAGCTGGGGTTGATGCCTGCCCCTCTGCCACTTGCATGTGTAGTTCCCCTTGGTTTCTAGAGACTGTTTCTAAAAATACAGCATGCCTTGTCACAGGTCCCTCACAGGAGCTGGAGCTGGCTGTAAACAGAAGGGAGTTGCCAGCCTCCTGCTGCATTTCCAGAGAGGTTTGGTGCTACCCCTGTGTTTACACAGTGCTGAAGAGCAGCTGGGGGAGATCCCAAGCACTGTGTTCCATCAGCCCTGTGTGAGGGTTGGGCTGAGCTGCAGTGGAGGTGCAGGGCTGTGTGCTCAGGGATCCTCTGAGCCAGGATCTGACCCCCAACCCCAGGCTGGTGACCTGACTGGTGTGGCAGTGACAGCAAAGGTGACCTTCCTGGGCTGTGGCCAGAGCTTTGCTCTCTTACACCACTTTGGTCTGTCCTTTATGTCCTGTGATTTTATCTCCACTCAATCCATGTGTCTGAGGCTTACTTTTAGCTGGGCTAGCTAGGAGTTAGTCCTGGCCTCTTGCTGAGATGGTGCCATTAATGTTATTTATATCCCCCTGCTACGCTGCAGCAAGGAGGGGGGACCAGCACCAAATGAGATCTCATTACCTTTGCACAAACGATTCGCATAACAATAATTTTCTTCTCCTAGTTCATCCTTGGTAGGCCACAGGCAGCTCTCAGATGTTGCTGCCACCATGCTTGATTCAGCCTCCTTGCACCCAGGGGCCAGTGCTCCCCTGTTCCTCCTGACACCTCTGCCCAGTTGCCAAGGTGCTGCTCCCACATGCTGCTCCTGGAGTCTCAGCCACAGTGGCAGGTGTCCCACAGGACAGGGGTCTGTGCTCTCAGTGCCCCAGCTGCCACAGAGAGCCTTTGGGATCTGCTTCCTGGCTGACCAGTAGATCTTCCATCCTGACTCACCTCCTGTCCCCACCATGCCCTATGTGCTCTCATGCAGCACCCAATCCATACAGCAATTTCCGTGATGGCAGCAGCCCAAGGGCCAGAGTTACAGTAGATGTCTTTTCCAGTGGAAGAGCTGATTCATAGAGAAAGGGGATGGTCTGGCATAAATCAGGTCCGATGAGGAGAGTCTGTAGACAGCAGCACCTTGCTGTGAGTGGGCCAATCTATGGTTTATTAAATAAAGACTGCAGACAGTCAGCAGTGCCTTGTGACACCTGGCTGCAATTGTCACCTGCTGTTCAGCCCCTGCAGCACCCCTGGGCAGGGAGTCAATCCCAATGTCTGTCCCTGTCCTCCCTCCCTGCTCCTGGTCGGCAGCAGCTGCTCCTTGGGCTCATCGCTGGCACCGGGGCCCCGGAGGGTCCCGTGAAGTGGCAGTGTTAATGGGATCTTAACGAGTTGTGCTGTGCCAGCTGAGCCCCTGAAGCAGCAGGGTGTAAGCAGATGGGGAGGAGGATGCCTGACTTGGCTGGGAGGCTTGGAAGAGGCTCTGCCTACTCTGTGAGGAGTTACAGAGGATCACAGGGGTATCTGGCCCTCCAGCTGTGGCAGGACCATTCAGTCATAGCTCTTGGCTTTGGAAGAAGCAGTGTCTGCTCTTGCAGTCTCAGTGCCACCTGCAGACCCTGTCTGTTCTTGTGTACATGTCAGCAATTGATTTTTATCCTGATTCTGTGCCATTCTCAGAGGGTCTTTTGGAAGTTTTTCCCCTCTCTCTGTGCCACCTGCATTGTTTGTCAGCGTGCTTCAGGCACTCATGTGCTGCTGCTCCTGTGCCAGACTCACTCCCAGGTGTGATGACAAAGGAAATGCCAGGCTGGCCCTGAGGTGCTGCTGGCAAAGGAGAACATGCTGGAGTGGAGCTGGCCATGTTCAGGCACTCAGGCTGCAGGGGGGCTGCAGTGGCAGGGAGCCATGAGCTGGGTCCATGTGATGGAGGAGGGGGAGGCCCCAGGCCCTCTCAGGATGGCTGCTGGATGTGGTGCAGGGATAGATGCTGTTCATCCAGAGCATGGAGGAGCTCCTGGCAGGTCCTGCAGGCTGTGATGTGGGGGTGACTTTGCTGTGGTTTTACTTGTTCCCTGCAGACAACACAGCAGCAGTGCACACACAGCGAGTGGGCTTCAACCGCCAGGAGCAGGACGTGTACCTGCTCCCCATTCTGGTGGTGGACAGTGGCCCCCCAGCCCTGAGCAGCACAGGGACTCTGACCATCCGTGTCTGTGGCTGTGACAGCAACGGGGCCATCCAGTCCTGCAACAGCACAGCCTACGTCGTGTCAGCCACGCTGAGCCCCGGCGCCCTCATCGCGCTGCTGGTCTGTGTCCTCATCCTGGTTGGTGAGTGCCTGCCTGCCCTCTGCATCCTTCCTGTCCTGCCCTAGCTCCACTCCATCAGCAACTCATGAATGTGTGCAGGCAGGTGCTGTGGGCACAGGGCAGTTTTCTCTGCATCTGTCTCTTCCCTGGTACCTGCAGCATGGGGAGCATGAACCTCAGCCCCTGCTGGGGGGGGTTAGTGGGGAAGCTCCCACGTTTGCCACAGCTCATGCCCGCTGGGCTCCACAAGGCAGCCAGAGCAGAGTTCCCTGTGCCAGGCAGGTGTGATGCTGCCCAGCAGAGCCTGGAGAGCTGCTGGCTTGCCTGGACAGGCAGGAGCCAAGAGCTGCTTGCCAGCTGCCATGCTGTGCCCACAGCAGGCATCTCGCAGCGGGTGGGGTGTGTGCTCCCAGCATGTGGGCAGGGGTGGCAGGTGTGGGGCACACAGGTGTGCTCTTACCTGAGCAGATCAGTGTTAGAGCTGGACTGTGGCCAAACCAGAGTGCTGCCTAGGTCAGGTCCTGTACCCCGGGAATGCTGCCTGCCACTGGCACAAGCTTTGCTGGGCATGGGGAGCATGTGCTTGTCTGCATGTGGGAAGGGGCTCTGAACGAGGGATGTTGCGGTGCCCTCACATTTAGCACAGGACAGTTAATGGATGCAGCTGCTGAAAGCCCTCCCTGGCCCCAGAGCTGGCTCCTGGCTGGCACCAAGGGCTGTCTGGAGGCAGCACATTGTTTGGTGAGGTCTCCTCTCCTTGGTGTGGCTCCATTCCCTGTCTCCTGCTGCATCTCCGTTCAGAAAACCCTTTCCCACAGGGTGCACTTTACACTGGTTTCGTTTTCCAACGCAGTGCAAACAAATTTCTGCCTAATTGCCCAAACGAATAAAGTGCACATCGGTGCTTTAAAGGTGATGGGCTGAATGGATGATGATCCAGGACACAGCTGCGGCTCGCTGCTCAGGCTCTGTGCCAGCTGCTCCACATTCACCCACCCAACAACGTTTGGCTGCTACTGTGAATCATGCACCCCCTTTTCCTACTCATCTTGTGCAGAACCCATCCGTTTGTGTGTCCAGCTGTGTGTTTATCCACTGCTCCCTCCTGTCCCCGTGGTCACGCTGCATGGCAAAGGGAGCTCCGGGTCTGCCCTGGAGCCCGGGCAAACCTCTCTCCGAGCCAGTACACAGCACAGCTGCTGCTTGCTGAGCCTGGCTGGTGGGAACTGTCTGGCATCCCGGCAGGGCTCCCCGTGCCAGGGGGTGCTGTGCCTCCACACCTGCACCAGGCAGGGCTCGTCCTCACCCTGCAGGAGCACAGCATCCCCAAGACTCTGCTCCCATCTGACTGTCTCTTCCTTTCCCAGTGCTGGTCCTTCTGATCCTCACGCTGAAGCGACACCACAAAAGCCACCTGACCTCTGAGGATGACGAGGACATGAGGGACAATGTCATCAAATACAACGATGAAGGGGGTGGTGAGCAGGACACAGAGGCCTATGACATGTCAGCCCTGCGCAGCCTCTACGACTTCAGCGAGATCAAAGCTGGTGATGGAGGTGGGGGGCCAGGAGAGGGGGGCCCAGGCAGAAACCCAGCCTCCGAGCTCCATGCCCTGCCACAGTGGGTGCAGAGCCCAGACCTGGACTTCTCTGTGTTCAGAGACTATATCTGCAGGAAGGTGGAGCAGGCGGATGAGGACCTCTCTGTGCCGCCCTATGACTCATTCCAGACCTACGCCTTCGAGGGCTCGGACTCCCCAGTGCCCTCGCTGAGCTCCATCAACACCTGGTCCAGCAGCTCGGAGCAGGACTTCTCCTACCTGGGGGGCTGGGGGCCACGATTCCGGCAGCTGGCAGCGCTGTACGCGGGGCGCAGGGGCGACGAGGACGGCGAGGAGTCGTAGCTGCCCCTCCAGCCCCGTCGGCTCCGGGCACCTCCTGGACTGGGGCTCCAGGCCGTGAGGTGCCACACGGGAATCGTGAGCTCCTGGGCCGGGCTCCACGGCTGCCAGCGAGAGGCTGCACCAGGCTCCTCTGCAGCTGCCATCCGCTCGGGTGGGCTCCACACTCACCGGGAGGCTGGGGAGCCCAGAGGAGCCACCGGAGTGTCCTCATCTCCTCAAAGCCAGTCTCCATTAAAGCACTACGCACTGACTTAAGAAGGAGAAAATCTAATTCAAGAGGGTTTGAAGAGGGTTTCTCCCCCACAAATTATCATTTAAATAGATCTGTTTGGTGATCCCCATCCAAGAGAGGAAGAGCAAACCGGGAGCCTTTTGTTGTCTAAATTGTTTTTGTCACTTGAGTCAGAGCATTTAAAGAGCTTTGATTTCTTTAAGAGCTTTCCTTGCTGAGGGAAACAAGCTTTTAACTTTTGTTCAGATTTTCCCCTCCTAAGTTTACTTGCTTTTTGAAGTCTTCCTTCTCGCTGCTCCCCGTGGGCCTCTCAGTAGCCCCCGGCTGTGGGCAGGGTGTTGGGGGGAGGATGCCACGCTGGGATCACATCCTGCGCAGATCAGCCGCTCACCTCAAACCAGATTTCCCTCCCGTCCTGCAATCACTTCATCCCTGTCTTGTGACCACAGAGGTGCTGGTGATGTGAAGGGGATCCCCTGCACTCCCTGCACAGCAGACACTGTCTGCAAAGTCCTAGTGTGCCCCACAGCCCCGGTGACAGACAGGGATGTCCCACTGTCACTGAGGTGTGATGTTGTGGCCTGGGCCCCAGAGCTGCTGCCGTGCTGGGGAGTGCCATCAGAGGGGCCCAGAGCAGTGAATCATGAACCTGCTGTGGGCTCTGCCAGCCCCTCACACAGGACCTGGGCTTTGCAGGGCTCCCAGCCAGGCACTGTCACCAAATGGTGTGAGCTGCACAGGGCAGCAGGCAGGACATCAGTGCTCTCTGGCCCAGAGTGGCTGGGGGGAGAGCTGCATCCCATGGAGGATCTTGCTGCAGTGTGTGGGAGAACCCCAGTCCCTGGCTGGGAAGGATAATTCCTGCTTGCACCCAGCTGACAGCAGAGCATCACCATTAGCAACAGAACAGCCATCCTCTGGAGATGTGTGTGAGGCCAGAACCTGCTGGCACAGCTCTGGGGCCGAGCCGGTGCGGGCTGGGGAGTACATCTGGGACACCTCGGGATACCCAGGGTGTCCCCACCCCAGCACAGGATCCTGCAGCAAACCAGCATGAGCTTCCAGCAGGACTGCTTTTGCATGTAATTCCTGGATTTGGGAGGCAGGTGAGAAAGATGCCAGTGGGATGTGCCATTGCTCCTCAGGCTGCAGATGATGGTGGAGGAAAGCACTGAGTGCCCAGTGCCTTCCCAGCCTGCCAGCTACCACAGGGAAAACTGAACAGCCTGTAGAGTGATGTCCTTGCACACCACCTCAGGCCATCCTGGCTGGTGCAGCTCCTTATCTGTTCATGTTGGGAAAAAAATCAATTATATCATTGATAGGTAACTGATACGGTCTCCCAAGGCCTGACACATCCTGGGCTTGTCATTGAGTTTGTCCTTTTAGTTTAAGACAGACACTGTTTTCTGTCCTCAGAGGAGGTTTAACTGTAAATGTACATGCGTGTCCATTTTTTTTACTGTGTGTTGCTTCCCGGCTGCTGGCGTTGGTCCTTTGGCTGCAGCACGAGACCCGGCAGCGGAGAGGGACAGGACCTGTCTTTGCCACGGTGCCTGCCCTCAGCTGCTCCTGCCCACTGCCACCATGGCCCCTGTGCAGAGCCCCAGCTTGGCTCACACTGGGCCCAGGAGCTCCTCGCTCCTCAGGGCCTCTCTGGTCCCTCCGAGGAGGCGATGGTGCTGTGGCTGGCGCCTGTGCCCAGCGGGTTCACTGTGATGATGCTGGGGAGGCAGCAGGGCCCTCGAGTGCCAGCTCTGGCCGCGCCATCTCAAGCACGTGACACCCCGCACCTCGGAGCAGGAGAGCGGAGAAAGCCCTCTCTTTCCTCAGGAACGTGTTCGTGTTCTCCCTCTGGCCTGCAGAGCTGTGCCCGAGCCCCTCCGGCACTGGCCCTTCCTCTAGCCAAGTGTTGTGCAATAGCAGGGCTCTGTCCTAGGAGATGGGGTCTGACAGGGTACGTGTTTAGCAACCCTCCCAGCGGGTTCTCCCCATCCCTGAGCAGCCCGTGCTCCCCGGCGCGCATGCACGCACGCTTGCCTTTTAGTTTCTGCCCCACTGTAAATACGGGAGGAGCGCGGTGCCCGCACCCCCTGCCCGCCCCCGCAGGAGGGGCTGGCAGCTGCCACCGTGTCTGATGGAGTCACTTTGGTTTTGTTTCTCTACCCAGATGAAATTAGAAGGTTGATTTCCTCACCCTTGTTATTTTTTCAAGGTCTTTCTGGGACCTGGAAATAAATTATTTCCTTGTCGTCTAGCCTGAGTCTTATGTGCTTTTTTTTTTGGTCTTTTTTTCCTTTCCTTACATTGCCCTGTCATTGTCGTCCCTTTAGTGCCTTCCACGAGGGACTGGGTGGCTGACAGGCCGTGGCACAGCCAACCCCTGCAGCATGTTCCCACTGGCAGGATGCTGCATCTCTGGCTTCTTCCCATTTTTCATTGAAATGCTCATAAGAAAAAGCTTCTTCAAGAGAAGGGTCATTTTTTTCTCTCTGAACTTGAAGGAAATGAAAATTAGAATGAACAATGAAAAAAAAATGCCCTTGGTTTTCTCCATCCTTTCAGGAGAAAGTTGGGTTGTGCTTTAAGCAACCCAAACCATTCTGTGATTCTGTAATTCTTCACAACTTCAGTGCAGCTGAGCATTGTCAACAGCTTTGGTACTTGACCCGTTCTCATTTTGGTGATGCTGTGTGTTACAGCAGCATTTAGTTACTGGCAGCAGCTAAAAAGGCCTCCTTCAAACTCAGTTTTAATACTGAAATGATGCAAATAAATGACATTCTGGCCTGACCACAGCTAAATCAATTGCTGGTGGTTTCCTTGATGGCCAGGGGCTGGGGAAGGATCAAGGTGCTCATGGCAAAGAAGCATGACCCTCCCTGGGCCTGGGAAGCCTCACTGAGGTGGCTGCAAATGCTCCAGCACCCATCAGTGTGACAATGGCACACCAGGGAGGGATGGAGCAGGCACAGAGAGAGGGGACGTGGCCAAGCTCAATGGTGGCCTCAGTGCAGGCCAGCACTTTAAACTGCTCCATAAAGCAACCATCATTTAAACAGCATCTTACAGTCCTGGCTCCAAAACAGGATTGTTGCTCCCCCAGGTCTTTGAGTGTTTCCTTATCCTTCACCATCCCTCTGCCTCCACTCCATCCTGCTCCCTTGATTATTCACTAAATGTTATGGAAGAAGCATCTGGTGACCTTTGATGACAGCAGTTAGTGGGATGCTGTGACAGAAGGGGAGAGTCTTGAGGCCAGAGGGTTTTCCAGAGGCACAAGGTGTGCTGTCAGACCTCAATATCCACACGGTTTTCCTTCTCACGCTTACGAGTGCCTCTACAGCTGCCAGCCTTGAGGAAGCCTTTCTGCCAGCATCACCATTAATTGCACCATTAATTGCCCTCTCACAGCAAGTCTGTCAGTGCTGTGGTCACAGCAGCTGCTCTGGCAGGTCTGGACACTTGGCCTGTTGCTGTTTGCAGAGAGTTGAGCATTGCTGAGTGTTTGTACCCGGTTTCCAGCCCTTGGCAACAAGAACTCTCATCCAGCTGCAGCTCTCCAAGTCCTGCTGTCCCACTTCAGGCACCCAAACACTCTGGGACTCTAGAGACCGCAGCCTGGAGTGTTCTGGGAACTCCACGCTGAGCAGGAGGAGGGGGTGTCTGCAGTCACTGTGCTCATTCCAGTGGAGGTGACAAGTGCCTGGCATTGAGTGTGAGCCTGCGCTGCACAGGAGGATTTGCTTCTTGTATGTCGTGGGGAAATGGAGAGGGCTCAAAGCAACAAATTGCCAGTCAGAACCAGACCCTTCACTACAAAAGAGGAGGATTATTGAGACTTTGATTGCAGAAGCATCTGTGAAGATGCTTGAATAGCTCCATGCCTCCTCAACACAGCCCCTTCTGAGGAGATTTTCCTGTAGCAGCTTCTCTCTCTCCAGCAGTTGCACAACAGCCTCATTGCAGAGCAGGGTAAGGGCCGGTCCCTCTCCTCCTCCCGCAGGAGGGGAAGCCAGTCCTGCTCTGCAGATGATGGTTCTTGCCACATGGGACATGACCTGTGGCTGTCTACTGGCAGTGCTGGCCGAGGACAGTGGCACTTGCCACTGTCACATTCTGAATGGGTCCTACAGGGCTGGTGCTGCTGTGTCCCATCAACCACGGGCTGCTGCAGCTTCTTTTCCATCCCCAGCACAGGGAGGCTGCATCAGTCACCTCCCATGCCTGCACTGAGCCATGGCAAGCTCCAGAAGGCAAGGTGTCCAGGTCTCCTCTGGAGAGGTATTTGCAAAAGATGGATGTGATCTGCTGGGATCGTTAAGGGGAAGTGAAAAAAGGGCAGTGATACCTTCAACCCCAGGAGGAAAATCCATCTCTGGTAACTGAATGTAGCAAGGCTGTGTCAACCTCTACCTCCTGTTCCCACTGGCAGTATCTTGCTCTGGAAGGTGATCCCTTCGCCCCCCATATCCTTTGAGGAAGCTGCTTTATTACCAGAAAGCTGACTCCTTTAACCACCTCCACCATGGCTAATATCCCAGCCCCCTATGTCCTTTCATTTACCAAGCCCTTGAGCTTCTTTCAGGGTTGGTGTCAGACTCTCCCTGCTCAGCAAAATCTCTGTTCTTCGTCTCTGCCCTGTGCTTGGTGCAGGCAGCAGCTCTGTCTTGTCAGGGGTCTCTTGCTGTGCCACAGAACACTGGTTTGTGCTCTCTGCTTGCTGTGGCTCTGCTGCCTCCCAGCCCATCCCAGGAGTGTTCCCAGTACCTGGACATGACCTGGCTTTGTGCTCAGCAGCAGTTCTTGCTCCCCTCTCACTGGTGGGAACAGAGCTGTGTTTCCAGGCAGCTGTCACAGCTCTGTCACCACAGCCAGAGAAGTTGGAGAGAAACAAAATCCTTGAATTTCACTTGGCCCTGGAATTGTGCTTCTGGGCAGTCAGTGGGGCTGAACCTACCTCTCACCTTGCTGAGCAGGCAGGGCAGCGTGGTGGAGAGCTGGTGTTCCTGCTGCCATTGGGGACTATGTCCTCTCGGGATGCTGGTGCCCCGCTGAGCAGCCAGGCTGGCCATCATCTGTCACTCACACATCCCAGCCTGGGCTTTCTCCAGCCTCACAATCCCTTTCCAGATGAGTATGGATTTAATGACTGTTCTTCAAATTTTTAGGGAGGTACCTTGGGCTTTGCAAAGCTGAATTCAGGTTGGGTGGGCAGAGTCTGAAGTAGCTGGGATACACAGCAAAGCACAGCCAGGGCTCCCCACATATCAATCCCACAGCCCTGGCTTTCCCATGGTCCCATCCCACCTGCCCTCACCAATACTGGAACCCACTTGGGAGGGGTCAAATCTGGCATTTAACAGCGTGCCACTGGGCAACAAGGACTGGTGAAAGCAGGAGCCCAGTGCCTCGGTGTTTGCCTCCCCCAGGCTGTGCAGCGACTCACACCATGCACCCGCCTCTTCTGCTGCTGCGTGTGCCCATCGGCCGTGCTTGGCAGGCCAAGTGGTCATTCCTAGACATCCCCCATCTGTAGTCAGTGACAGCAAGTGTTTGTGGCTCGGGGTTGTTAACTGCCCTGTCCAGCTACACTGCAGGTTTATAGACATCCATTTTTCATCTCTCTCCTCCGCTGCTCTGGAGGAGCTGCTCAGGTGAGCACGAATTGGTCCAGCTGTTCGCTGGGGGAACAGCCATTTCTAAGCAGAACACATCCCCTTAGCTTGTGTTTTAACCATGGTAATTCGTGGAGTTTTAATCCCTCTTCTGCCGGGGGAAGCACGCGTTGCCATCCACCCCGGCAGAGCCATCCCACGGCAGCCTCCACCGCGGTCAGGAGTCACTCACCTTTAGCCAGGAGCCAGGCAGCTGTTGAAATCCCTTCACACTGCATGCAAATTAGGCATTGAAAACACTCATTAGAGGCAACATGACACGCCTTCATTATTCCAGAATAATTGTCTGAAAAGCTCAGCTCGAAGCACAAGCTTCACTTGGTGCAGGAATGTGATAAAAAGAAAACAGGAAGTGCAATCAATGCTTGTAATCCTTTTAAATAAAAAGGTACTTGCTAGTAGCTGCCAACATCTTTAAAAAGCTGTGATTTCCCCAGAGAGAGCCCTTATCAGCTATGACTGCGTGTCATTCTGGCTGTCTGTCAATCCATCAGACTTCAGTGCCACTGACATTAAGAAGCCAGCCGTTAAGATTATCACATTTACCCGTAATGTAGCACAGATTGTGTTGACATTTGGGAAGTATTCCACCACAGGAGCTATTTGACTTCAATGCTTTCTTCCTGAAGAAAAAAATGCTTTGAAATACTCGAGGGCAGGAGCCTGCTCTGCCTGCAGCATCCTGGCTTGGGGAGCAGGAGCAGATGAGGGTGCACGAGCAATGACCCAGGATGTGTCCCAGGAATGCTGCTCTCCTGTTCTTTGGCTGCACCTGGCATGGAGCAGGCAGGTATTTGGGTTGGCTGAGGAGGGTTCCCCTGTGCCCTGCCCTGAGGCAGCTGTGGTACAGTCTCCACGGGGACCCAGAGAGCAGCACCATCAGCTGGCACCCCTCCTTCCTCCTGGCATTCCTCCTCCTGAGAAGGCCTCAGCTCTATCCACAACGGAGAGGGAGATATTCCAGGCTAGGCCATGGAAACAATGGTAAATTACCTAAAATGAACTGATTAATCTCTTTAAATAACTGTGAAGCCGTTTTCCAGAAAAAGTTAATCTACTCTAAATGGCTCTGGTACTTTTCTTGGGCTCCAATCAATATGTGGTCGCTTGCTTTTCATGTGTAATTCACAGTAATTGCAAAAGAGCATTTTCTGAAGAAATGACACTCTGCAAGCAGAAATGCAAAAAAGACACAAGGGCCAATTGTCTTTAAATCCCAGCACAAGGCATGCTGTCAGACACACTGGTGAGCTGGAGGTGCCTCAGCATCACAGCTCTGTGTCCTAGGTTCTTCTCTGGGAAGTTGCTGGAGGTGCTGGAGCGTGTTATGTCCAGATGGCTTGATTTGGAATCTCATCTGCTTTCAGGTCTGGCTGCCAGGGTCCTGACCTGTGGACCCCCTAGCCCACCAGCTGCACAGAAAAGTTGGCTGCCAGATTACAAGTTTAGGCAGAGACACATCCCTTTCCTGTTACTGCAGACATCACAGGGATCTGGAGGCAGTCATGCTCCTTGCCAGGTTGTTCTGTCTGGGGCTGCACACTGCCCTGTGCACAGTGACCTGTGGACATCACCCAGGGCCTCTGGGGCCTGGGATGGGTCCTGTGTGCAGAGCTGGTGCAGTCCAGTGCAGATCACATTCCCAGGTCTGTCTTGTCCCTTTCATCTCCTGCTCAAGTTTGCTCCAACCAGGCTTGCTTCATCCGTGCCCAGCCTCGAGCCATGGCTGCCTGATGGCAGGACAGGCATCCCTTTCCAACGAGTCCATTGCCTTTCTGTCGTACGCTGTAAAACCAGAGCATAATTTTCCAGGATGTCATTCTAATTCTACTGAGAAAACTTATTACTTGTGATTTACCCATAAAAAAGCCTGGTGACTTATGCCGGTGTGTCTGTGGGTTTGCCCATCAATCCATCACGGCGGCAGGCTCTCCGCAGGGCAGGGGGAGCGGACCCAGGGCTGAGGTGAGCATGCCACTGTGATTGACACGCTGCTTTTACCGGCCGTAAAGCCTCTGACATATTCCTTTTGGCTCGCTGCGGATCCGCACTGCTGAGCTCCAGCACAAATGTCATTAAAACATGTTCTACCCATGGTACCTATAAATAATTGAGGCAGCAGGTCTGCACTGAGCTCTGTGCTGCTGCAGCTTTCTGCTCCTCCAGCGAGGCAGCCTGGGGAGATGACCTCTGCTTCTCCCACTCACCATCTCAGACGTGAAGGGGCACCTGACGCTTGTCCCCACACTCCTTTCTCTGCTGCGCTGGCAGGCCATGCTCCCAGGGCTGGGGATCTGGGCTGCTCCCTGCAGGGAGGTCAGTGCAGACCATCGGGCTCCAGCCCTTGCCTGTGTGGGCCATGAGCAGTGCCTGGCTCCTGCCTGGGGCACTGCCACATGTGGATGTGTGGAGAGAACCTGGCACGTGGGTAGAGGAGCCCAGTGATCTCAGTGACTCAGGAGCAGTTCCTGGCTGTCAGTGCCCACCACTTCGCTATCTGTTGAAGTTTTCAGAGCTGCCCAGGGCAGCACCTTCAGGTCTCCCTGTGCCAGCACATGGCTAGCACAGTTAATGCTATCTGAAATACTTTAATGTACTCAGATGCATTTCCAATACTGTCACTAAATGTGTGGGAAATTCACAATCCGTGGCTGAGAATGCTTGTTGCTGCTGTGGCATTGGAAGCACAATCTATCCCTGAACTCAGCTTTCCTCACTCACCTGCCAAGACTGGTGGGAGCATCCTGTCTCTGGTGAGTCCCACGGTGTAGTACTTGCCACCCATTCTGTTCACCAGTCAGACCCCTCCAGCCCTTCTGCAAGTCCCAGCACAAAAGGCAAGTGCAATCCTTGATCGGGACTCCTGCAGGCTATCAGCCATGAGCTGTGGGCTGGCAGATGAGCTTGCAGGTAAGGCTTACCTGTGTGGGATACCCACGTGGGACACCTACAAGGGACATCAGCAGGTTGCTCTGTCCCTTTTGAGAGGGGGAAGCTCACACCTTCAGTATCAGCCTCTTACACCTCCCATCACATGGTTCTGGCTCTCTTCATGCCCACAAACAGGTTTTTTCTTTCCTTCCTTCTCGTGACAGCCACCAGCTCCCCCGTACCAGTGGGAATCATTAGCAGGCAGCACACTAAATGTGCAGTGTAAATATGGAGAGCTGATAGCCCACTTTGCCATGCTGGGAGCAGCAACCCCAGACTGACACTGTTCCCCTGGCAGCTCCCGCCCATCAGTCTGACCCTGGATGGTCTTCAGATCCACAGGCTCGTCCCGGCTCCCTGGGTTCAGGAGAGCACAGTGCAAGAGAGCTGTGTTGTGGCCACACTTGAAGGCACACAGGGGCTCCTCCATTGCCCAGCACAGAGACACACATGGAGCCACAGCAAGGTGTTCTGGCGATGGAGGAAGCACCTCCTGCCCCAGGGACACATCCTGGGCAGCAGGGCTGAGCGTGGCTGTCCTGTCCCTGCACACACGTGTGGGCACGTGCAGAGGCAGGTGCTGTCTGCGTGTGGAGGTGTGCAGCCATGCAGAAGCGTGTGTGTGCTGAGGCAGCCGCTGTGCTGTGCAGTGTGTGTGTGCCCTGACAGATCGTGGAGGTGTATTAAATAGCAGCTGTCGGGCTCTTCCCGAGCACAGCAGTAACACAGTTGGGACTACTGTGATGTCTTCTTAATTTAAACTCGTGTTGTCTTTCAGCCACGTGCTAATGAGGGCTAATGGGAAGATCAGCTTGCTGTTTGCCAGTGTTGCTGTGTGCATTGCCATGGCCCTGTCACTCCTGCAGCCTGGCTGTCCTCACTGGCTGGTGTCTTTCCCTGCCTTGCTGCTCTGATGGGAAGAGGGACTCGGGGTCTGCTTCCCCTGGAGCTCATTGGCAAGTCAAACACCGCTCCACCAAGCCAAGTTCTCTGACCACAGAGCAGCACGACCCATTTGGGCAGCAGAGCCTCCTGGTGCTGTCCATGGGCAGCCCCTGGGATCTCCAGGGCTCCCTTGTGTCACAGCACCAACAGTCCCAAAAGCTCAATTGCCCCTGAGGCTGGGACACCCACAGTGCTGCCATATCCCCTCCTGTCTCTGCAGCCCCAGGACAGCCACACACACCCTTGGGACCCTCCTGTTAGAGAAGGGGCAGCCAGCTGCTCGTGGAGTCTGTGTCACCCCTCATGCTGTCTGTGTCACCCCTCGTGCTGCCCTGCTGTGACTCGGGGTCTGCACAGGGTACAGCAGTCACTGGTACCTAGAGAAGTGATGTTTTGGCCACAGCTCAGTAACTTTTTGTCACCTGCACGCCCATCCTGGCTCGCACGGCCGAGGTGCTGGTGCCTGGGGACAGAGCAGCTCTGTGTGGGACATCCCTGCTCCACAGGGCTCCTCTCCCTTATCTCCATTATCCCTCTCCCTGTGCCTGTCCCCTGCTCTCCCTGCTCTGCACCCACAGGTGCCATCTGCACAGCAGGACACAGTGCCAGGGATGGTGAGGGGCTGCCTGGTGGGTGCCAGCACCGACCCGTCGGAGCGGGAGCAGGAGCGGGAGCACGGTGGCAGCATCCCTGGAGCTGCTTCTCCCAGCACTAACCCACACATTTATCAGGATTAATGAAGCGTGCAACAAACGGATCAGGGAGGCAAAGAAAGCAGCAGAGACAGAGCCAGTGGCTGGCAGCAGGCAGGAGGGACATGGGGGAGTGTGTGGACCAATGAAGCTGGCCAGGGCTGCACAGGAGCAGCACACCTCCCTGGGCACATGCTCCCAGCTTCCCACATGGACACACAGGAGGGCTCATGTTAGCTCCTCATCGTGCACACAGGCATGAAGAGAGACAGTCTTACCAGGGATCAGCCATCAATATTTGAAAAAAAAGCCATTGCATACTAACACAGCCACTTATGCCATATTTGCATACTTGCTTAATAAAAAATTATGGCCATTCAAAGCCCAATCATTAATTACCCAGCATATTTTTGTTTAACTCCCTCCCTTTTTTATTACAGACTAAGCTGTTTTCCTGCTTATTCAGCAAAAATTCCCTACTCTTCCACCAGGACGAGACATGCAATAAATATGTACTTATTAAGTGTGCATTACAACTGCACGAGCTGGGAGAAGTAATAACAGGCCCAACATAAAGCTGAAGTATTTATGCATGTACCTAGGGCCACTTTAGCTATTTATTTTCACAAAGAAATTAAATTAGATAGTTTGATAGCTCTCAGTGTGACTATGGTGGGAATTTACATAGGCCCCAGCCTGTCAGGTGAGCATGGGTTTGAAGGCACAAACTCATGATGAGGACAAGCTGCAGACATCCTACCAAGACAGTAGGGCAGGACTGGATTCCCAGCTGGGCAGGACCCCCAGTTTTCTGCCTTCCAGCTTGGAATCCCATGGGGACACAAGGAGTGAGGATGGACTCCAGGCAGGCAGGATGAGGCTGCCCACTGCTGGGACGACGAATGACTCTGTGGGAAAACAAGTGGTACACCGTCCTTGGAGAAAAACTACTGGGATGTGAAGAGGAACAAATTTTCTCAGGAAAATTGACTTTTCAAACCCTTCTCACTTGAAAGAATCCCAGCGCCTTTGTGAGTGTTTAACGCCCACTCTCCACAGATGCCTTTGACAAGAGATGTGACACCTGCCCCGGACAGGAGAGGGGATGGGGAGGGCAGTGCCGCCCCCCTCCGCGCCCCCCAGCCCTCACCACCCTGCGGGAGGCCCCGCAATTAGTGAGCGACCTGATTAGCGCTGATTGCGCACAAGCCGCCTGCAGCGGCGAGAGCTTGCGGTTCTGCCTGCGGTGCTGCCTGCGGTGCTGCCTGCGGTGCTGCCAGCTCTGCTGCCAGCTCTGCCCCACCACGACCCCGCACGAGTCCCACCCCAGGGCACAGCGGACGGCACCAAGCCCCGGGGCACCAAGCCCGGGGGCTCTGAGCCTGGAGGGGACACTGAGCCCGGGGGCTGCTACCTGTTCAGTGGGGCTGGGACCACCTGCAGCACTCCCTGCTCGCCAGGGAGTGGCTTCCCCTTGTGCTTGTCCCCTTGGTGTCTGACATCCCCCTGTGCCTGTCATGCAGGTTCCTGATGTCTCTGAGTTATTAAAGATGGGATTTTTAAATAGCACAGAGGATGTACAAGTTTTGCGGTGTCAGCACGGGGGAGTGACAGGAGCTGCTGGGAGCCAGCCCAACCCCGGCAGTGACAGTGTCCTTTAATTACAATTGATGACCTGGCATCTCCCTTCCCTAGTACTCTTCAGCTCATTGCCTCGCAGCGGGACAATGGGACCCCAGGCCCTACCCAGCCACTCCCTGAACCCAGGCACTGCCTGCTCTGCTCCTCCGATTGCCCTCGTTTTATCCAATATAAAGGAAACATTGGCAAGATGCCTTCCCAGGAGGCAGAGGCATCTCGGTGGAGTGGCCAGCGCCTGCCCATCCATGTGTACCGTGGTCCTGGTCATCTTGTGGCCTCTGGAAGCTGCTTCCAATGAGGGCTTGTAGAGAGACCAGCAGCTGCCAAGCACGGGGTGCTGTTTGCTGGCAGAGGAATGAGAGGAAAACTGCCTCTGCCCAGGGCATGGCTGGGGTGGAAGCACGCGAGCTGAGCGCTGGGGCTGACCGTGGATGTGCCAGCTTGCCAAGAGAGGTGTGAGAACTGCCTCTCGCTGGTGGAACAGGAGGGAGCACAGCTCAGCAATTACAGCACAATTAGCTCAAACAGCAGGTTGATTGTAAATTGCAGCTCTGTGCCAGCTACAAGTACGGAGCGAATGGCTGGCGGGAGCTCTCCTGCAGCCCGGCTGTCTCTGCTCGGGTCTGAGCCAAGCGGGAAGTGTAGGGCCATGGCCCACAGCATCCCCCGTGGGGCTTCCTGGCACTTGGTCCCACAGCCTGCCCCTCGAGCTGCTGCAGACACAGGAGAGCTGGTGAGGAGCCCTGTGGCCTTGCTAGGACAGTTCCTCTGTGGAGAGCTGCCAGGAGCAGCTCAGCAGAGAGGAGCTGTTGGTCCTTCTTGGGGCCACAGGCTGTAAGAGCCATGCTGCCTTCCCAGAGCATCCCTTGCTCCAGAAGAGCTCCTGGGCCTCCCCTGCTCCATGCTGGAGCTTGGACTGCCACTGGCTCAGAGCCCAAATGAGTGCCACCCATAGGTCCTCAAAGCAGGTGTGTAGGGCACAGCAGCCTTGCTGGAGAGTGTGTAGTTGTAACACTCCTCCTGCATCCTGCGTGGGGAGCAGCCACAGGGGAGACCAATTCTCAGAGGGAGACCCCCAGACCTGTCCGTGTGTGGCAGGGAGGGATGGCTGAGCACAGGCTCACCTTGCAGGACAACTGGCTACAGCCAAGCAGAGAGTGCGGTTGTTGTGCTGCCAAGGGGATGTGTGGCAATGAACACGTGCACTTCTCTTGGGAATGACTGCCTCAAAACAGCCTGTTCCCTGCACAGTCCCATCCCATCCCTGCACAGTCCCATCCCATGCTGTCCTGCCTGGTGTACACAGGACAGGCACTGTCAAGGAATAGGAGGGGGCCCTGGAACGGGCTGTGTCTCATGCCCAAGCAGTCATCCACTCTAACCCTTGGGCAGAGTATGAGGCAGCCTGGCGGCTCTGGCTGGCCATGGAGACGTGGCAGGACTCCTGTGCAGCCCTAGGGAGGGACAGGCTTCTAGGGGCCCACAGTGGAGCCCCACTCACTCAGCTGTGCTGAGGGAACCTCCGGTACAGGTGCAGGAGGACTCAGTGCTGCCCGTGGGGCTTGCAGCAATCCCTGTCCCCTGGGATGGCAGGGGGATGCTCACAGCCAGCTTTGGGGATGGCCGTGCCCTCAGCAGGGTGTCCTGGTGGCTCTGTCCCCCAGATTGTGCTGGCAGTGGGGTCGGTGCACGCGGAGCCGTGTGTTCAGCAGCAGCAGCAGACGGACATTGAGCCTGTGCCAGGGAGGGGCAGGAGGGGCCCCTGTACCCCGGCTGTCCCTGTGCGTGGGCTGCCGAGGGGCCTGGGGCAGGCGGGGGGCAGCGCCTGTCAGCCTGCTGAGGCTGATGCCTTCCATCTCTGAGTTACTGGCTCGTGTCAGGGCAGAGCTGGAAATGTCAGGGACTGCTGCAGGGTGACCGTGCAGAGTGGCAGATGGTCAATGATGGATTTGTCACTTCAGATTCAGGCGGTTTTTAAATATTCAGCAGAATCGGAGGTGACAGCTCATGGCAGCAGGCAGAATTTCTGTACGTCTCGGTGAGACCTCCTGGCCCCCTGGGAGGGGGGGGCACAGCAGGACAAACCCCGGCACCTCGCGGCAGTGGCTGGGACAGCACAGGCTGGGACTGTGTGTGCACGGCCAGGGCTCCCCGTGCTCCCCGTGGCTGGTGACCCAGTGGAGGTGCAGGAAGGAGGCTGCTGCTGTGCTTGCTCTGCTCCAGCTGCTCCCCGTGAGCTGGAGCATGCAGGTAGTGCCTGTGCTGCCGGTAGCCACCCCGCTTTGTCAGCACTGGTGCTTTGGGGTGTCTCAGGAGCACTGGGGGCTCCCACCAGCTCCACACCAGAGTTGGCTCTCCCCAGCCCTTTGGTGGTCGCCGTGGCAGCCACATTCTGAGGAGAGGCCCAGCAAGAGGCAGTGTGAAGGAGGCTCCTGAGCCAGGAAGAGCAGGGGTCTGGGCAGGCTGGCGGTGCAAGGAGGGAGGGCAGAGCCACACAGGCTGGGGTCTGGGCAAGTTGGTCAGCAGGGAAGAGAGATGGAGCTCGGCACAGCCCACAGAGCCACCCTCCAGAGAGTCATGCCTGCGACAGGGAACAGGGTGCCTGCTGGGCTGCATACAGGTGCTCTCAGATTCCCAGGGGCAGCAGCACTAAGGCAGGGCCAGTGCTGCAGTGCTGTGCAGCAGCTCAGGGCAGACTGTCAAGAGTGATGCCTTCCACAGCTGCTGCCGTCAGCCTGGGTCCCACTGGTGGTTATGAGAAGCAGTCACTTCTCCTTGCTGGTACTTCTTCCTGCAGCACAAGTTATTGTTCAAAAACTGCCTTGTACCTGCTCAGGGCCCTGTGGTATGTAGGATGGACATGGCCCTGCAGAGCCAGCCCAGGAGATGTCTCCTGTTGCAAGAGGCACAGAGCCAGGATGGAGTGTGGGTCCTGGCTGATGCAAGGGACACGGAGCTTCCCCTCCCTGGGGGTATGTGTGGCTACGGCCACTGGTGGGAGGAAGGCAGCAGGGTCATTTCAGTAATGGACACACTGGCCCTTCAGGGCAGGGGATGCAGTATTGACTGTGCATCCCCTGTGCCTGCTGCCTCAAAGAGAGCTCTGCTCATGCCAGCTGGATTGTCTTGTCTGTCACTGTGCCACAGCTCACCAGGTGCAGCCCTGGCCACAGGGCGCTGCCAACCATGCACATTTGCATCAATGCCAGCAGTGCAGGTCCTCCTGTACATCGACCATGTGTGCAGAGGTGTCTGGCTGGGGGGCATGAGCAGAGGGATAGCATGCTCCCCCTGGTCCTCCTGTGCTGCAGGCAGGTCTGGGTAACCTCCCTGCCTCCCCCCAGCCCAGGGAGGAGTGCCCTTGCAGTACAGAGCTGCAGTCCAGGCTGCCCATGCAACCCACAGTGTGGGCAGCACTGAGAGGGCTGTGTCTATCTGGGCTGTCTCCCCATACCCCAACAAGGCAAAGCACCTTGGCTTGGGAGTGAACAGGTGAAACTGCAGCCCCTTCCTGCCACTGTCCAGCCCTGCCAGGACCCTGATAGACAGTCAAAGATGAATGCTGAAGTCAAACTCTTCCACCAGATCCAACCTTAGAGTGCTCTGCAGCCGTGCTGCAGCCTCCACCAGGGAACCCCAGGAGAGTTCACAGATCCCCCTGAATGTTGTGGTTCTGCAGCTCCGCCCTGCTGCACAGAGCTGACTCCGCTTCATTACCGTGTCTGCTGTCAACAGCCTGCTCCTCTCGCCTGCACGGGCTGCGTGATCGCAGCAGCTTCCAGCAGGGCCAGTTCTCTGCAGCCCAGCCCAGTGCCAAATTCTTCTTCCTCCATAAGGTGCTTCTCTGATCAGCAAGCAGAAGGCAACTTGCTGGTCAGACTGTCCTGGAAGAGCTGAGCTTGGCTCTGGCTGCAGCCTGCGCTTAGAGCAATTTAATATCAGCAGCAGGAGGGGATGTGGAATTAATTTGGTTGCTGCCACCCCTTCGGGCCACACCTACGTGTGCTGGGTAGTGCAATGTGCTGGCTCCCCCCTTCCTCTGCTGAAACAGCTGCTTGAATTTCCTTGTCCTGTCTTCATCCCTCCTTGCATTAACTGTTTCTCAGTCATGAAACACTGAAGGGCTGCAGCTGGCTCTGCCCAACAGCCCTGGCCCTTCTGCTGATGGAAAAGCACGAAGCTCTCAAGGAAAGCACAGGTCATAAATCAAGGGCAGCAGCGGCAGCAGGCAGCCCTTGGCTCTGAAGGGGACATGCAGGGCTCGTGAGCACAGCTCAGGTGCCGGTGGCCACCAGCCCCTCCAGATGACTGCAGTGGGACTCTAGGGTGGGTGCAGAGTCCAGGATTTGCAGGGCAGCCCCACACAGCAGGGGGGTGTCAGGTCACATAGCACAACACGCTGTGTCCCCACCCCTGAGAGGCAGCACAGGATGTGTCCCAGCTCGGGTCTGGGGGTGATGGGTCTGGGGGCACTGCCTGAGGAGGTGGGGCTGAGCACTCGCCCTGCAGAGGGGCACACGGCTCCAGCTGGCTCTGAAGAGGTTAAATCTTTCTAATCGCTCAGTAAGACCTTCTCTAAGAATTTATCTACTTTCTGCCTTCCAAGAACATATGGATAAAATCCCCCTGAGCGGGACTTACATTTATAGCATCTATTACTGAGATCAAGGTTAATCCAGAGTAATCTAATGGGGTGAAAAGGACTTTATATAAATCTGTTTTAATCTACGGGACATGATAGCCTGACAAGGCCATCAGAACACTCCTGTGCCACTGCTGGGGCAGCAAGAGGTGCCAGAGTTGCACAGGGGATGCAGGAGGGAGAGCTGGCTCATCCAGCACCCACCAGTCCGAGTGCAACGGGGTCAGGAGGCTGGCAGGGCTGGAACATGGCTCAGCAGGCCCAGAGCCAGGCCAGCTGTCCTGGTGTGCAGATGCTGCTCGTGCCTCCAAAGAGACTGAGTGGCCCTGTCCCTGTAGAGATGTTGTGCAGTGAGACAGGGGAGGCTGTAAATGCTCTAAATTAAGAGCCATCCCTGATAGGTGTAATTGATCCACACTTAAAAGGAGGGGATTCAGCAGGGAGACACAGGAGGTGAACTTCAGTGGCTGCCAGCGCTGAGGTCGCATCCTGTGTGCTTGCCCATGCTGGGGACTGGTGCACAGGGCACTCCAGGTGGGCAGAGAGGAAGGACTGCCCCTGCCAGGATGTCACACTGTGGTCCCTACCTCACCCCACGTCCCCCAGAGCCGGCTGAGTGCACCCACTCTAAGCTGTCTAGTGCCAAGCATTGCTCCCTCTGCCCCCTCTGCTCCCCATCCTGCCCCCACCGGGCTCACTCCATGCCGAGCCCTGCAGCTGTGCCAGCTGTCTGGGGATGAGCTGAGCCCCAGCCAGGCCTGGTGCTGAGGGCAGCCCGTGCCTGCTGTCTGCCCAGGCAGCGAGACACAGGAGCCAGTCCCACAGACACAGGAGGCCAAATAAGAGCTCTCCAGAGCATGGCATGTCGTTTTACATCTGCTCAGATGGAGACTGAGTTATCCAGGTCCCTGAGTCCCAGACCCGCCAGAAGACAGTATCTCAGCTAAACGATGCAAAAATGATTTAATGGAGGGAACTAATCAAGGAATCCAAGAGAGACTGCTCACCAAGGGCTGATGCAAGATTCAATTAAACTGCAGCCTTTGTGGGTTCACCATTTTAATTTTCCACAAATTAGCTTAAAAAAGGTATGGAAATGAAGATATTAGATTTTTTTTTTAAGTCAAAAGGAAAAATCCTTTGAGGATTATATTAGCTATTTCGCTTTAACAAACATAATTTCTATACTCATTTTCTTGTTTTAATCTCAGCTGTTGAGATACTCTTTCCTTTCCAGCTCCGGTGTCAGTGTGGAAGGCTGTTAACCCTTCCCAGAGCAGGTCCTACAGCCCAGCTGCTGCAGTGCCCCATTCCCATGCCAGCCACGGTGCTGGGAGGAGGGCAGCTCGATGGCACAGGAACCCTCCTTGGTCAGCTGGGTTCCAAGCTGGTGTAGCAGCACCAAAAGAAGCAAGTCCAGCCCCACAGCAGCGATGGAGAGGCCTCCCCACTTCAAGGGCTCTGCTCTGTCCCTGCCCCACAGAGGCTGGCTGTGAGTGATTCCAGTGCAGACAGGGCTGTGGATCCGCCCGGGGCTGCAGCAATGCTAAGCTCCAGACACCCCACATTTTCTGTAACTTCACCTGCTTTTGCCCTCAGGCAGCTGGAGATAAACACGGAGTAACAGTGTTGTGTGTCGGCTGTGATTTGTCTTCTGCAAGGGTATGTCTGCACTAGGGATCTCCTGTGAGTAATATCAGCTGCTGTTACGGCCCTGCCTCGGCTGGCACCTGCTGGCCTGGCATGGCTGGCCTTTTCCTGCCCTGTGTGGTGCAGCTCCAGGGCTTGGCTGGAGGCTGCTCCCCAGCAGGAATGCTGCTTTGAAAGTGTCAGGGCTCGTGGCTGGTTCACTGGGCTTTGCCTGACCCCACAGCCTGCTCCCCATGCCAAGGAACAGTGTTCCTCTCTCTGGACTCCTGCTCATTAGTGGAAAACAAGTCCCCATCAGCAGCATCACTTACTGCTGTGGGAGTTTTGCCAGGACCACAGTGGGTCTGGCTGGGCCACCCTGGCCAGGGCTGGCATGGCCAGGCATGGTGCCAGGCGTGTACCACGGTGCTGAGGAGCATCATCCACAGACCCCTTGCCCCCGGGGTGGGGTTGGCTCCTGCTTGCCCTCTCCTCTCAGCACTGTCTGCACCTCTGGCAATGTCCATCAGATGCCACATCCACTGTCCCACCCTGCTTGCACCTTCCTGTCCTGCACTGTCCCCTCCTGGATCCTGCCTTGCCCCATGGGAACTTCATCTGGCTCCTGGGTGACCTTCAGCTTGCAGCTCCTGGAAGCACCTCCCTATCCCCTTCCTCTGTGCCTCGAGTGGAACGGAGCTTCATTTGTCACTGTCTCTTTTAAAAGGTCCAATCTCTTCCGTGGGGTCACCTGGCTGCTCTGCCAGCAGCTCCTCGTGCTGGCAGAGCTCTGCTGCAGCCTCCGCAGCTGCCAGTCCGGGATGCGTCATCCCTGTCCCCTTGTCCTTGGGGTCCTGACTGGTGCCCTCTCTGCCCACGGGTAAAGCACTCCCAGTCACAGCCCAGCCCACAGGTGGCTGCAGCACATGGCTGAGGCATCCCATGCCCTCCTCAGGAGAGGGGCAGCAGAGCCAGGGGCGTGGGGCCTCTCCTGCACCACCCTCCCAGAGCAGTCGATGGTGCAGGGCTGGCTTGGCCCCTGGCACAGGGCTGGCACTGGAGGCTGTGGCCAGGACCCTCGCCGCCCTGCACACATTGAGCCCTGAGTGGAGCTCAATGCAGAATTAATTTGTCATATTGACACTGATCGTTTATTAGGGAGCAGAGTGGAGCCCATTCATTTAAACAGAAAACATTTCATCTTATCTCCTGCCTTTTCATGCCTTAGCTCTCACTCTTTAACCTTGGACAACGAGACATTCATAATTTCCTCACTGGCTCTATGGCTCCTCTAGATAAGAAACTTATTTTTTAATCTTTCTTTCTATTGAATTTTAAACATGTTCCATTACAAAACCTGATGCACATAACAACATGTTTCACCCAGCATTAATGTGGCTGTGCTGTGCTGCAGCCTCTGCCCTGAGCTGGGCTCCTGGCCCTGCCATTCCCCGGGACCCAAAGGCCAGGGTGCAGCTCTGTTCTTCCAAATGACTGTAGGGGCTCTGGCAGTGGTGCAGGGGCAGGCAGGGAGATTTGCCTTCCCTCTGGGGACAGTGTGACTGCAGGGTGCTGCCTGCAGACGGGTGCACAGGTCTGAGGGGCTGGATCTGCCCACACCAGGGACTGCAGCCAGCGGGACTGCAGGGGAATGGGTGCTACAAGAGGAACATGCTGTCACCACCTGATGGTTTTCAGCAATTTCCTTTTGCTTTAACATGGGCTGAGCTTGGGAAAGCATTTCTTGTTTGGGGATGGTCACTGGAGAGACGACACATGACTGGGAGCTCTTGCAGCCCCACATATGAGCCCCACTGCAGCCCCACACAGCAGTGCAGGGCCATGAGCAGCTGCACAGAGATCTGCCTCATTTCCAGTCCACAAAGCTACTGCCCCGACAACAAATAGCCCCACTAGGGCCCCTACAAGGAGAGGCCATGATTGCTTTCTGTGCGCAGAAGAGCCACAGAGATAAGGCTTTCACCTCCAAGGCTCAGCTGAAAAATTAGGGATGGGAGGTGGGAGGGAGTAAATTGAGATAAATGAGTGTGCTGCATGGCATCCTGCCTGCAGGATGCTGAAATAAAAAATCAGTAAATAAAAAATCACCAGTCTTTATCTGGTCAGAGCCTGAATGGGCTGTGTGATAACTATAACGGATGAGCCTGCCATGAGGGCCTCTGAGAGGAACCTGCTGGCCCTCGTGCCACGTGGGAAGGCACCTGCTGGCACTGGGGACACAGCAGTGGCACACACAAAGGGCCAGAGCAGCAGCTCTGCCGTGACACGCTGGGTTCTGTCCCTCTGAGTGCACCATGCTGGCTGCTGCACCAATCCCAGGTGGCTCTGGGAAGGGCTTGGCTCCTTCCTCAGTGTGAAATGCACTTTTCCAAGTCGTCCTTCACAGTGAGAAAAAGGCAGATCAGATGCCGAATTAGCCTGCGAGAGCCGTGTTCCCGTCTCTCTTATCTAACTCACTGTAACAAGCTCTTTGCATTTATTCTACCAAATGTGCTGCAGAATTGCGTTACAGCTCATGGCTGCGAGCCATCTGTGGAGAGAAATCCAGTTATACCTTGTATAATAAGTTCCTGACAATCTTACAGAGGACTCCGGGTCATAAAAGTCTCCCAGTTTTATCGCCAGTAACAGACACGGAGAGAAATTAAGTTGTCTTATCAAATTTAGATAATATATATCCCTCTGGAGTGGAAGGTTTCTGATGGATCTTTTACAGTATTAGAACATTTAGAGGGGTGAGCAGAAATGCACAGTGGGAATGGGAGAACAGTGGGGTGCAAAACACCCAGGGGCACCCAGGAGCAGGAGTCCGGTAGCCACTGGGCAGAGACCGGCCCTGGGGAGCCCTTGGAAAGCAAAAGGGAGGGGAAGGCTGTTTGCAGGCTGGAGCCGTGCTGAGAGGTGGGCTCTGCTCCTGCCTGGCTCACCTCGAGCATTCTCATGCAGCTGTTAATGAAAGCAATAACCTCCAGCATCCCAATACACACACACTCCTTGCTGCTGCCTCCTGCGCCAGCCACTGCGGGCAGAAGGAGCCACAGGGTGTCTGCTGAGTTCCTGGGATGTGCTGAAATCAGGAGCCAAGCCCTGCAGGGAGGCTGGACATGGGATGTCCCTGTTACATATCCTCTGTGGCCAGTGCAGGGATGAGGATCCCTGGTTCTGGAAGGGTCCTGCTCTATCTGGGCTCTTCTTGCAGCAGCTGGTAGGGAAAGTTCTGCTCCATTTAGGCAGTAATTTTAAGCTCCCTGGAGAAGGCTCCCTGCGGATCCCATTGCCCAGGGCTTGGCCTGTCCCTGCCACTGGCCCAGGTGTCAAGGCTCCTGCAGCCAGGAGGCTGGGACAGGGATGGTCGCCGCCTGGACTGACCTGTGGCCCCTGGCCAACCTCTCCCTCCTGGGGGACCAGCTGCCCACAGGGATGGTGCTGGTGGTGTGGGAGGGCTGGGATCCTTGGCACACCTGCTCTCTGTTCAATATTTAGTTTCTGCAGAGGCAGAGTGCAGTAGCCATGGCAATGCAGCGGGCAGGCCCAGCATCGCTGGTGTGCCGTTTATTATGAGCTGAGCAGTCTCGGGCACTGGGGATACAGACACATGCCTCCCCCAAGAGCCCTGTGCTAATAAAAAAAATGAATCCTCATTTACTGATCTCTATATTTTTAAAGATTGGTTACTCTATCTTTTCCTTTTTCATTCATTTTTAAAATATCTATCTTGCCATTCAGGGCAGAATTATCTGTTTAGCACCGCTGTTACTTTAATCACAATTAGCTTTCCCACTCCATTAATAAGACTCTCAATAGTGCTACATCATGGGAATGTGCCTTCACAGCCATCCTGGCACTCTGCCAGGTCCAATGCCCAGGGTTTGTTCTCCCTGCAGCACTGGCAGCCAGTGCTCAGTGCCATGCTGTGCACTCATCTCCATCGCCTCAGTGCTTCGAGGGGTGCTGAGCCCCATGACCGAGCAGGCTCTGGGGCTGGCAGGCACTGGCAGCACTTCCCTGGAAGGCTGAGCTGGAGCTTTTCCCACTCCTGGCAGCAGGAGCAGAGAGGCTGGGAATTAGGATTTAACCTCAAGAGTGGGTCAAGAGACTACCTCGCCTCCCCCCATCTTTTCTTCAGAGCATTTGGTGAACAATGCATGCAGAAGGCTTTTTATTTTTGAGTAGAAACGTGTGTCTAATGAATTAGCCACGGATTGGAGCCTAACATGGGTAATTTACAGTGAACATTTGCTTGCTCAGAACCATCCATCAATTTTGTACCACATTAAAACCCACGTCCCGCCCTGGGAGTGCGTGGCTGGTGCTACACCTTGAGACTCCCTCCCAGCACATCCCTTGGTGCAGTGTGACTGCACTGGTGCCCTCTGCAGAGAAGGGGACTGGTGTGCCACAGGCTGTGTTCACTGGCAGTGGGATTTGCCCAAGAGTCATTGGCATGACATGGGCAAACACGAGGACAGACACAGGTTCCCTGCCCTGCAGCCTCTGGGCACAGGGTGTCCCTGTCCCAGGGCACTGGGGTCAGCCAGAAGCCCTGCTGTGTGCTCAGTCTGCCCCAAAAGCACAAACAGCTCCTCTGCTGGGAGTTGTGTCCCCTCAGCTTGCGGTGTGGCATGAGCCTAAGCTGCCTGCCTGGGGATGGGCACGGGACCCAGGAGAGGATCTTCCCCCCAAAAACCCACCATGGCCACAACGGAGCACCTGTAACACCAGCGGGGTGTGGGTGGGGTGGTGCATGGCCATGCAGGGGGCACAGAGGGCAGCTCACCCCTTGCTCAGGAGTACTGGGCCCCCTCCTCTCACTGGCCTCCCCACCATTGTAGGGACCCCCCCGGGGGAGGCATTACACAAGGGAATTGCTGGCACAGGCGTAATTGCTGAGATAACTGCTGATTGTGGAGTTTGCAAACAAAAAATAGAGTGGCCAGGGTCAGTCATAATTGGTAAATATTTGTCTATCTAATCAAAAGGCCTTTTAATTAACAATTTTCTTCTTGCAACTGGTTTAATTTTTTTTAAGAACTTCTGCGGGAAGTAAATTAGACCCAACAGATGGTGAAGAACATCCCAGCATCAGCACATCCTGCCATCTGCCACCTCTGGAAATGGCAGCCCCACCAAAGGCTCATGCCCCATGGCAGCCAGCCCTGGGACAGGGCAGCTCTGACACTTTGCCCCCCATGGACCACAGGCAGGTGGGATTCTCTCAACGAGAGCCATGCACAGCCCGTGCTGGTGCAGATTCTGGGGCAAGAGGAGGGGCTGGAACTTCCTGAAGCACACACCGGGGCCTCTGGGGCTGCAACTCTGCCCCAGGCACTTTGCCTCTTTTTTCCTCTCCCTGGGCAGCTCTTGAGCCCTGACCCAAGCAAGCAGCAGGCAAAAAGGTAGCTCTGCCATGCCACAGGCTGGTTTCTGGTAGCATCAGCAGCTGGCACTGTTCAAGGTGGGCGCAGCTTGCCCCGTTGGCAGGCTCTGCCCCAAAGCTGGGGACAACAGCACAGTGCCCCTGCCTGCTGCTGCCAATGGGGCTGCCTGGCCCCGGCCCCTGGTCCCCAGGTGGACTGTCCCTGCCAGGCTGGGGCAGACCTGCCCAGCCCTTGGCAGAATAATACCTGCAGGGACACAGGGCTCTGCCACATGGGGACACAGGGTTCTGCTGTGCAGGGACGCAAGACACACTCGCTCTCGCATCCACCCTGCCCTCCCCGCTGTCCTCCCTTCCACCTCGGCAGGAAGAGCTCCTCTCTGCAGGTGAGCTGGCAGCACTCGCACCTGCGGCTCTCCACAATCAGGAGATTGCTGTGCACAAGAGGCAGCTGACGCATCTCTTCCTCAATCAGCTGCTCTTCACGCCCAGCTCCGTGCCACTCGCTGTGCCACTCTCTGTGCCACTCGCTGCTGATTGCCCTTTGTCTCCTGCAAGGCCGCGCTCGGTGGCAGCGCAGACACCGGGGCCAGGGTGCTCCCGTGGCACTCCCGTGGCGTGGTTTTGCCCTCCACTCGCCACGAACCCACAGTTCCCAGCAGAGGAAGATGGGAGCACCTGTAACGTTGCAGGGGCTGGAGGGGAGCCCCAGGGCTGGGCTCTCTGCAGGGTGCTGGCTTTGGCCGCACGTGGATGCAGGACCCTGCTGCTCCTGCCCTCAGGAAGGTGTCCAGAGAGCCTGCAGCCAGCTGGGTCTCCAGGTCTGTCTGGTGATCAGCCATGGAGCAAGCAGATGGTCCTGCAGCTGGCAGGGCAGGGAGAGATGCGGGTGAGCAAAGGGCTGGTCTGGGAGCCGGGCAGAGCCCCCGAGCCTCGGGGCTGGGCACAGGGCAGCAGGGGTACAGCCTCCCCGAGCATCGCTGCCCGGCCACACCACTGGACCATCTCCAAAGCATCACGGAGCAAAGCACCTAAATCTTTCCTGCCAGGCCCTCCGGAGATGTCCCCCTTTATTCACAACTGCTTTTTAATTGCCTTTTGTCAATTACAGCGAGATGGATCGGGTTCCTCGGGGAGGCAGCAATTAGCGCGGGGATGAATGCCGAGGCAACCAAGCTCCCTCTGCACGCAGCAGCGGTGATTTGTAAACCTGTCACCCAGACACCGAGCTCCACTCCCAGCCACAGCGGCCGCACAGCCTCACGGCAGCGGGAGCACCATCGCACCTGCCCCTGGAGCGACAGGACCGGGACATCCGCCCCAGCCGTGTCCCCTCGGTGCGGCTGCCGGGAGGGGTGTCCGGCCGGCGTCCAGGCGGGGTGTGCCCCACCGATGGATATTGGGGCGCATGCTGAGCAGGGTGAGGGTGGGAACATGGTGCCAGGGCCGATGAGAGCTGCGCTGGACAGGCTGGGTGGTAGGAGCCCCTCTAGATGGGGCACCACCTCTGCCAGAAAGAATTAACACCTACAGTTTCCAGCTGGCTGTGGCCAGCCTCCTAATTAGGTGTGGTGACAAGGCCAATTAGTCATCCAGGTTCCCCCGTGCAGTGCCTGGGACGTGCAGGGAGCTCTGACCAGGTCACTGCTTTCCACGCTGAGACTCCAGGTGTCCTCTCCATGGCTCACACTGCCTGCTGCTGCACAGCCACCACAGCTAACTGTCCTTGAGCTTAGGATGCTCTCATTCATCCCAAATTCATCCTTCCAGATAACCTGGTCAGTGATGGGACTACCTAGGCAGGACTTGTCTTGGCTGCTTCCAGAGGTTCAGACTGCCAGGGGCTTGTCCTCCCTCAACACCCACCCCTTCTGGGCACTCACTGATGTTTCCCCCCATCCTGGTCCCAGTTCTGCAGGGCTTTGGGGACCAAGGATGTTTGGCCATCAGCCCACTCTGGGGCTGCAGCACCCACTGCCTGCTCTTCCCAAATTCATCCAACCCTCCCTCTCTGCTTCATGGCCTTTGTCTAATTCCCTACGCCCCTTTCCTATTTTTCTTCTTGACAGAAGCAGCAGGCTCATGCATCCAGAGACTCCACAGCCCTTTCTTGTAGATGTAGATTAAATTTCCCAGCTCAGTGTCTGCTCGCCTCTGGCTGAGTCACTGTGCACAGGTGTCCTCCTGTCCCCAGGAGCAGCAGGCAGTCCTGGTGGTGCCAGAGCCTGGAGGGAGGGTGCGTGCAGGGACACAATGTGGTCCGTGCCAGCTGAGCTAAACTAAGCACAGCATCCTGGGCCATGGCTGTGGGCAGAGAAAAGGGGTAAATCTTGTGTGGGCCCAGCAGCCAAACTCTGCCTGCTTCCCTCACTCCACTCTGTCCTTGACCCTGGGGAGGGTGCAGCATGTGGAGGGAGCTTGGCTGCTCTAATTAAACCATGTTTGCAAACTCCCATGGCAAGCATCACTAATTATAATTAGGGAGAGTAGATCTGCCGTTCCTGCCTCTTGGACATGTGAAGCACTCTGCATGCTGACCAGACTCAGAGGGCACTGAGGGCTGGCACATGGCACTGCTCAGCCTCCCCTGGGCTGGACACATCCCTGGAATAGCCCCCATGGGGTAACCACACCACTGGAGCCCTTGGGCTGGGGTGCTAGCCCAGGGCCAGAGTGCCACAGTGCAGCTGGCAGCACCCCCTGCACCCAGGCATGGCGTGACTGCACCCCTCTCCCTCAGCACACACTCTTCATGCTTGAACCATTGGCCTAACGATTTCAAGTTTTTCCCCATTTTCCTGTATTATTATTTGTCGTTGTTCCTGTTGCAGTTCAGTGACCATGAATTATTGAACGTCTGCTTGCTCAGTAACTCTTTACTTCCACCTCGGCACACTGCTGCCGTGCCGCCTGTGTGGGACGGCCGCCAGCTCCTGCCCCCGGCCCCTCCTGCTGCCGTGGGACCCCTCACCATGCTCAGCACATGGCAGGGCCCCTCATGCTGCCAGATCTGCGGGCGAGGGGCCACACAGGCCCTGGGTCCAGCAAAGGCCCTTTCTCTGGCTCCACTACAGCAGTGCAAGGGCTCTCAGCCATGGGACCCCTGGCTGGGACACGGGATGCACTGGGATGTACTGGGGTGCACTGGGAGGGTTTGCAGTGAGCGCTCTTGGGGCAGTACTCACAGGCATGAGGGGATTTGCCCAGCAAAATCCCTGCTGTCAAGAACTCTGTGCCCATCCATGGGCAGGGACATGTTGGTGATCATTGTGCTGCCCTGGTGGCAATAGCAGGACAGGGTTTGGAGCCGCAGCTGAGCCATGGTGTTTGGAGGAGTGAGAAGGCTTCTGGTGGGAGACTGCCTGTCCAGGCCACCAAGGCACAGGGAGGGCTCAGGCAGAGCCTGCTGATGCTCCAGAGCTGCTCTGGGCAATGGTACAAGCATTGGAGATGAGCAAGGGAGGCTCATGCCACCCCCCAACCCAGCCTGGGATGGGAGGATGTGCCTTCCCAGGACAGCAGAACATGTCCCTCCCCTGTGTCATACTCAGGATGCATTTGCCAGGGACAGAGGGGAGTCCCAAGGTCTAACAGGCCTCAGAAGTGGCCCTGTGGTGGATGTGAGGACACTGGTATGATCTGTACCAACAGAAGCCAGTCCTGGCAGTGCTGGAGCAGCCAGGGCAGCTGTGGTAGGAGCTGCTGCCCTTGCAGCGCCATTGCTTTCCCTGAGCTGCTTTTGTACTTGGGGCAGAGTTGAGAAATCTCTGCCGGTATTGTGGGATTTCAAGACATGAAGGATAAAGTCTCTGAACTCCCACAGCTGCATTTTCTGAGCACTGCAACACTCCGATACCTCTGAACCGCTATTAAGCACCTGGTGCTGGTTTGTCTTTGCAACTGTGTCCCCTAAATAAATCCCTTCCCCATGCTGAGCCATGCTAATGGCCTATTGTTAAATGGCCAGCCAGCGCACTGTAAGCTGAAGTCATTAGTTTTTCCACTCATCACTGGGAAAAAAATCTCTCTCCAGCATCCATCTTGTAGGATAAGACTGAAACTTGGAAGCTGCAAGCCCCTGTGCAGGGCACATGCCCCGTGCCCTGAAGGATCGGATGGTGGCCACTCAGGCCCCTGTAGGACTCCTCACAGAAAGCAGCGAGAGTTTGCCATTATTGAGCAGGATGAGGCACCTCTGTGGTGGGACAGGATGGCACCAGGGCTGGGGAACAGCATGGCAGCAGCTTCTCCAGCAGGGTGAGCTGGCAGGATCCACAGGGATCCTCAGCCCCCTCAGACTGCCCTGGACCCACCAGCCCCTCTGCTCCCCTGTTGTGATCACTGCCTGGTTCTGGGGTGCCTGGACTGATGGCCCTTGGCACATGTGTATGCCTGGCACTGCCTCCCACTGCATCCCACCCCGGCTGCTCCCTGACACCCATGCCTGTCTCTGTCTGCCGCCATCTCGCACGTAAGTGGCTCCCTGGGAGACTTGCTCCATTTTTTTCCTTTAACCTTGAAATGCAATTTCCTCCCCAAAATATCCTTTTTCCTGTAAACAACATCTCTTTAGTGAGATTAGAGCAGAAATCCCTGAGCTCCCAGGTCCCGGGTGCTTTATCACCTGGTGAGCCCCATCCGTCACGGCCACGCGTGGGTTCTCGGCACCCCGCCCTTGCCGACGGGTGATGGTCTTTTCATCACTTTTACAGATTTATTTTACAATAATTTAATTTCATCCTCAGCCCTGGGAAGACGAATTGGCCCCTGATGTGACTGGGGATTCAGAGCCAGTCTCATAAATTTGCCGCCTCTACACAAACCTCTGTTTGGAGTTCCTAATGCAGCCGTGAGCGAGAGTCCTTAAACAACAGGGGACGGGCTGTAAATCCCGTGTGTGCCACAGGGATGTCGTGGTGCCAGTGATACTCCCTGAGCCTCAGCCTGACTTGCTGGCTCTGGGTGGCCACAGGGACGGCAAAGGGCACAGGGCTGGGAAAGGGGCAGACAGAGCTCTGCATGTTGCCCCAGCATGGCCTGTGTAGCATTGGTGCTGCCAGTTCTGCACTGCCAGGATGGCATCTGCCCACATGAGCACCACTGCACAGGTGCCCTGGAATGGCAAGTGCACAGGACCCATCTCTGCCAGCACGTACCTCACTTCCTGACTCACTGGAGCCGGTGCTGTGCCGGTGCTGTGCCGGGCACAGGCGTCAGGGTGGTGCCGCCAGCGCTGCCACCAAGCTCTGCGCATTCCTGCACATCTGTGCTTGACACATCTGGGACTTGCTGTGCTTTTGCTGCGAGAGGCTTGCCAATGTAATTAAACTCGAGTGACTCCCCTGCCCCCAGGCACAGCCCCTCATTTCCCTTTGATTTATTATGTCTTCTTAATTTATTTAAATGAGCCTCGGTGTTTGCACAGGCTCGGAGGGGGCTGGCTGGAGCTCTAATTGCCGAAGCGAAGGAAAGGCGGCTGGAGGGCTCCGGGGGATCTCTGCAGGGGTGTGTGCTGTGGGGTAGGGGGCTGCGGCCAGACCTCCAGCTGAGCCCCGGGCACGGGAAGTGCCTTTGGAGCAAAGCTTCCTGCTCATGTGGTGGTGGTTTGGCCCCTGGTGCTGGGCCGTGTCACTGCCTGGGGATCTGCCTCAGTGGGACTCTGTAGGAAAGTCTGAGCATCTTTTGGAGCTGGCATCTCCCTGGGGCATTGCAGGGCAGTGTCTGCCCTGGCTCTGAGCTGGCAAAGGCAGGGGATTGAGAAGCCCAGCAAGGAATTTCTGCTCAGCCACACACCTGAAGTGTAGAGAGGCTGGGATGCGACCGGATCTCGCTGTAGCTCTTGGCCAGGTGGGGGAAGTGCATGGGACTGCAGGGGAGCCCATGGCACAGCTCCAAGTGGTCAGTCTGTGCTTGAGGCCAACAGGGGTTTCTCTCACTCCCTCCATCCTTCCCTCCTGCCTCCTCATGGCCCCAGTCCCCCAGCTCAGAGTGAGCAGACAGCGTGCCTCCTGCCTGCCCATGCCCTGTGCCTGGCCCATGCCTGCCCCGTGCCTATGTGGCCTCATGCCTGGCTGGGCCCCACGCCGCTGGCCCTGCTTGTGTTTGCACAGCTGATTGTTCCCCTGCTCGGCGTACTGCCTTGCACTTGTCCCCGTTGAATTTCATCCTATTTTTTCCAGTCCATTTCTCCAATTTGTCAAGATCATTTTGAATTCTAATCCTGTCCTCCAAGATACTTGTAGTCCCTCCCAGCTTCGTGTCATCTGCAAATTTAATAAGCACTTTCTCTATTCCATCATCCAGGTCCTTAATGAAAACATTGAGCAAACCAGAACCAGGGCAAGCCCTTCGCCATCTGAGCAGCCTGACACATGCTGTGCTCACCACGCTCTGCCCAAATGTGATGGGAAAGGGTACCAGAGCTTTGCCACGTTGGCTGTGCCTCACTGCACCCTCAGCTCACATGGGACCTCTCTGCTTTGCTGCACTGGAACCTCTCTGCTTTGCTGCCCTGGAGCAGGGCTGGCACCATGGTGTGCTGCTGCTATCAGGGGCACTGGTGCTGGGGGGAGGCTGGGAGGGGACAGGGCTCAACTCCAGGATGGCTTGAGCAGCCACTGGATGGCACAGTGCAAAGGCCTGGGAGCAGCTCCCATGTGCTCCCCTGTGACCCCAGTGGTCAGTGTGGGCACAGGGGCAGCACAGCAGCCCCTGATGGGGCCATCCTGCCCCCTCACAGCTGCCCACCCCCTCTTCCACTGGGTGAGGCATTGCCCAGCCACACTATCTCCCCATTCTGAGGCTGCTCCCTTTGGGCTGGGACTGCTCCTGGGGCTGTATGGCAGGGATCTGGATCCAGGCCCATCCTGAAGCCACCTCATGTGCCACCTCTGGCTACAGCCATCTCTTTTCTTTAATTGATTGTAGAAAGCAATTTACAAAATAAAAACTCCTGCTTGTGCCAAGCCCTGCGTGTCCAGGCAAAGCCTAATTTCACAGTAAAATTTCAAGTGCAATGAATGGCTTTTCCCAGCACCAGTCCATGTCCAAGCCAAGAGCTTTGCAGTCTGCATAAGCTGTGCTGAGCAGCCGAGAAATGGCTTTGCACTGCCCTGCGGAGCATGCAGCTCCCTGGGCTGGCTGTCACAATAGCCAGGGCAGCTCTGCCAGCACTCACTTTTGGGCTGGTGCTGCCTGGGCTGGCACGGCTGTGTGGGACCACCATGGCTGCAGCCCAGTCTGCAAAGAGCCACAAGCCCCAGCTCTCCATGCAGCCAGTGGGATGATGCAGGGATCCTGCGTGGGCTGTGTGGCCATCAGGAAGGTGTCCCAGCTGGGCTGGCCAGAGCTGCAATGATGGGGGCTCAGCTCAGAAATGGTGCTCCTGGCCTCTGGCTCTCTTCATGTCAAAGTCATGATTTCATAGTCGGGGTCTAGGAGGTTTGTACACATAGATGCATTAATTCTGCATTTAGTGATACAGGAATAATTGGTGTCACATCAATTAGATCAGTTCTTGGATACTGCAGTGATAAGTGCTCTGCAAAGGCCTCTGGGCTGCAGGATGTGAGGAATTCCAGCAGTGAGCGAGCCTGGTGGGGCTGGCAGCAGCAGACAGAGCAGGGCTGGCAGGGCCGTTGGGTGCTGAGAGAGTGGTGGAGCGCCCAGCACTTTTGGCCTTTGCAGGAGAACAGCAAGGCCTGGGGCTCTCACGGTGGTCAGTGCCTGGGGCTGCTGTGCTGGAGGCTGCTGCACAGCCTGGGGGTGCAGGCCTGTGCTTGGGGAAGGGCTGGCAACTTGGCAAATCTCTGAGCCTAATGTCCCAGTCCCATCAAGGTGATCCTCTGTGTCAAGCCACTTGCTAGGTGCCTGGTTCAGCATCAACAGCTGTGTCATTCATCCCTGTGGCATGGCTTTGCACACATGGTGGGTTTGCCAACTCGCTGCTGCCCACCCCACTAGCAAATGGAATGAAGCTCAGGTGGGTCTGGGCCAGCATAGAGACCCCCTGTGCTCACATTCCCACAGTACAGATCGGCGCTGTCAGTCCCATCCCCGCTGCGAACTGTAGGCAGAGGTAATTTGCAGATGACAAATATCCCTGACAGTAAATATTTTTCCCACCCTCATCTTTCTACAAGCAGATAAGGTGGCAGCACTGTAGCAATACGATTGCTGGAGGGAGACAAACTCTTTGGCAGACTTAAAAGTCTATTGTGTCCCCGCAATTATTTATAGATAAAGAGAAGAAAGCCAATAAGCAGAGAATGGAGCTGCACAACTGCATTTGTTATGACGATGATGATGTTATCTCTCTCTCACACCCACACACGCACATCTCCAGTGCATGGAAACTCACTGCTGGCAGCAATCAAATCCCCAACCAGGACAAGGCAGGACAGACTAGAGGCTTTACCTTCTCATCACTGACTTGTGCCCAGCCTGTTTTCCCATAGTGAACCCACCATACAGCTCCTGAGGCTTCTCTGAACAGCACCTGCAGGGCCCCAGGGAGTCTCTCTGTTTCTGCAGGATGTGGAGACCAGGTGGTCTTTGTCCCCATAAACCAGACCCTGGAATGCTGGGCACCTTGTGGTGACGGGGTTCTGGGGTTGCCTGCAGGGAGTATGGGACTGGCTGGGTCCTCACCAGCTCATGCAGCAGGACCCCAGAATGTGGGTGCTCCCCACTGATGGCAGGGTGCAGGGGGACTCTGTCAGCTTTCCCAGCTCTGCATGGCCAGGACCTCCTCTTCCATCCCACACTACTACTGAGAACAGCAATGTGGGAGTTTGGAGGGGTCTGGGATTAAAAGATGTGGCAGGCAAGAGTGATGGAGGCCACTGCCAATAAGTGCATTTCTGCAACCAGTGAAGCAGAGACACCCTGAGTGAGAAACATTGACTGCAGCGTGGGAAGAGGTTGGGAACCACTGTGTTCTCCCTTTTCAGTGAGCAGTGCAGGAGCCAGTGGAGGAAACCCAGGGGCCTGGAAGGGCTGGACCCACAGAAGGGAAGAACAATGAAGTGGAGGGGTCAAGACCTAGAGTGCCACTGAGCCAGACACCAGGGTCCCTGGGTGACCTGTAACATTTGTGACACTGGGGCCCTTGACCAGCCCATGTCTCCCCAGGTTCCAGGGTGCTTCATGGCATTGCTTGGCTCCTGCTGGGGCAGGAGTCCTTCACCTCCCCAGGGCCTGCACAGCCACTGCTCCTCCCCAGGGCTGGGGGTGCAGGAGGGGTGTGTGCTTCTGCCAAGCACTCAGCCCTGTCTCAGTGGGAGCTTTCCCCCACCCTGAGAAAGCCCCAGGGCGATCTCTCCAGCTGGTGAGATATTGCCCAAGAGAGCGACTGGGAACCCTTAACTGGACTGGAGAGTGGGATGATTTTTCATTGCTTCCTCATAATAAGAGGACAGGAGTAAGTGACTAGTACAGTCCGTTCACTCGGTAAAGATTTATACAATCACTTCATCCGGTAATTGGTATTCTGGGGAGAGAGAGCGAGCTGCAGCTCCAGCATCCGCCTCTATTTGTTTTATCTCTGTCTTTCTCTCTTTCTCTCCCCTTTTCAGAATGAGTAATTCTGTCCCTCACAATCCCATTTAAACAGAGCGTTTGCAGAGTGAATAATTAGTTACATTCAATTAGGCCTCATGCGCTCTCCCTTCTCACTTTGGGGGACAGACGTGCTAATGAGATGGTACACGTCGGACACGCGGGAGTGGGCACTGAGCATGCTGCATGCCAGCAGGGAAGGGTCAGCCTTGGGGGAAGTGGGGAGGTGGCCCAGAGAGTTCAGCCTGCCACCTGGGGAGACAGTCCTTTGGAAACCATCCGGGGCCAAAGGCTTCATGTTTGGGGCCCAGGACTTTGCATCTGTGGCCCACACAACATCTTCTCCTCTAGCAGGAGTAGGATCACATCTGTCCTCAGAACTGGGTGTTCTCTGGGCTGGTGCCAAGGGAACGCTGCCCAGCCTGAGACCATCCCACCGGCATTGCTGGGAGTGCCAAGCCCTGAGAGGAGGGAAAGCTGCTGCCATGTTTTTATCTCCCTTATTAAACCTAACATTAGGTTTTAAGAGGAGCTTTAAATAATGTGCCTCTGCCTGTACAGGCAAAGTTGCTCCATGCTCCAGCTGCTCCTGCTCTGGGATTTATGGCCTTTCTCATGCCGTGCTGCCTGCATTCAGGTAGTGGTGGGTCACAGGCTGAGGATTCTCCCAGGACCTAAAGCCTGCAGTGGGCTCAGCACCACTGCAGCCCCACATCAGTGCTTTGGAGCCCGTGGTGATTCTGTTGCTACACCGCAGCACCCCGCAGTGCTGCCCTGCAGTGTGATGGACCCCGCCTGTGCATTTTACCGCCAGAGCAGTGAGGCGAGGGGCACGGAGCTGCCTGCTGCAGGCAGCCTTGCCCGCATCCCGTCTCCTCTGGCCTGGGGCACGGGCTGGGCATGGCTGTGCTGGGGGCAGCTCCTGCTGTGGGGGTCAGTGAGGGCAGCCACAGAGGAAGCGCACGCAGGGCAGTGGGGCCAGCAGAGCGTGCTGGGGAGGGCCGGGGGGCACGGTGGGAGTCAGCACAGCTGGTGGCAGCTCTTCCCTGCCTCCTCTAATGGGAGCCTCCGCCTTAGGAGCTCCCGCCCATTCCCAAAGCATCCTTCCCGAACATTAGAGCTGGGAGCGCCGGTCCCGGGGGCGCCGCTGGCTCGGGGCTGCTCACGCACAGGGGGCAGACAATCACATTTAATCACACGGTTTCGCCAGCACTGTGTGGAGGGTGGCGGAGCGCGGCCGCTCCCGCACGGACGGGTGGGTGTGCGGGGGAGTCCCGCGCTGGGCAACCCCGTGGTCAGAGCCCCCCGTTCTCCCCGGAGTCTCCGCGGGCCGGGGCGGGCCGGGCGGTGCCGGTGCCGGTGCCGCCCCGCGCAGCCCGTGCCGGTGCCGCAGCACCATCTCCCGGCCGCCACACGCCGGTGTCCGCGCTCCGGCCCCGCCGCCGCCATCCCCGGCCCTGGCTCAGGGCACAGCCGCGGGCCCGCCCGTCCTGCCTTTGTCCGTCCTGCGGTCCGGCAGCGCTGGGCGGCACGGAGGGGCCGGGGCCGGGCCGGGGCCGGGGCGGGCAGCCTTGTCCGGATGCCAGCACCCACCGGGCCCTGCTCCAGCACGGGCAGTGCTTCCACAGCACCCCAGACAGGAGACTGAGCTCTGCCGTGGTGATCTCCAACTAGCATCTCCCCTTCCCAGCCCTGGCTTCTCCAGCACTCTGGGACACTGAGCTCTGTGCTGGGGTCTTCATGTCAGCAGTGACACTCTGCTGTGGCCAGGGGCCATGATGTGCTTCATTGCATCACCTGGGCAGGAAGCAGGAAGGGGCTCTGTTCCATGTCCCCATGCGGAGAGCCAAGCCTTGCTCCACCGGGGCAGCCCTGTGCAGATGACTAGACCAAGAGTTGTGGTGGTATTCCCGTGGGGTGGTCATGCCATGGTCCACTGCAGCATCACATCATTTGCAGACAGGCCAGATGCCAGATTTCCTCCCCAGCTGGAGAGGGGACAGAGGGGATGGTGCTGTCCCGAGTCTGTGCTTCTGTCGGAGGCAGTGCCCTGTGCCTTCACAGCATCTCCTGTTCCGAGATGCGGCTCTCCTTGCCATCCTCCTGGGCCACAGGCTGGCCCCTGAGTAGGGTCTCCTGCACAGGCAAGACATTCTCATCCTGCTCCATGGGCTGCTTGGTATCTGGGTTCTCTCCAGGCTCCCCAGCCTCTATCTGCACAGGGGCAGGGGTCAGGGGCAGGCAGCTACATTCTCCTGCTCTGCACCCATGTCCTTCCACAGCTTCCTGCTACACTCCTGTGTAGCCCAGAGTATGGGTCCTTCCCACATGCTCAGCACTTGCCAGCATCACCCTTGGGTTGCCCCAGCCCTTGTCCTGCCCCAGCCAGGCAGCCTAGTCCAGCCCCCACCCCTCCTGCATTGCAAAGCCACAGCCCCTGCTCTGCTGCTGGCACATCCCCAGCTGTGCCCAGGAGGGATCCCAACCCACTGCTGGAAGGGGCTCTAGGTAGACTCACCTCCTTTGGCACCCGTCGCCTGGAATCTGGATGGAAAGAGGAACAGAGAAGGCAATGTTCAGGGGGAAGTGCTCCTGCCCTGTAGGGAGCTTCCTGGGGGTCAGAGCCCCAGGGCTGGTGCTGCTGCACCACACATCCTGCAGCTCATGTTATGCCTACTGCCACTGCCAGGCTGGGCAGGCTGGGGGTCACAGCAGGAGCCAAAATGGACTCATGAGACACCAGTGCTGTCTCCCAAGAGCTGGCCCAGCTCAGGCTGCAGCAGTGCCAACACACCTGCTCCCAAAGACAGAGCAGGACTCAGCGAACCCTGTCCTGATGATGTCCCCAGAGGAGCTTCCCCACTCAGCAGAGCTGCCACTGTCCTCCCTGGCTCAGCCCCTCAGCCCTCTATGGCTCCTCCAGCCAAGGTTCTCCCTCCCCTGGCCGAGGCAGCAGTTCACATGCTTTAGCCCCTCACCTGTGTGGACCAGGCAGTAGATGCAGACACCCACGAGGCACGTGACAACTGCAGCTGTGATGGGGATCAGCACTGACAGCGAGGAGCGCCTGCTCGACTCTGCGGGAGGACACGGGGTCAGTGAGGCACCACGGGACACCCAGAATGACACAGAGTGCTCCACTCCAGCCCCACGGGGATCCCTCATGGACGGGCCGGGGCAGAAGGCATCACACTGGCCATGCACTCAGACCTTCCTCTCCCAAAAACACCATGCATGAGGCCAGCTCTTCTGAGTGCTGCAGAAGCTGGAGCCCTGGGGGGCTCTCTGCTTTGCACTGGATCAGCCCTGGGCACCAGGCACTTACCACAGATCACATCTGAGGAGTTCGTCCCTTTCACCTTCACCACCAGCCCCTTTTCCTCACAACTGCAGGGAAGAACAAGACCATGTAACCACAGCAGTAACGCAAGCTCAGGGAATTGTTGGGGCTAGGTAGGCACCCAAGCTGCCCCAAAATGCATCCTGCTCTGAGCCCACCGAGCTCCAGCAGGGTGAGCAGGGGAATCCCCACTGACACAGTGTGATGGGGACACCAGGTACACTGCAGGGCACCAACCCAGGGGCTTGGCCTTGAGCTGCTGAAACTGCTGAGGATGGGACCATGTTTAGGGACAAGGCACAGGAAGGAGCAGACTTGCCCGGTCAGAGAAGCCCCCAGGGCTTGAGCACTGTAGCTATGACAGAAAAGCTCAGATAGGCTACAAGTGGCTCTGTGGGGAAGTAATTTCTGGGCACAGATAAAAGCAAAGTGAAATCCAATGGCTGGCAGCTGAAGCAAGACTAATTCAGCTTGGAAATAAGGCTCATGTTTCTACCAGGAACTGCAATTAACCCTCAAGTAGCTTTCTAAAGACAGGGATGACCTGCCAGTTCATGGCATCCTCAAAGCCAAACTCCCCACGGAGAGGGCTTGTGCTTTGGCTGATGACTACGGCCACAGAAAGCACTGGGAGGGAGAACCTGAACAGGGCACAGGGCATTCCCATAGATCCTGATCCCTTGCTTCCAGCATGGATGACAGCATGGACACCCCTGAAGGGACAAGCAGTCTGTGCACATACTGAGGGACACACAAAAGTGCCTGAATGTCTGCCTCAGCCTCAGTCAATACTGCCCTGGACAGCAGTGTGCTCCTAGCCTTGTTCCTCTTGCTCTGGCCCTAGATCAGCAAGATGCTGTGTCCCTCAGAAACCAGCCTGGATGCCCAGTCCCTAAGGCCACCAAGAAAACTGGCAGCAGCAGATGTGCTCACTGGGGCTGGTGGAAGGACGTGGTCTGTACTCAGACAATACCTTGTCCAGGGGTGGCATGGCTCAGTTTTAGAAGAGACATTGGAGAAGGTGCCTTCGGTACAGGGTTCACAGGGGGATGACATCCGGTCCATGGCCTTGGCTGAAGAGGAGCAGAGATGGCAGGAAGGTCAGTGGGGCTGTGGGGGGTGAGGGCCTGAGGGGGCAAGGGGCTGCAGAGGCCAGATGTGCAGCACACTCAGTGGCAACGGCACAGCTCTTCCAAAGCCCTGCCAAGGGGCATCATCCTGGGAGAGCCTCCATTCCCTGAGTGCTGACAGGGCATCAGTCCTGTTGAGTGGGAACAGCTCGTCAGATTTACCTGCCACAAAGCCAGAGCCAAGCTGGCAAGGCTGGTTCTCCACGCAGGTCTGGCAGCTGAGGTCAGAGCAGTGCGTGCCAGCCTGGCACTGGCACACCGTGTTGTGTGTTGCATTTCCTTGCATCTTCACAATGAGGCCAGCATCTGGGCAGAGGGAACATGGAAAAGGTGAGACACCGAGCATGGGAGCCAGTCCCCCCAGTCCCCCTAGGTTGGGGTCAGTGGTCACAGGGAGCACTTACTGCTTTCACAGATATCATGAGGAGCACAGTGCTTCTCCTTGGTCCAGCTTGGCTGATAGTGCCCACTCTCACAGGGGGCACAGACAGAGTCTTCTGTTTTATTGCACTCAGAGACCAGTTTTTCCCCTGCAATAGAGGCTAGTGAGGGAGGGGCAAAGGGGCTTTCCCTCTTTTCAGACAGCACCTCTGCCAGCAGGATTAGGGAATGCTGGCAGCTGTGGATGCTAGGACTGCTGCAGCATTCTACACAGAAGCCAGGGCTGAAGGAGCCAGCTCGCCTGATGACCACAAACACTGCAGGGGCCAAGTGGGGAGAGAGGGCTGTGGGGTCACTCCAGCACTCCAGGGACCGAGAGATGGCCTGACAGTGATAGCAGGACCATCACAATTTGCTAGTGCCAGTGGCAGCACTCTCCCCACAAAGATGCCTTTGTCATGGGGTCCTGTAGCTGCAAGGGTACAAACAGTCCCAAGAGAGCTGTGGCACATTTGGTGAGGTCCAAGGGCTGTCCTAGAGCAACGTCCCATCTGTCACTGAGATGACGCAGGGAGGTGAAGCTGTCAGCATTGCTGGCAATGAGGAGAAGGGGCTCCATTGCACCAAGCAAAGCTTGCCCCACTGTGGTCAGGCAGCAGCCCAGTTGTGAGGTCCCTAGGAAAGGGTTTCCATACCTGGCTGACACCGGTTGCAGCATCTGCCCTTGTATAGATACTGCTTATCAAAGCATGTTAAGGCATCACCAGGTCCCCAGCACTGGAAGAAACAAGACCTGTGAATTCATATCCAACATTCCTGCATCACTTGGCTTCCACAGACACATGTGCTAACCTGTACCATGAGGTGAGGGCTTCCTGACACCACTCTTCCCCCACCTCCACTAACCACAGACCACAGCAGCCACCCACACTGCCTGATGCCATCAGTGCTGTCTTTGAAGTGGAGTGGCCATGATTCTGGTAGAGTTACTCCACATTTCCCCAGATTTCCTATGATAAGGTGATTGCACATCACCCCGTGCCCCTGCCAACAGTACTGCGGTCCCTCACAGAGGGAGCAGCAATCACCAAGCTTTCACGCTCAGAGCATTGCCAGCCCCTTCCCAAGGCTGACACACCGTCCCTGAGGGACAGGAAAGCCCCAGTCAAGTGCATCATCCACGCAAACTTTGCCAGAGCCTGCCCTAGCTCCTCCTGGCAGGGGGACGACCTGCACAGGGAAGGGTAAAAAGGAGGCAGGGAACGAGCTCTCGGGCAAGACAGGGTGCCAGAAGGCACCGGGAGCACCGTTCCTCTCACAGAGCCAGTTCTTCTCACAACTGCCCATCCCCAGCAGCCCGGCAGCTCCCCGCAGATCCGCCTGGCCATCCTGGGGGCTCCGGCAGAGAGCGAGGGAACAAGGGCCGGGCCGAGGGTGCCACGGACGAGCACCCAGCGCGGCCGGGCGCTGCGCACCCCACATCGAGGAGCCCCGGCTCGGGGACAGCGATGAGGCCGCGGGGCCGTCCCAGCCGCCA
>VYXF01013005.1:209590-239142 GCA_013397295.1 Polioptila caerulea | reverse complement strand
GCTGCCGGCCGGGGGTCCCTCCCCGCTGCCCCAGGAGCTGCGGTGGGCCCGAGGCGCGTTCTGGCGGCGGGAGGAAGGCGGAGGCGCTCTCCGGGTTACCGTGTGGGCGGCACCGCGTGTGCCCAGGTGCGGGGGGCCGGGCCGGGCGGTGCCAGCGCTGCCCCAGGAGGGCTCTCCTGGCTTTTGGGAGAGCGCGGGTCTGCTGCGAGGGAAGCTCTTTGCTCCTCGGCACGTCTGCTTTCCGTGCCCGCTGTTTCTGCTTTGCCCCAGAACTTCTTGGAGATTTGTGTGGTGTTTTGATTGTGGCAAATTAGTTTCAATATCCCACTCCATCAGAGTCTTCCTGAAGCTGTAGCGCTATTAATAAACAGGCCTGGTTTAAAATACAAGATTTTTAGAGAGATGTGGCTTTAATTAATTTCCAGAGGATTTGTTGGCTCATGAGGTGCCGTGGGCTGTCCACAGTTACTGCGCGGGGAATTGGCACCTTTAAACTGTCCCGGTGCCTTTCTGGCTGCATTCATACAAGACTTAATGTGGGAATTAGGTGTTCTCCTGATGTAGCGTGCCCAGAGGTGGGACAACATTCATTTATATTGGTTTTATTAGCACTAAATGGCCCTTAACTATGTAATCTGCCGAGTGGAAAACGGTAAGAGGCAGTGAAGTATCTTAGGTGAGAGTTCTGGGGTAACTCATCTGGTTTACTGATTGCTTTGAAGTGGGAAAATAGCTCTCTGTTTTTCTTAACTTGGAAAGTTCTTGCAGCCTCTTCCTCAGACCCCCCTTGCTATCCCCACCCCTAAGGAACACAAGAGGGAATTTCTTACACCTTTTTATACTGAAAGTGAGATGTCCTGCCAGCAGCTCCAGGCCTGTTTGACACCTGTTTGCTGTGTGTGCCTGTGCTCTGCATCCTGCTCTGAATGGGAACTCGGGCTAGATGGTGCCTTCCATGGTTTTTTGCCACTTACTCATTTTGAGGGAATTTTGAAAGCTTCTCTACCCCCAGCTGTTGAGAACTTGAGCTTCAGTGGTGGAATAGAAGTCCGATGCTTCCATGTAAAAAAGTGGGATTTGGTACTTCTCATGGGGAAGATAACACTCTGTGTATGTGTGTGGACAAACTTGCAGGGGGATTGGGGCAAAGATGATAGAGGAGATCAATTTTGTTGGATTTTGGTTTGGCTGTTGGGTTTTTCTCCTCACCCCGGTTCTGGCAGTTAATTTTAAAAAGTTTATTAGACAGGAAAGTGTTCTCTGCCTGTCATCTCTGCAGAGTTTCCTAAAGAGGGGGAAGAGTGATAGAAATGTGAAGTTGATTGATCTTTAAAGGATGAATAAATACATTTTGTGTCTCAAATCTGGAGTAGATGTGTTTTTCATGCCAGTTAAGTGTTGCAAAAGTATTCATATAGAGCCGTCATATATATTTTGATATTTGATTCATTTATTTAGAGATGACTTTTAAATTTTATTTACTCTAGGGTACTGTTAGGGAGTATCTTGGTTGTAAACATTGCATGATTAAAGAGAAGTTTCTGTTGATAAATTTCATCATCTTTTTCCAGGCTTTTTGCATGTTACAAACAGAAAATCCCATCCTGTATTCCTGTAGGAAGTAGAACAACTTAATTAAATAATTTTCAAACTTTTAAGTTCACCTTGAAAGTTTCAGCGTTATTAATGTCTTTAAGCTTTATCTAATGGCGAATTTTAAACCAGAAAGTCTTGAATCCTGGGGATGGTGTTTTTTGTTAGTCTTGGCAGTGTTTGTTATTTTTTGTTTTGTTTTTGCTGGGGTGCTTTTATTTTATTTGTTTGGGTGAGTTTGTGCCGTGAATGTTGCTGATTGCTCCAGCTGTGTGCAGGGGTGTGGGCTGAGGGAATGTGCTTTTGCTGCATGGGGGAGGTGAGGAAGGGTGCAGCGTTTACCTAGGGGTGGTTGAATTCCCAGCTATGGACCCGCCTGCTGTGGGAGCTGACTTCTCCATGGGGACAAGGGTGTGCTGTCTAATAGGGATGCACAGAACCTGTGCTTTCTGGGGATGGAAAGCTGAGATTTCACATGTAGCAAATGATCCAGGTATGGTCACTTAGGAGTATTTCAGCAGTATTTCCTGATGGCTCATTCCAAGCCCTACTGGAATATTTGGGTGCTGTTATGCAATGTTGCAATGAGTGTCTCCTTTCCGCTTATTAAAATATTGCATAAATTTCAATATTCTTATCAGTGGATTGAAGAACTAGATGTGACAACAATAGGTGTGTTGAAAAGCTTGAAGTTAAGGAGTTTTAGTGGAAAATAAGTTTTATTTTTATCTTAGTTTGGAGTTAAATCATTAAAACCTACCTGCAAAGTAATTAGGTTTGCTACCTTTCAGTATTACAGAAAAGCTCAACCAGAATGCTGCAGTGAGTGTTTTTGCCTGACCTCTGTGTCCCTCGTATTAAGATTTCTCTGGAGTGAAGTTTGCGTCAAGCAGACCCAGTTGGCTTCTAGTCTGCAAAGCTGTTGAGTTTAATCTTGTTCCAGTTTAATTTTAATGTCATGGATTGAAATTATATGCATGGCCATTTTTTTTTTTTTGCGAAGAGTTGGATTTGGAACGAAAGCAAAATGGCTCGAGGACGCAAGAGCAATAGCATCAAACAGAGCGACTTCACTAACAGCACCAATCCTCAGGATTTAGAGAGAAGACTTTTTGTCGGCAATTTGCCCACAGACCACATGACTCGTGAAGAAATGGAAGAGATATTTTCAAAATATGGCAAAATCAGGGGTTAGTATATTATCTTATGCCTTTTTGTGGCAGGGATTTCAGTGAGAAATATTGCTTCATGGTTGTCAAATGCTATTTGATGATGATGAGAGGAGTGACCAATGTTGTTCTTAAATAGTGACCTTCTAATGGTAATTTTCTCTACCTGCATTTTCTCTGGAAAAGTGATTCCTTCAGTACAGCTCAAACATAATGCAAATATATCAGCTGTGTTTTAGCTTTTACGGTCACAGTGTGATGTCGCAATACTCTTTCATAGCCTCTTAATCAAATCTTGGTCACTTCATGGGCTGTATTTTGGTCACTGTGTGGTCAGAAGGACCTTGATCAGTCTTTGAGCTCTGCATTTTGATCCTGGTGGTTTTGATTTTCCCAGGAAGCTTGCCTAGTGGTTTCTGGGTAGAGTGCAGCTGGTGGGGTTAGGATGGCCGGGTGTGGGTCAGCACTGTGTGGTTGTAACCGGTCTTGCCCTGCTGTTAACTCTTGCAGCCCTCAGCATGTACCATGGCTATGGGTTCGTGCAGTATGACCGTCTAGAAGATGTCCAGGCCGCTCTGGACGGTGAGAAGGGTCGCCTTTATAAAGGGTATAGATTAGGTAAGGAAAACTGCTCCTCGCTCTCCTGACCCCAGCATGCGTTCGGGAGAAAGAGTGCTGTTGGTAAAGCCCTCTGGAAAGGTCACAATGGGACACCTGTCTGGCCTTAGTCTCCATCATTTTTCTCAGAATGTATTTGCCTCCTGAGTTCCTGCTGTGTGCTTCGCCCGCAGTGTGGTTCACCTTGCTGCCTGGGTCTTACCCTGAATTTTTGTGTGTTAGTATTTGGAAAGCTCTGTTAGCCTATGTAAGAAACTGTGCAACGAGTAAGCCCTGGGAAGGGATCATTGAAACGTCCAGCACAGAGTTTAATAACATTTGTAAACCAAAACTGGGCTTCATCTTGACATGCTCAAAGGAATTGGTCACAGCACTTAGTGGCTGGTTGGCTAAGTAAACTTAGCTGGGATTTTTGCACAAGTAGAGCCAGCCTTTAAGCAGTGCTATAAATACTGGGTGCTTTAAAAAGGATATTTCCATAAAGATGAAGATAATTCTGCTAAATGTGCTGGGAGCAGACTGAAATGGGAGTGAATGGTTAGAAATCCACGAATAATCTTTTAAATGCAAGGAAAAATTACTTTCAAAGTAAGCCTATAATAATTTGAAGAAAAACAGTTTGACTTAAAAAAGAATGACAGGAGGAATAAATAGTAACCTGTGGGAAGGTGTATGTACAGTAACAAATAGGAGCCTGAAGATGGAAATGAAGGCAAATAGGCAAGAAGGGTAGAAGGATACAAGAAGAAATTATGTCCAGCATTATCCAAGTGTAGAGGCTTAAATAGGAAGAGCTTGGCAGTTTTAGAAGCTAAGGGTACCTGGCAGGAATGATAAAATTTCTGCCTGAAAAGACCATTAATGTTTCTGCTGTCTGTTTTTGAAGAGGCAGGAGGTGTGTTTAATGTAATTTCCATTTCAGTAGCAAAAAAGGTAAAACTGCAGCTACCAAAGCTAGAGCTCTCCAAAGAAGTAACATCAGTGAGGCTCAGTGAACTACTGACCTGCCTAGTCTGTTACTGGTGTTTTTCCACAAGCCTTGGAAAAGTAGGGAGTTTCCAGGGAGCTGGTAGAGTGCTGCTGGTGAGCCAATAGCAGGGTAAATGGCATGAGCCTGGCATCAGGGCCTGGGAGCAAAGGGATTTTTTCACCTGACACTGATGAGAAGGCAATTGATTAATGTCCATCAAAATAAATCCTGTCTTAGTTACTCTTATAGTGCTGCAGGCTCCAGGGCTGGAAGCTGCAGTGCTAATGTACTGATTGCTGTAAGGTGTTTGACTTGATAAGAAACAAGAACAGTTAAAAACAGAGTTAAATGGATTTCAAGTCAATCTAGAATGGAATAAATGTAACATCGATGGAATTTCTCAGTGCTTTGAGTGTTGGTCTAGAAAAACTGTGAGTCCTGGCCATAGAGGGCTTTTATAAGTGACTTGTAGAGAAAAACGTGTTTTAAAAAAAGGATTAAATAAAGAAGATTGAGTCACTAATGGTGAAGGAACCTGGACTTCCTATCCTGGATGCAGACAGACCTGAGCTTTGAGTGAAGCTGCCAGGGAAGGTCTGCACCCAGCCAGAGTGCTTTGGTCATCCTTGGCTGTGCAGAACACAGGTGTGCAGTAGGGATGCTTTGGTACCTGTGGGATTGTGCTGCTGGAAGAGTGCTCAGTTTTGGTATGCCTGATTCAAAAAGGATAATGTTGAATTGGAAAAGCCTTGAAAAAAACCTGACAGAGGTTTAGAACTAAAGAATGAGCCCAAGCAAAAACCTCAAGAGAAAGGAGTGATGTAATCTCTGTTACAGACAGATCTGGGGATCAGGGAGTTTTAGTGTAGTAGGCATAGATGTGACAATGCCTTAAATGTGAATAAAGACTTTTCTCTAACAGCAGAGTAATTGGCTTCTGGAGTAATTTATTGGATCTGTGGTGGTTTCTGTGCTCTGAAGGCTTTTAAATTGGAATTGGGTGTTTTGCTAAAAGATAAGCACTAGTTCAGTGCCACTGCTGCACTTGAGATAGATGGATTCCAGAAACTCCTGTCAACTCTGTTTGTTCAGAACGTTTCACTGTGTGATTACAGTGGCCCTGTCATCTCAAAATCCTACAGGACAGAAGACTTTTTCTTTGGGCTTTTTTTTCCCCGAAGTTTTGTCAGTGTTCAAATACTTAACTTGTAAGTGCTGTTGGCATGAAATAAAACGTTACTAAATGTGTTTGTTTTGCACAAGAGCAGGGTCCCTGTCAAAGTTGTTTTTTTTTTCTTCTAGTAAAATATTTTTGTGCAGATTTTATTTTTTTATTTGAAAGAAATGTATGATACTGAGTGTAAAAATCATAATAGGTTTCTTCAATGGCATCTTAAAACAGAAAATAAAAATAATCTTAAACCAAAGAAAGCAGCTAGTGTCTTGCTTAAAGATAACACTTGACTTTAAGGGGAAAAATTATCAACTAAAAAATAAATGCAAGGAGAACAGTTACTTCAGTTATGCAGCCTGAGTTTTAAATACAATAATTAATAATGCAATAAGGTAAAAAGTTTGGGGAGAGTTTAATTTCAGTGTAGCATTATGTTAGTATTTCCACAAATGCACAGAAGTGTTTTCATATCTTTAGTAGTAAAACTATTTAGAGAATAAATGTCCTTCAGATGTGGTTTGTAACAGTAGACCCTGCAGCTATGTTTGATCCTGGAGAGGTGCTCTGGGGTCCTGTCAGTGGTGTTATGCTGCAGTTATGGTTAATGTTCAGATTGCACTTGCTTCTCTGCCCCAGCAGAGAGGGAACATAACAAAAATGAGACCTGATCCCTTAATTACAACTTTAATCTTGAAAACAATGAAGGATAGTTTGGGATGCTGCAGAAGATACTGAGTCTGCCTTAAGTTGTCATGGCATGTTTATATTCTCATGCAAGAGCTTTGAAAGTGGTTAATGCAAATAATTAATCCGAAATTTTAATTGTTGATAAATTCTGGGGGAGCAGATAGGGCCTAGGTTTGGCTTCTTTTCCTTAAAAGGTTCTTGGTAAGATGTCCAAAGTCACTTTGCTGATTGCTCTTGCCCCCCTCCAGTGCATTATTTCATCTCCAGTCAGCTGTCACGGGAGGCTTTGAGAACAGTGTGGGTCCCTGACAGTTCTGGGCAACTTCACTTTTGCAGATTGAGGACAAGATTCTGTTTCTTCAGCTCTCTTACTTCCTTGTGTTTCCCTTCATGGTGTTTTTCACAGACATGCTCAGAAGCCAACCAGTTTTCAAATTTCTGATCTGTTGCCTCAGTTTGCATCACATTAACAATGGTGTTTTGAATGCACCACGTTGACTTCATAAGGAGCTTGTGTTCCAGGCTCCCGGATGCGTTTCTCAGTGCTGGGGGCTGTGCACCCTAACCCTGCAGCAGTCCCTTGGAAGGCAGTGGCACGTGCCCCTTTGAGAACCCTTGGATTATTTCCAACAAGGGTATTGGCATGCTCCGTTCAACAGGACTGGCTGCGAACTTAAGACTGTGCTGGCCATCATTCCTTTCTCAGAGGTTTTCAGACTCTGCTTTTTCTCCTAGAGTCCATGAGTCGCTTTCTGCTTGCTCATAGACTGCAGAAGAAAGAGGTTCTCTTATGGAAGGAAGAGTCTGGATGTAGGCCTGAACATGCAGGGTTTAAAACTTCACCCAAGCTGCCCACCCTATTTTGAAGTCAGAGAAATCCATGAAATTTTCATTATGTTGTACTATCTAAACTTAATAAAAAATTGTCAAAGTGACAATGTCTCTCTGCTGAATGGATTTCCTTGCACCATCTGGATGTTGTTGAGCTTAAGTTGCTTTCATTTGAATTGTGCTGATGATCTTTTTTTTGTTTCATAGCATTGAACAGATGGGTTGATTATTCTTTACAGATATTAATAAAGCAGTGGAAAGAAGAAATATGAATAAGGCTTCATCAAGGTCCAGTCCGACACGAAGGTAAAGTACCTGGAAGCAGTGAGTTATACTAGGAATTCAGGCCTTTGGGGCATGAGCCTAGCGGCCTGTGCTAAATGTCTGTGTCTCTTCCCTACTGCCACCTCCCCAGTCAAACAGTGATGCTCCAGCAGGAAAGTGCTCCAGCTCTGAGAGCCCTTTTGGCTCTGGCACCTTGGGAGGCACAAGGGAAACCTTGTGTCTGCTGCCCTTACTGCAGCACAGCATTCCGTTTTGCAACGCAGGCTATGAGAGACTTGGGAGGAAGAATACACTTGATGTTTGCTCCTTCCTCCAAGAATCAGAGAAGCTGAGACATATCTAGACAATGTCAAGGAGCTGCAGCGTTTCCAGTGCAGAGGACCTTGGGATCTTGCCTTTTCTGATGTTGAAATCTTCCAATGCTGCAGTGAGACTGGAAAAGAGCACTTGAGCAATACACAAGACAGAGCAAACATCTCTTGCACCGTCCTGTCTGCCCGTGTGGTTGTGTTTTCAGAGCCTGGAGCCGGCCTCCCCATGCAATCACTGATGTACTCTCCAGCTTCTGGCTTCCCACCCCTCAGTGGGCACAGCACGTTCACCTCCTTCACCTCCTCTGTGTGGGCAGCCACAGGCAAGGGGAAAAGCTATGGATTGTCCTGTCACAGGAAGACAACTTCAGTTTCCACAGCATCACTAGAAAGCACACAGAGACATGCTCTAGTGTTCTTTGGTACAAGGTATTCACCCTCTGTGCCTCTGCTGTAAAGCTTTCCATGATAAGGAAAGGGACCGACTTGAAGGGGTCCCACGTCTAGTGTGTTTACTAGCTTGACCTGTCAAATTACCAAAAGCGAGGAAAAAGTTCAACTAGCAAGACATCTACGCCAAAAAAAAAAAAAAAAAAAAAATAAAGGCGCGCAGAGAATGAGTAGCTGCAATTCTTGGCAATATTTATGCACTGCACTTAATCCTACACAGGGGCAAATGTTCTTGCAGAGACCAGTGTGTGGGTGTGAGGCCCAAGAAGCGCTGGGATTCCTTTGGCTGATGCAGCAAGTCTTGGGCCTGGGCTGTGCTCAATGCTGGTGAGAGAACCCTGGGAGTATGTGAGCAGCAGGCACTGAATGGCACATCTTTGGCCTCAGTGCCACCGATGCTGCAGCACTGCAGGGTGAGGGGCAGGTGTCTGTACCATGGGCGCTGGTCCTTGGACTGCGCTGCAGAGGGGCAAGCACAGGCACTGGTGCCATGGGCATTGCAACCTACATCATCCTGCATGTGTGCAAGAGCAGGTGCCTGTGCCACAGTCCTGAGGAGCACTGGATGTGCGTGAGCTGTGGTGCTGCGGGCACCAGGTTGTGGACTGGACAGCAGCCGAAGGCTTTGGTGCTGCTGTAGCAGGCACTGGATTTCAACTGGCACTGCCTACACCGTGGCCATGCCATATGGTTAGCACCAGGTCCCAAGCAGCTCTGTGGGCACAGGTGGCAGTGGGGTGACAGTCATCAAGTCGTGGGAATGGCTGTGGATGATGGACTCTGCACCATGCTGTGGCCTGGGAACAGCAGCTGCCAGTGCCGCAGAGCCCCGTGCTGTGCACACACAGCGGTGCTGGGCCAGCAGGGCCGAGTCCCAGGCAGATGCAGGCGGTGATGCTGATGCTGCAGGAGCCAGACCATGGTGGCTGAGGTGTGGAAGCAGAAGGTGGAAGCTGTGCCTTTGTGCTGCTGTCTCCTTCAAGCAGGGCAGCCATGTGGGCACAAGAGCCGAGGGTACCTGTGCCACGTCTCTACTTCTGTCGCAGTTGTGCGTTGTTCATTCCAGATCTGTTTGTCTCTGCGGATAATGAATGTGGCCTGTTCTGGTCACCCCCACTCCAGCTGGAATAAATATCTTATGCCAAACAATTCCCCTGCATCTGGTTGTTTTGCTAAATGGTCTCACAGCTATGGAAAGATCAGTTACTCAATATCAATTAGAGCAAGTCAGAAGTTTCCCCTGAGCTTCTGTCATCATTCCTTGTAGGTTTTGGAGGAAGGGGGCTACGATATGTCTCTCACAGCATGTGGTTTCAGTACAGATCACAAACAGAATGTGGATTTATATGTCCAAGAGGCTGAAGGAGTTTACACCTGGCTGTCTGCAAATTCAGTATGTCACTTAGAGGACGAGGCTGTGTGTGCTCTTGGTAGCATCTCTAATTTGTCCCAAAATCTGGGGATTTGTATCTGACATGCAAACAGAGAATGCCAGCACTCTTATGTGTTCCCAGCACAGCTGGGTGCCTGACACCAAAATCCATGCACAGACTCTGCTCTTCCATTTCGTTCCTGTCACTCTGCTTGACACCAAACTTGGGCTCATCTGACTCGTTCTCTCCAGGTGATCTCTATGCGACTGCACTGCAGTGGATGCAGACTTAGGTTCTGCTTATCTTTCATAAACTAGATTAGGTTGTTTGAGGACTGTAAAAGTCATGTCAAGTATGGGAAATAAAAAGATTCAAAAAGCTGGGTTTTTTTCCTGATGGTTGTCAGTATTTTGGGGAAAAAACCAGTCTGAACATATAAAGCTCTGTAGTTTCTCTGCAAGATTTTTTTAAGTGCTTTGTTTTGACTAAAGTGAAGTTATGGTCTTCTCTGGAAAACAGAATAAAACCTGGAAAAAACCCTACTGCTTTGAGAGAAGATGAAGACTGGAACATTATTCCTCCTTGCCTCTGAAGACTGCAATACAAAGTCTGAATGAGATGGATCATTCAGATCCAACAGAGAAGCCTTTTGCAGCCACTGAGGATGCCCTCTTAACCAGGGCATTATAAACATAAGGCTGACTTTCTACAGAAACTGTCCCTCAAATCCAGGACAAGGCCATAGCTCTCTTTGCTTTCTGTCAGCAGCTGAAACCCAACCACAACGTGGAACCTGCAATGTCTTTGCTCACAAGCTGCTCCTTTTTTAATCATATGCCAATAACGTTACTTCAGGTGTTCTGCTGTCATTGATGAGTGAATTTAATGGATCCCTTGAACACTCCTGGCTATTGCGTATTTGTGGGTATTAGCATACATCACCTTAAATTCTCTCAAAGAATTTGCCAAACATGATTGTGCTAGATCATCTGTGGCTGATGTTGGTGGTCAGAGGCCTTAAAATGGTGTTTTCTGAAGTGCTGGTTCACATCATCCACAGGTGCTCTACACTTTGTGCTCCATTAAGGAGTTTTATGGGTCCTGTTTGGCTGAGTATTAGAATTTAGAACCTTCTCCAGACTGCATAAAAAATACGACTTTTGGTCAATTGTTGTTGTTGTGGGATAAGCGGGAGGATTCAGCTGCTGTGAAAGGTCACTTTGGCACCTCAGGTAAGAGATGTAGGGGTAGCAGTTTGTGTTGTTAGCAGGCTAATGGACTTTCCCTGGTGTTTTCCTCAGAGAGCAATATGCCTACGGGGATGGCCGGGATGCCAGGCGCGACCGCTCCCCCCTTCGGGGGAGCCCACGGAGAGACCCCAGAGATGGCAGGGATGGCAGGAACGGGCGAGATGCTAGAGACGCTCGAGACATTCGAGCTAGAGACATGCGTGATGCCAGAGACCACAGGGACCCACGGGACCTGCGAGACCCACGGGATATCAGGGATCCAAGGGACTTGAGGGACCCACGTGATGTTAGAGACCTTCGTGACCCACGGGAGCCACTGTATGACCGATACAGGGATCCACGGGATATGAGAAGTGCACGAGATGTGAGGGATCCACGGGATATGAGAGACCCTCGGGACCCTTTGTACAGGTAAACTCTGCAGGATCCTATTTGCCAAAATAATGGTTTTTTGGCATTTCTGATGCAATTGTTAGAGTGATGTCAGGTGTTTAAGGAAATCGCTCTTGGCTGGGGACAGTTGGGTGCTGCTCTGTGTCCTGTGAGGAGCAGATGGGTACCTCAGAAATTAAACTTGGGGGACATCTGGGTGTGATGCATTGGCCAAGGTCGCTGCCTTAGATGGTGCTGGAGGAAACCCATTGCTGTTTCTGAATGTTACAGACGAGATGAATCTTACGACCGTTACCTGCGCTTCGATGACTACTATCGGCGCAAGGACGACTCCTACTACGACCGCTACAAGGAGCCAGAGGGTGAGTACCTGCTCCACTTCAGAGGGAGGGGGCCACGGTGCCACAGTTGTGGCACTCTGTGCCCCTCTGAACAGGTCTGAAGGGTGTCGTTCGTTCTGTCCCTGGGGCTCATTTCAGACCGCCTGAAGCGCGAGGAGCGGCGCCGGGAGGAGCTGTACCGTCAGTACTATGAGGAAATCAAGAGACGTTTTGATGCAGAGAGACCTGTGGATTGTTCTGTGATAGTGGTGAATAAACAGACAAAGTAAGAAAATAGTTATAATCGATTTTGTTATTGCATGGTAGGACTTAAACTTAGTCCTGCCTTGAGGCTGTTTGTCTTACGGGTTGCTCTTCAGGAGTGTGGCTTTAGAGTCCCCAGAGAGCTACAGCTTCCGTTTTTCTTCTGGGAGTATATAATGGGATAAGGAAATATATCTTGTGCTTTGCTTGTATTTCCCCCTTGTAATCTATTGCCATGTCTTCTCCTGATACTTTTATAGCTGCTCTCCATATAAGCCTACCATTTCAACAGGTTGTAGGGGCCTGTACTTGTTTTACAAGGGTAGCATGATATGGAACTTAGCAATATGTGACAACCAGGGGACAGTACAGAGCAGGGGTCAGGGTGGGTGTTTGTTCAGAACCTGCTGGATTAGTTCCTAGGCCAAACACCAGTCATTGCCATTAGTCCAATGTGCAAGAAATATAAAATCACTGCTGAAGGCAGTTGTGGACAGTATCAAAAACAGGTATAAGTAGTAACCAGGGTGATCTCATATGGCTGGCTGAGCACTTACTGAGTTCACGGGGTAGGCACTCTGTTGGAAGCAGGAGGTACACCTGGCACAGTAGTGCAGGGCTTTAACAATGTCTCTAGTGTGATGTGTGTATCTTTACAATTAAATACACTAAAGAATAGTAAAAATGTGAATAAATCACAGATCTGGCTTGTAATCTGAGGAAGAAGTTTGTCAGGGGAAGGTTAAAGCTCTGTCTCCTTCACCCTTCAGAGAAAAGATAAGAGTTGCTTTTCTTTAACTTTGCTGTACATGTGGGGCAGAAAGAGACAGCTGTCACTTGCCTCATCTGCTGGTGGAAAATGGAGCAGGAAATGGAAACAGGAGAAGCAGTGAAACTAGAAATAAACTTCTGATGGAGTTGATTACCTATTGGAACAAATCTTGAGAGGAAGTTTTAGATCCTTTATCCCCTGGTGGCTAAAAGTCTTTGGAAGATATTCTAATAGACCGTGAGTTACTGTACTTGACACAAGAATAATTTTTTTGTGATCAGAAGATCAGCTTTATACTCCAAGAATCATTTTGGTCTGTAACAGCTACAAACCTTAAGAGTTGAAGCCTGTTCATAAATCTTGTATTGAAGCATTGATGTCACCTGCTATAGACCTGTTGAAAGATGACTCCTGAATGCCTTAAATTCAGTAATTTTACTTCGAAATTCTTAAACAGATGGTTGAACGGGGCACAATTTTAGTCACCATTACAGACTTTGCCTCCAGAGACAATAAAATGACCCTCTTTCTTGAGGTGTGGATGCACACAGACTGAATTTGTCAGACTTTTTGGGCAGTCAGTATTGCAGGTATTGCCAGTTTCGTTCTAAGTATAGTAGGCTTAAAAAAAAACCTTGGCAATTTAAACTCAACCTTGTGAGCTGTGCTTTGTGCTTGGATGGGGAAGTCTGTAGGACAGGGTACTCAGGAGCAGTGGATGCAGAGATGCTGTGTTGGCAGTGGGTTAGAGCAGAAAGCAGCTGGTAGAAAAGAGCAGGCCAATAAGGAATGAGGCACGTGTGAACAGTTGAGATACTGAACAAAACAGGAGTAAATGAGTTCTGTAGGTTGGCTCCTCTGCTCTGTACCCCTTGGACCTCTGCTGGCGTAAATTTCTTCCCCTAATGAATTCATTTGAAATACATTCATGTGTAAACAAATTTGTAATAGTGTAAATTCATTTGCAAACACTCTGTTTCTCAGCTAAGCTAAGCCTTGATTTGTAATTTATTTTGGTTGAACTGAAATGACTGATTCAGATCAGAAAAAGGGCTTTTATATTGCTATAATGGGATTGCTTTAGTACTGTCCTGGTAAACGTCATGAAGCTGGGCAAGTAATCAGAAAAGCAAATCTGAGATGGTGGAGAGGGTGCAGTGCCAAGGTCTCTGTTCCTGTGTGTGACTGGTTTGTGAACCTGCTGCCTCTGCTTTGTGCTAGGGAGTACGCGGAGTCAGTGGGGCGGAAGGTGCGGGACCTGGGCATGGTAGTGGACCTGATCTTCCTCAACACAGAGATGTCCCTGACACAAGCCCTGGACGATGTGAGCAGAGGAGGGTCTCCTTTTGCCATTGTCATCACCCAGCAGCATCAAGTTCACCGTTCTTGCACTGTTAACATCATGTTTGGCACCCCACAAGGTACTAAGGTCTCAGTAGGCTGGGAACTGTGTGGTCACTCTGACCCTTTCTTTCAGGCAGAACCACCTAGGACAAAGTTCATCCTTGCTGTCACAAAAGTAGTTACAAATGACTTGACACTGTGTCATAAATGTGAATATCATTATTTAAAAGCTTCTGTAATACTCTATTTGCCCCTTGTCAAAGAGAATGTCTAATTCCTGCCAAGAGGGAATCTCATCTGTGTTCTTGGCTCCTAACACCAGAGCAAGTCATGGACCCCAGAACTGCATTGCTCTGAGAGATCTCTGAGTAATACCAGCCCAACCTTACTCTACCTCGTGTTTCAGAAAGAGCCTTTTGGGGGTGTGGCAAATTAAAGGACAGATTTTAAAATTAAATGTGATTTAATAAGGACTTGGTAAAGGTAGAGATTTGATAATGAAACTGGGAAGAGTTATGAAAAAATAGAACTAAAAAGTGATATGAAAAGATAGATGACAAAGTGTTTGGGTATATGGGCTCCACCTTCTTGGCACCTTTACACGTGTCACATCACTTTCCATTCCAAGGTGTGACTTGGTTATTGCATGAGAGTGGGTGTAGGTACTAAAAATGCCTTGTCAGAATGTAACTGGGGAAAGCAGCTGTTGTTCTGATCATAGGCCTGTACATGTAATCTGTCAACACAGGTGACTGGTTTGACCACAGCTGAGCTTTCAAAGGTTATTTCTCCCTTACTGTGTTTCCAGGTAGTGTTCTGGGATTTTGTCTGGGAGAGGAAGCCTCTGAGTGCAGTCAGTGCTTGGTGTGTGCTCACTGACTGGAGAAGCCCAGTTTCTTTTAACATCAGATGCAGATGTGATAGAAGAGCTCCTTCATTTCCTGCAGACACACAGCTCACATACACTGTCACTGGGCTTCCCACTGCCCTTGGTTTTAATTCTTAACTTCTTTGGTTTAACACCTGTTAAACCTTTGGCAGGAAGCCAAAGCTTCTTTTCTTCACTGGATCTGCCGGTGTATCAAACCTGATGGGAACCCCAGTCATTAGCTCATCCACAGCTCATTGCAGGGATTAAATATGCTCACTTCAAATGCTCCTGGCCACCTTTGCATGCATGTTTGTTTCACGGAACTCTTTCACAATTTGTGCAAAGCCTAATGTTAAAATGAACCCATAGGAGGAAAAGGCTTGCAGGATTTGATGTTCTGCAGGTGTAGAAAGGACCATGCCCAGAACTTTGGGCACTTTTGGGAAGGTGAAGGCTCTTTTGATCTCCCAGTTTAAATCTGTGCTCAGGTAGCTGTTCATGCATGTGGTTTGGGAGGTGAAAATAATGACCTCCACTGGAATTGCCCATTACTCATTTTATCACAGAAGAATTTGATTGCTGCTTGTTGCCTCAAGAGTGGTGAATGTGAGCAGCCATGTGACACTGAGCCAGTGCTGCTCCCTCCCCAGCTGCACGTGCACATGAGATGTTAAGGCACTGGCAGCACAGAAACAAACATATTCCCATGGCTGTTGTCCTCTGGGAAACATACAGCCTTCAGAGGGCAAGTTTTGGATCTGTCCAAGGGTTTAGCAGTGAAATGACTGGGACCATCTGATCTCAGAGAACCGAGGATTTATGTGAGAGGTAGAGGGAGCTGCTTTCCTTTTAACTGGTGAGAGACAAGAAAGACATTTCTGGGCTGATGAGATGTCTGCTGAGAGCCCTCAGATGTGGAAGGAAAGGCTGGCCCTGCTGGCTTATAGCTGTGGGCCTTCTGTTGGCTTTGGAAATGTAACTGTTCCCATGTGCCTGGAAGTTCCCAAGTCTGCACTCACACTCCCTGAGCGGTGTGTGCTGCTGACTGGGCTGTGCTGACTGGCAGGAGGAACAACACCTTCATCACTCAGAGCATTTCTTCCTTTGCACAGAGCACCGCAACATGCCCCAGGCTGATGCCATGGTGCTGGTGGCAAGGAATTACGAGCGCTACAAGACAGAGTCCCGGGAGAAGGAGCGGGAGGAGATTGCCCGGCAGGCTGCCAAGATGGCAGACGAAGCTATTCTGCAGGAGCGGGAGCGCCCACCCCCCATGGAGGAGGGTGTCAGAGGAGGTCACCCCCCTGGGATCCAAACTCTCTTGAACCTGCTGGCAGACAATCGCTATGTGACTGCTGAGGAGATAGATAAAGTCATTAATTACCTGAGAGACCGCAAGGAACGGCTGCTGCGGGGCAGCACTGAATCTCTGCAGGGTAAGTCCCAGAGCCCCAGACAGATTTTATTGTGTGGTTTGTGGTCCTCAGGGCTGGGACAGGAAAAGAGTCCTGGGACTGCAGAGGAGTTTGGGAGCGTAATATCCTCATGCAGCACCCTCATTTTACTGAGATGGACGTGTCGTTGCGTGCCATGAGACAATTCAGAGTTTTCATGTGGAAGACCTTTTATACTGGATTCTCTTAGGGCAACAGCAGGACTGCCATAACTGGTTGGGCTGCTACACTCAATTCTGTAGAGTGGTTTGGGTTCCCAGAGCTGTTCAGCTGCAATCTGAGGGTGGATGTTCACTGACGCCCTATCTTTGCTAGCTGTTTCATTAGTTTTCTTTAGCTGTCCCTTCAAGGACATTTGCAGACTTTAACCATCATTCTTTTCTTTCCCAGCACCCATATCAAGACAACCTTTGGGGGCACCTTCAGGATCATCACTGGGTAGTCAGTCCAACCTTCCAAGCTCTCAGGCTCATCAGGGCTCACAGCCTCTGGTCTCTACTCCTTCTGTTCCAGTGTCCTCTTCTACTCCTCAGCAGGAGCTTCAAGCAAAAATCCTCAGTCTCTTCAACAGCGGGGCGGCGGCGGCGGCAGCTGCTGTGGCAAACAGCGGCCCTGCGGCCTCCGCGGGCTCTTCGGGCAGCACTCCCAACCAGAACTTTGCTAACCTGGCTGGCGGGCAGCCCCGGCCAGCACAGATGAATGCTGGAAATTTAAACCAGGCTCAGCAGAGATTGCAGACTCCAAACACGCAGCTTCCTGCTCTCCCGGGCCCCTCAAGAAACGCAGGTCCGAGACCTGGAGCTCCTCCACAACCTCAGCCGCTCTATGGTCAGCACCAAGCCCGCCTCCCCACCCCTGGCAATGTGCCCGCCCAAAGGCCGGTGTCTTCTGGTATCAACTTCGACAACCCCAGTGTACAGAAAGCCTTGGACACCCTTATCCAGAGTGGTCCTGCACTCTCCCACCTTGTGAGCCAAACTGTGGCCCAGGGGCGAGCAGGGTCCTCAGCCCAGCAACCGATGGGTGCCTACCAGCGACACTATTAAAGCTGAGCTGTTGGGCCCATTCCCCTTCCCTTTGCCATTCCATACTTAGAGCTGTTTAAGCAGTCTCCCATCCTTGACCCAGGACAGATGCCCTGGACATGCATGTCCTCTCTGCTCTGGCAAGAGCATACCCCCTGCAGCATTGCTGCCAACGGTTGCTGGCACTGCCCTCCCTCTCCTTGGTCTGGTTAGCAATGTTTGGAGCAAAATGTTCAGTTTTCTCCACAGCACGATGTGCTGAAATGTGTTGGATCATTGGTTGTCTTGTCCCATCCCAGAAGCTGCCGCAGTATGAATCCTGCTGCATTTTCCTTACTCCCAGCACCTGGTGTACCTTCCCATTGAGGTGCAGTCTGGGCTCACTGATCGGTCTCAGTTTAGTTTTGGATCATCAGTTTTGATAAATTAGGGGACTGAACAGAGCAGCAAACTGACGGGCCTTGCACACCCACCACTGTGGAATGGGCACTATTTTTCTTTGGATTTCTTTCTTTTTTTTTTTTCCCCTTTGAATATCATATAAGCTATTTGGAAAGTCCAGTGATAGTGCTGGCAGCCAAAATCATGAAGCACATGCCTGACCACTGCTCAGTAACCAGGACTTTGCAGTCTGTCCGCAGCTGGCCTCCCCTGTCCAGGCAGAGAGGCCAGTGTTCCTCACCTCAACCCACTCACAGAGACTGGCAGCTGTGGGCTGAGCATACATCTGCAACACAAGAACTTCCAGCCAAGGCAGAGATTTCAAACGGTCTGTCAATTTTCCTACTGTGAGTAATCAGTGTTAAGATCAACCTGGTAAATTTGGTGTGTGAATTCCCTTTTCTTACAATCTTTGGCACGGTTGTTAGTGTAGCTTAGCTGCAGCCACACTGATGTGCTGCTGGCTCTCCCTGGGAATAGCTGTCACCAGGTATTGCTGCTCTATCAGACCTCTTCTTGCTGTTGATGGATGTTCAGTCCCTCTGAGGAGGAGAGGCAGTGCCAAGATGTAATACCATCATTTTAAACGTTCTTTCAACACTTTGGTAGCTGCAGCGGACAGTGGAGTGGTAAATGAGGCAGTGATTCCTCACCATGTTTTTACTGGGAACATACTTTGATACCAGAACACAAAACATCACTTAACTGTGTGGTCCTCCCCGTCATGGCCTTCTTGGAGTCTGTGGGCTTCCTGCAGGGAACCGAGAGATCCTAAGAAAGCAGTGGATTGAAGCAGAGGATTTTCTTTGTCCCAGGTGGTTTGTGTTGTAGCATTTCTTTTATCTTTGTGCTGTTAACAAGAGGACATTACTTTCTAATAAAAGGCCAGAAAAATTACTTGTTGCATTTTTTTGACATTTGAGTACTCTCAAAATATGTCTTTCCACTATGTTTGCTGTTACTCTCCTCTCCTGGATAAGCTGTGCTCCACACTGGATGCTGAGGGGAATGTGTGCGGGCCTCACAGGTCCTGACTCTTGCATAGCACTGGGGTGGCCTCAGGGCAGGAGGTGTGGTGTGGCAGGGATGATGTGAGGGGTCCAAAACCTCTCTGGTGACAGGTGGTGGGAGGGATAGGTCCGGGTCAGTGCCACAAGCCAGCGTGAGGTCAGGGCTGCAAGTCCCTGTGCCTTCAGCACTGGTGTTGAGTGGCTTTGTGCTTCCATCACCCCACAGGCTGAGTCTGGACAGCAGCGTGTCTATCTGCTGTCTCCTCCTGTTACATCCCTTTCTCCACCTCTACAATCCTGCAGCCAGGTAGGGCACTTTTGCTGGGGTGACCAGAAATCTTTGTGAGGTGAAATGTGGGAACTGCATCCCTTTGGAGAGGCTGTTCGCTTCCTCTGGAATCTGCACCCTGTCAGGGCTTGCTCCATGTTATGGAAATGGTGCCAAATATCTGTGGAGACCTGGAAGCAAGTGAAAAGTCCCCGTGCAAGTAGTGAAGGGTGTAATAAAATCATTTATTGCATTTTGTGCAGACAGGAGTCTAGAAAAATGAATACAGGTAAAGCAGTAAAGCAGTAACAGGGAGCATTCAACAGCTGAGGAGCCACTCCTCCATGAACACCTGCACAGAGAACACGGGGTCTGCACCGAGGCGGCCTAATGCACAACACTGAAACACACAGAGAAATTAAATGCAAGCCTAATAGGGTTGGTTTTTTTGGTTTGCAACCTGTTTTATTTACAAGGTTTTAAACTTAATTGCATTGCTCTGCACACAGATTCTCTAAAACACAAAGCATTCTAGGTCACTACATGTCTATTGAAATATTGCACTCGAATAAAAGTCACTTGAATGGACAGAGAACAACTAGCTACAGTGATTAAAAGAGTATTGAATGAACCGACTTTGTGATAACATTCATAACAAATATATTGCACATGTAGCACAGAAAGTGTTGTAGCCAGCAGATCTCAGACCTTTCGGCCTTTCTGCTAGTTTTTAGTCCTGCTACACAGAGGAGGGTCTTGACTCTTCTAGTGCAACTCTTGCCCTTGTGCAGTCTCTCGTCCTTCCTCTCGTCCAGCCACGGACCAGCACCTGCCCAGGCTGGATGCTGCCTGTGCCTCCTGTCCCTGCTGCCCTGTGGCTTGCTGCCTGTGTTGCCTGGTGGCAACAGCGACCTGAGCTGCCCTCCACAGTGACCTGAGCTGCCCACTGCCATTCACAGGGCCAGGGCTGCTTGGCTCTCTTGCAGCAGGGACTGGAGCACATGCCACCAGCACTGTGTGCTGGCCGAACACTCCCTGCCAGCTGTGGCCACACTCCAGCCCACCCTCCCGTGGGTTGTGCTGCTCAGTGCTGCTCCAGCACCAGCCTGCCTGTAAAACAAACTGGAGGGTCAAGACCTTCCTGTCTGGAACAAAAACCGGACCGTGTCTGCGCATGTGCCAAGGAGGAACTTGCATGTCTACCAGAGGAGGACACTGTCTTCACCACGGTGGAGCGGCAGAAGGGTGCTCCATGGGGAAACTGAACACTCACAGAGGCCAAACGTGCAGGGCTGGGTTTGTAAACTAACATGCAGTGCTGTCTGCTAAAATTGGCCCTCTCCAGCTGACAGCGAGGGGACACGCTGTGGAAACCAGCTCCTGTCTTGCCACAGCCAAACTGCCTGGCAGGGGTGTGGGAGCAGCCCTGGCTCTGTCCAGAGCTGTACCCCTGCTCTTGCTGAAGGATGGGGAAGGGGAATACCTTTTTTCAGCAGTAGTGATGGAAAGGAATGGCCTTCCTACTCCCTGGGGGAGCTGAGACCATGGCTTTGCCGTCAGGGTGGAAGTGATGCTGAGAGGAATGGGATCCACTGGCGATGCTGGGGGATGAAGCAAACCTGTCAGAAGTGTGCTCTGGCTGCTCTCACCACTGCTCTGCAAACGTCATTCCTGGCTGCCCTGTACCTGCAGCCAACGGAGGAGCCTCTCACCTGGTGCTGTGAGGGTGGGTGCTGTCTGCAGGCTCAGCAGAGGTTGCACATAACCTGCACCTGCCCTTTGCCCTGCACCACATACCAGGGCAGGAGGGGACCGTGCTCGCTGCCTCAGGCCCAGCAGCACAGGGGGCAGCAGCCAAGCTGCAATTAGAGGGCAACTGCAGGGAGTGAGTGGCATCTTGTGAGGAGGCAAAGCAGCTGGCAAGTGCTCGAGGCCCAACAACATGGTGCTAACACATGAGCTGTGTGGGCAGGCTGCTGTGCCTCCTCCGCTGCTGCTGAAGTGCCTCAAATAATTTTGGGAGGCTGAAAACAGCCCATGAGCGTGTGTGTGGTGGTATAGGGACAGCTCCAAGGGGCAGAGCAGCTAGACACTTGCAAATGCTGGTCCCCATGGGCTGCCCTTCCCAAAACTAAAGGAACTTTTCTTTTGCAGATCCCTACTTGCTCTTCTCACAGCTCCCAGGCTGCTGAGGCACCAGCAGGACTGGAAAGTCCTGTGCATCTGCACCACTCATCAACCCTGAGCTCCTGTGCTGAAGCCAGGTCTCAGCTCAGCCTGACAGTCCCCCTGTAAATGCTGAGCTCCTCATGCCTGTGGGAGCGACTTCCACAGCAGCGTCTGTGCCACAGACCTGCAGCCACACAGGCAGCAGAGCTACCCTGGCAGAAAGTCTGGCTGTGACTGGGACTGCTCCTGGAGAGAAGGGAGGCACTTTGGGAGTGATGGAAATGTAGGAGCAAGGTATGAGCAGGCACAGATGTGCAGCTGGGGCTTGGTTTTGGTCTAGGAGCCTGTCCAAGTAGTATCTTACAGGAAAAAAAAAAAAAGAAAAAAAAAATCCAACATAAAACAAACCACTGCTTTTTATCCAAGCATCCCCAAATAGCTTTGGCCTGGACCTGGAGTAGAGGAGCTCTGAAAGGGAGCAGGGATTAGAGTGGCCGGTGCAGGGGAGGTTTCCTGTTCTCAGGGAGGCAGGAGCCAGGGTTGGCAGGGAGTCAGGTGGGCAGGGAGCTGAGACCAGTCAGGGCTGCCTGTGCCAGGCAGGAGGCAGCTGCTGCCTGGATGGACACCCGTGGGGATGCTGTAGCAGCACCCGCTCCCCCTGCACCTGCTGCAGTGCAGAGCAGCCCTGGGGAGAGTCTGGAGGGGCTGAGGGGGCGACTGCTTCAGCACAGGGGCTCAGCTCTGGCCAGGGACAAAGTGCTGCCCCAGGGCCCAGGCTGGCACAAAGCCGCCAGCGCTGCCGGGAGAGGGCAACTCTTAGCAGGCTGCACTTTGAGTGGAAGCTCAAATCTGCTGTGAAACAAGTTCAGAAAAGTCTGTGACTTCTTTTCCCTGAAAACTCTTAAGAAGCTAAATTGAGAAGAGAATAAACCTGCGACCTGGCCCTTTCCCAGGGGCTGCTGGTGGCCGAGGAAGGCTGCAGCCTCCACCACCACTGGAGCACTCGGTGCGACGGATGGGCTCCTGGTTTGTGCAGGAGCAGCCCGGCTCAGCTCCCCGTCCCTGCGGCCTGGTGCTAGCAGAGCCCTGCATCTCTCAGAATAGATATAGATCTCTATATATAGACTTCATCTGGTTCTATTAACATAAATATGATCACTTTAAAAATACACGTACTGTATTATGTACACTATGTACATGGGGCTGGGGCGGGCGCCAGCGGCACCCTGCTGCCCTCGCACCGCTTCCTGCGTGGTTCCTGGAACCGTTCACATTTGTTAAAAGCGCCTCAGTTTCTCTTCTGTGAGAGATGCTGGGGGGGGAGGGCGGCGGGGGGGGCGACCCTGCAGCTGCTGCCAAATAGAAGAGGTGTTTGATCTGCCCCCGGGGGGCTCTGCTGCCCCGCAGGGGCTGACGGCTGTGGCTGTGGCTAGTGCCGGGGCTGCCCTGGCCAGCCGGGTGAGGGAGTGTCATGATGCCGGGGGACGGTGGGACCCCTACAGCCCCCACCTCTCTGTGACGTCTTGCTGGTCAGATCAGCAAACAGCCTTTGCATATGTTAAAAATACACAACAGATCCAGACTGTCCTACAGCCCCCGGCAGCTTCTGCGACTGCCTGGGGCCGCGGCCAGGGCTGGGTTAGCAGCGAAGCCCTGGGGAGCAGCAGGGAGCGCAGCGGGGCACAGAGGGGCACCAGACACATGTGCAGATGCTGTAGCCAGCTGGACTGGCTGGTGCCGGGCCCTGAGAGCCCCCAGTTTAGTGCAGCGGAGGAGCAGGGTGGGGGGCCGGGACACCCCTGTGCCAGGCCAGAGCAGGCACTGGTGCCTCGGGGGTCCCCAGCACCCATGCGGCTCCAGCCCGAGAGAGGCCCCGGGTCACGCTGCACATGGCACGGCCCGACAGCGCAGCTCCACACCGCGACCCCTGCGCAAGCACCTGGAGAGCTTCAGGGAAGAGAGAGCCTGGAGTCAGGCAGGGGGCACAGGGAACATCCCCAACCACCCTAGGTCAGGGCTCCTGCTCTCACGGCCTTGCTGTGCTCCAGCACCTGACCCCACACAGCCGCCCCCCGCCCTCTGCCTCCTCCAAACCATCGTGCTGCATCTCCACAAGCTCAGCCTGCGGTCTCCAGAGACGGCGGTGCCGAGGCAGCGGCGAGATGGGGCTGTCCGGGCCCGTGGCGGTGAGGGGCAGCGGGGGTGCAGCGCCGTGGGAGGCAGCCCCGGGCGCGGCCGGAGGTGGGGACAGGAGCGTCCGGCGAGGGGAGCGTGGTGGCGGCGGCGCGGGCTGTTCTGGCAGCGCCGCGCAGGGCGCAGGGCACGGGCGCGTCCGGCCGAGTCTGTGCAGGAGTAGCAGCACGGTGGGGCCAAGGTCCGTCTCGGCACAGCCGCCCTCCTGCCCGGCCAGGGGCTGCAGCGGCAGTGCTGGGGCTGGCGGCGGGGCTGGCCCGGCCAGGGCGGGCGGTGGCGGCAGCGCCGAGCTCTGGTGCTCAGTCCGCGGTTCACTGTATATATTTATATATAAACAAGGACAGCAGTGCTGTGGTGTTGCAATGAGGAACAGCTGCTCTGGTGCTGGATGCTCCCGGAAGATCTGGTGCTGCAGTTCGAATGGAGAGATCAGGGGCACGGCCAAAGCCAGGAGAAGGTTCTGCGCACCGGCTGCCATCCGGCCTTCCCTCCTCCCCTCCGGGAGCGCGGTGCAAAGGGGTGGCGGGGCTCTCAGTGTGCAGACAAACCTCTCTCGCGTCGTCTTTCAGGAGTAGATGGTGATGACCTCCCGGCCCCCACCACGCACCAGGAGCACTCTGTCCAGATGCTCCGTCAGCACCTCCAGGAACTCCATGTCTGCACAGCTGTCAAGGAGGACAAACTTCACACTGGAACATGGGGACAGCCCTGTGCCATCCCTGCTCAGCCCCAGATGAGCCTGCAGCACTCACACCTCCACACCAGAGCCAGGAGCTGGCAGGGTCAGTCCCAAGCCAAGGGGCCAGGGAAGCCCACCCATGCTGGTGCCGTCTGATGGAGATGGTGACTGAGGCAGCAGATGGCTGAGCTCCACAGACCTCTGTAGGTGCAGTGTCATGTGGTCCCACCACCCATCACATGCCAGAGGGGCAGGCTTGTGCCAATGACAGCTGCTGGACTCAGCCAGGAGCAGGACATGTGTGGGGGGTCCAAGCTCAGGAATTAGACCTGTGCCTCATGGCACTCGCCCAAAAGACCCACCAATTTTGGGGAAGACATGGACCCTGGTCCCCCTGGCATAGAGGGGTTTTGACGACTGGCCCCACAGGAAGGATACAGTTCTCATCCCCTTTCCGGTTACGGGGAGGCCCTGGCATGTTCAGCAGGACCAGTTTGGCGTCCTGGGACTTCTTCACAATCACCTCATTGAGCTTCACAGCCGTGTGCATCCTCCGCACGTTGGACTGGTTCCTGTGGGTGACAGCACGTGTGGGCACGGGACAGGCACAGTTGGCCTCCAACCCCACACCAGGTCCAGGGAGAACAGGGCACACCGGCCTCCTGCTCTGGAGCAGTCCAGGCGGGGCTGCAGCACAAACCCGGGGTGCAGCAGGCTTTGCCAGGCACTGCACTGGTGACTCTGAGCCTGCACCGGTGGCCATGAGCTGCAGGGCCACGCACGGTGCCCATGGGCAGTGGCCAGCTGCTCTGCTCAGGGCCAGGCCGTGTGGAAGTGAGAAGGAGCAGACGGTGTGAGTGTCACCGTGGGTGCCCGAGCCCAGGTTTGCAGGGAGCTGCTGGCAGCATAACAGGGCAGACGAGGAGCGCGTGGTGCGGGCAGTGCGCGGTGCACGGGGCAGGCAGCCAGAGCTGCCACGCGCTGCCCGGGTGAACTGTCTGACACTGCAGCTGTCACGGCTCACTGAGCCGCCCTCCTGCACAGGGGCAACCCCGATGGCTTCCATCATGCTGCCCCACGAGTACAACCCAGCTCCCTCCACCCCAGCCCCGGCACCCAGCCAAACCCAGACTTACAGGTTCTCCCATTCCCTGCCAGGAGCATGACGGGGTCGGAGAGAGACAGAGAGGGAGGGAGAGAGAGTGAGAGAGAGAGATGTGGTGAACATCAGGTGTGCACCCCCACTCCCTGCAGCACACCCAGCCTGAGCACCCCATCCCTTGCTAGCACAGTTCTACACAGGGACCCCTCCCCATTTGCCCCTAGCCCCTCTGCAAGGGTGAACCCAGAGCACTCAGGCTGCCTGACCACTCCTCAGGGCAAGGATCAAGCTGGTGCTGCCGAGGCCCTGCCTGCACCCCCCTGGCTGGGGCAGGCAGGGACAGCCAGGATCACAGGGCATGGATGGGACAAGGTGGCAGCATGGGGGGCCGTACGGCTTCATGTTGAAGAAGTCCTTGATGCCCTCAGGGCTGACAGGGCTCTTGCTCTTGTTCTTCTCAGCAACAGACTTCTCCTTGGTCCAGGTGAGGTGCACCTTCTCAGGGGCGGCCTCCACCTCATCACCAGGGGACTGAGAGCTGCTGGAGAAGGTGGTGGCGTTCTTGTCGTGGATTAGTTGGACCTGTAGAGGGAAGAGGGGAATGGTGGGCAGGGCCTGGGGCCAGCTACGGGCCTGATTGTGTCTCGGTACAATTCCTCACCTCCTCCTCTGGCTTCTCCTCGCCGTCGGCAGCCTGCTCCTCGGGGACGTTCAGGCGCAGGCGTGTGTTGGCCGGGTTCTTGCGCCGGATGGAGCCACGGGACTCATCCGTGATGCTCTGGATCTGTGTGGGAGGAGTCAGCCAAGGGAGTGCAGCACAAGAGGGCTTGGCTGGGCAGAGCCCAGCCTGAAGCCCAGCTCTCCTTCAGGATGAGCACACAGAGCTGCAGGGCAACTCGGTTCACATCAGAGCCCCCACAGGGGTCAGAGCCCACCCAGCCTGTCCTGCAGCCTCACCTCTCGCTCCCGTTCATTCTTGGTGAGGTGCATTTGTTTGAGGATCTGGGAACGCTGCTCCATCACCAGCGTCTTCTCATAGGTGTAGGCAGAGATGTCACTCTCATGCTGTGGGGGGAACAGGAGAAATTTGGGGCAGGGTAAGCTGTATCAACTGCTCCCAGCATGGCCCAGCACGTCCCCGTGGTGCTGTGTCCCCTCATGGTGCTGTGTGCCCCATGTCAGGCTCTGTCTGGCTCTCCCATGCACAGCATCCCTGACTGGAGCACGTGCCCCGTCCCAGTCCTCACCATCTCCACCACCTCCACTTCTGCGGTGATGCGCAGGTGGTACAGGAATGTGGTCAGGTCCTTCTTCATCTGGATGCTGTTGTCATCCATCTGTGCCACCGTGAAGATGCGCATCTTGCACTTACGCCACACCTGCAGGGGATGGGGGAGGCTTGGGCACGGCTCGACAGGGACGGCCCCAGCCCCAGCCCCGCAGTGCAGGGCCCAGCCTACCTTGTGCTGCCGCAGGAGGAAGGGCAGCAGCATCAGCATCCCCCCATCGTGGACAATCCACCAGACGTCGATGTGGCCCTCCGAGAACCGCTCCTGGTTGCCCGGAAACATGGCAACATTCTTGGCCACCAGCAAGGCCAGGTGCCCAGCTGTGGTCTCTCGCACCAGCTCTGGGAGGGGAAGGGCCACGTCAGCCAGGGCAGCTTGCAGCCCCCCAAGCCCGGCAGTGCCCACCCTCCACGGTGCCTACCAATGAAGTTCCTCCAGGTCTGGTGGTCCTCCTTCTGGCGCCAGCTGCGGGGCCAGCCCACCAGCACTGTGTTGTGCTGCAGCCCGCCCAGCCCGCTGGACTGGATGAGGTGGGACATGCCATCCCGCAGGTTAGACGAGATCACCACCTGACAAAAGCCCTTCACCTTCTCCGCTTCCATCAGGCGCCGGATGGACTGCAAGGGAGAAGGAAGTCAGAGATCCCAGGGCCACGGAGATGGGCATGGATCATGGGCACAGCAGCTGCCAGGCCCAGCAGTGGCCCAGCCCGGGCCAGATGTGAGGTACAGGGTGTGGGGTACAGGGTACAGAATGGGGAGTGCAGAGTATGGGGTACAGGACTGTGAGGTGCAGAGTGCAGGCTGTGGGGTGCAGATCCTCGCAGGGTGCCTGGGTCTCTGCCCCACGGCAGGCCAGTGGCTCTGGGCCAGGGGGGATACCCAGCAGTGCACAGAGCTGGCACACGGCTCAGAACCGTGCAGAGTGCAGGGTGTCGTTGTGCCAGGGCTCTGACAGGTGGCGGAGAGCAATTAGAGTTATTTACTCTGAGAAATTATAACATGTCTGCATGGGAGAGAAACTGTTTGCTTCCGAGGGCTTAATCTCATTAATGTGCCGCCCCGCGGGTGCGGGGGGTGGGAGTGCTCTCACTCTGGCAGGGAAAGGCTCGTCCCCCACCTTGCCAGGCACCAGGGACACAGAGCATGTGGCAAGGGCTGAGGCTGTGGAGTCCGCTCAGCCCAGCAGCTCAGCAGCCCCTGGCTGGGCACTGTGCTGTGCTGTGATGTGCCCTGCTGTGCCAAGTCCTGCAGCAGCTGGCCAAGATTGGGACCAGTGCCTGGCTGGTGCCAGCTACTCTGGTGTCTTGGAGGGGAAGAGGGGTCCGGAGGTCCCTGCGGTGCTGTGAGCACCAGTGAAGCACAGAGTCCTCAGGCTCTGCGTGATGCCACTACAAAGCTCTCTGGGCTATCCCAGGGCCACCAGCCCAGGCCATAGGGCAGAAACAACTCTGGGCACCTGGGGACCAGAAGCACCTACTGCTGGCACAGCCTATCCTGGTGCAGGCAGCTCTCACCTCCTCTGCCCTCTGCGCCTGAGGGTGGTTGTCCAGGAACGTCCCTTCTAACACAGAGGCCACGATAGTGAGGCCCTTCCCAGCCTTGAGCTGCGACGTGAAGGACAGGAGCTGCGGGTGCACCACATTCTGCTCCTGATCCCCACGGACCAGGACCAGCAGCTGCGGCCTGGAAGGAGGGTCCTGCAGTCAGTGCCCGCACCCAGCTTGTCCCTGCCCCAGAACCCTCAGATCCCCATTTCCCTGCCCAGCCTTACCTCCAGTTTTTGGTGTGCGGGGGCCCTTCCTCCAACCGCAGCAGGGCGTAGCGGGCTGCACTCAGGGACAGGCCCCGGATCCCGTCACCCCACTCCTTCTCCGCCCTGCAGGAACCAGCAACACATAAAGGATGTCCATGGCTCTGGCAGCCCGGGGAGAGCTGAGCAGCCACACTGAGAGGCTTTGGGGCCATGGGGGGCTGTGGTGCCATGGCCTCCCTTACCCGCGGTACTCGATGTATTTGTAGATAAGGCCAGCGATCAGCATGGCCACCAGCGCGTAGTACCAGGAGCAGATGAACATCAGTGCCAGGCAGAGGCTCATGCCCAGGAAGGACAGTGTCCTGCAGAGAGCACAGAGCTGTCAGCGTGCTCTGGGTCCCCTCACCAGGGTGTCCTGGGGTGTCCCTGTCCTGCCCCATCCCGCCCGGCTCACCAGTGGTAGTAGCGGAAGCGGGGCCGCCAGTTGGGCGTCCGCAGCAGCGTTTGCACCGCACACGCCAGATTGACAAACATGTAGCACATGAGGAAGAACCTGCAGGAGAGAGTAGGGGGCTGAGTGGGCGCCCTGTGTGGGACTGAAGTCTCCACACCTCCTAGCCCCGGGGTGGCCAATGCTAGAGCAGGCCCTGCTGATGGACAGAGAAGCAGTGCCATGGAGAAACCAAGCCTCAATGTTGGCCACCCAGAGTCCCTGCAGGGCCCCCCTCCTCCCAGGCAGGGGCCAGGGCAGCAGGGCGCTCCCCCACCCCGCGGAGCAGAGACCCACACACGCCACCCGCTGCTTGTGAAGATGCGGGTCGACAGCACGCTGCCTACATGGAGAGGATGGGAGCCACCTCGTCCAGGGAGGCGATCAGGATCCCGATCTCGCAGATGCAGGCTGTGAGCAGCAGGGCCCATGTCGGCTCCCCGTTGGCTTTGCCGTGGCCGAAGACCTGTAAGTGGGGGGAAAGGGCGTGTCAGGCTCTGCCGTGTCCGGTAGCCCTGGGCAAGGGTACTCAGTGCAGCCTGATGAGCCTGGACCCTCCCATATACCCAGCCCTGGCAGAAGAAGGGACTGGGAACACTGGGTGCTGGCACGCGTCCCATTGGAATCTGCCAAGGCAGCAGGCCCAGGGCTGGCTCCTGCTGACAGTACAGTCCCGCTCCCTGCAGATCCCGCGGTTCTCCCCTCACCCAGCGCAGCAGCCCCTGTACCCCCACCAGGGTACAGCCCCAGCTCACAGCCTGGCCACAGCCAGCAGCGTCGGGCACCCTGTGCTTGGGACGGACAGGCAGCCGGGGGACAGTGGCCCCTCCTGCGGCTGCGGGGGGCCGGGGAGGGGGCCGGGGGCGCGTGTCCGGACGCATTAGAGGGTGCGGGCGGCGACAGCGAGAGCTCGGGCTGGGGCTGCCAAGGAGAAGGAGAGAGGATAAAATTAGCCCGCTCTTCCCTGGGGGGAGCTGTCGGGTTGGATTTGGAAGAGATGAG
>VYXF01013005.1:195499-206134 GCA_013397295.1 Polioptila caerulea | reverse complement strand
GTCACGGCCAGGGGGGTGAAAAGAGGGCCAAAAAAAAAAAAAAAAAAAAAAAAAAAAAAGAGACCAGCGCAGGTGCCTTCGGCACCCAGCACTGAGCCCCTTCATGGCTGCTCACAGGTGACAAATGGGGTTGGCAACCCCTACTGACCTCGCCTGTCTCATCCTCCCAGAAACCAGGGAGACCCCTCACCTCGGGCACAGCAAGCCCCAGTCTTCTCTGCCAGGGCCAAACTGTGCCACCCATCTTAAGTTGCTGCTGGCTCGGTCAGCCTTGCCACCAGCCACCCCAGAGTGGGGTCCTGGCTCTGTCCCAATGCCCTCAGTGCAGGAGTGTTTGCTGCCTGTTGCCCTGAGAGAGACCAGCTGGGTGGGTGGGAGTCTGCACCCCCTCCCCAGCAGCACCATTGCCAACAGGAACAGGTTCCACCCAGCAGTCAGGGACTCCTTATCTGACCCAAAAGACCTCAGAGCAGGACACCATCGGAGGCTCCCGAACGCCCTGTGACTGCACTCCACTAATCACGGTCACAGCTGCAGCCCTGAGCACCACGTGCTAAGCCAAGTCTGAGCTCCCGTGCCTGTGTCCATGCAGACACCAGGGCAGGATGGCCGGGGCAGCCCCGCAGCCATCAGGGAGGACTGATCCTCCTCGTGGTCCTGCTGCTTTCCTGAGTCCCAACAACTACTCTGACATGCAGGTCTGCAGACACCCTCTGAAACAGCCTCTGCCACCCACTGCTGAGCGTGAGCACCTGGCAGATGCACCAGCATCTCCAGAAAAACAGGTCAGAAGTGGCTCCTCCCAGCAAATTCACGCATCTTTCTGTGGTCCTGGCCACTCTCCCAGCAGGGCTGTAGCCACAGCAGCTAAATGGCCCCAAGGGGTGATCGCTTCTCTCAAAACCTCAAATCAATACCAGCCTTTCCAAAGGCCAAGAGGAAGCAGAGGGAGGATTTATTCCTCCCCAGCCTTTGGGCATCATTCTGAGCCACCCCTCTGGCTGACATAGACTTTGTGCAGTTGGCTGCAGCGCCCTGCTCTGTCACCCGGTGCAGGAGTCTGTCCCACTGCCCAGCCCAGCATAAGCACAGCTCATTGTGCCTCAGAAGCAGAGCAGCCCCCAGCAGGGATCACCCACATGCCCTCTCATCTCGACCCAGCACTGTTTGCCCCCCACAACACTTGGCACAGCTGAGAAGCCATGCTTAGGGCGGCCTCCCCCAGCACACCTCCACCAGCCCTGCTGGCAGAGCTGCCCAGCAAGCACAGCCACTGCCCCACCACAGCTCCCTTGCACTCCCTTCTCCATGCTTCTATCCCCATGCCTTCATGCCCATGCCCACGTTCCCATGCCTCTGTCAGCATGTGCTCACCTTGGATGAGGCCGCTGGCAGCGCCGGGGATGCCCTCGATCTCAGTGACGTTGTTCATGGTGAAATACTCATCACATGTCGCATTCAGGAAGCGGGAGGTGCAGAAAAGCTCCCAGAGCTTGGAGCCAACTGTCTCATTCCCCTCCACCACCATTTTGGTGCAGAGGTCAAAGCCGTGGCGTGAGAGGGTCCTGTTGCCCAGGAGGCAGATCCTGCAGGGACACGGGCACTCAGCACTCAGCATTTGCATGCCCCAGCCCTGCTGCATCCCTGCAGGACCCCGTACTCACGGGAAGCTTGGTGGGTCAAAGGCTGATTTGATGACACCAGCATAGATGGCAAGGATGGAGAGGATGACACAGCCCAGGAAGACCAGGGCGAATTTGTTGACGTACTTGACACCCACGAACACGACGGTGGCCATGCAGGTGAGCACACAGGTGCCATACACACGCATGTTGTTGAGCATCGCGGCCGCCTCCCCGCTGGCGTCCTCTGCCTTGAAGATAGCCATGGCCGGGAAGATGTAGGCCTAGGAAAGAGTCATGGCATCACCAGCTGGCTGACAGGACCCCAGACAAGGGTCCTTCAGGCCCCCTGCCCCGCCAGGAGCTGAGCCCATGGCACTGCACTAGGCAAGGACCAGATACCTACCAGCAGGATTTCGATGGTGCCCAGGATGTACATGGCACCGGCAAAGGTGGTGCCCAGGTAGAAGCAGAGCCCCACGGCCCCACCAAACTCAGGTCCCAGGGAGCGTGAGATCATGTAGTAGGAGCCACCCGCTGTCAGAGAGAGCAAAAGTGGGTCCCAGCCAGACCCCAGTGACACCCTCAGCCCTGCCAGGTATCCCAGAGGGCAGACTGGACCCAGGATAACCATAGGCCCTGCTCCAGCACTGAGCAAGATGCAGACCAGCAGGAGTGACCACACTGGCAGAGTCACTGTCAGTGCCAGCAGCCCAGCAGCCAGGTGCAATGGCCAATGGCACAGGTGTTCCCTGGACACCAGACAGGAGCCGGAGCCCCAGGGACCTGGGCCATACTCTGCTCCATCCTCCCAGAGGAGCCCTTAGAGCTGAGCTGCCAGGATCGATGGTCCCGCTGCGGCAGCAGGATGATAAATAGCTTTAATTACACCCCGTCTTGGGCTGTCAGTGCTGTGCCCAGCCTGGCGCAGCTCACGGCTCCCCAGGGCTCTGCAGGGCTGGCATGTTCCGGGGGAGGCAGCCAGGGCACCCGTCGGCAGAGCCCACACACAGCAGGGTCCGTCCCTGTGTCCGGCGGCCGGAGAGCCCAGCCCATCACCCAGCCCGCGGCACCCAGCACGCCCTGCTCCCATCCTCCTGCCGGGTGTCTCCCGGCTCCCCGCGGCCTCGCCAGTCTGGCGGAGGGAGGAGCCGCGGCTGGCGGCTCTCGCTGCCATCTGCACCTCGCGGCTTTGCGGACGGGTGGCGGCTCCAGCACTGCGCTCCCCCGGGCCGCGGGGATCCCGCGCGGGCTGCTGGCAGAAGGCTGGGGAGCGGCTGGCGGCCCCGGGGGATGCTCTCTGGGAAAAGCCCCGGCAGGCACCCCACCCGGCACGGCCCAGCTGCCCGCACATGTAGCACACGCATGGACGCGGGCTTGGCTCTACCTGGCACCACACCGTTGGTGGCGATCGCACTCATGGAAATGGCCGTCAGCATCGTCTGCAGAAAGAAACACAGTGTGGGCACCCGGCGGAGCTGGGCAGAGGGACAGGGGAGGGGAAGGGAGAGCTGGGGCCATGCTAGGACATGGGGCTCCCTGCAGCCACGCTGAGATGTGCCACAGGGCAGGGATGCCCAGGGAGGATGAATGGATAGATGTATGTGTGCATGGGCAGGCAGGGCTGTTGGCTGGCAGCACAGCTGAGAGAGCTGAGCCCTCGGAGGGGCTGGCAGCACTGGGGGGGCTCAAGCTGCCCAGGACACTGGACAAGGCCAGCCTTCCCAGCCTCTGCCCTGGGGTAAGTGCCCTGGCAAGGTGGCTCTCTGCATGGCACCAGAGCAGGGGACCCCCAGCACATCCCCCTACATGGCAGCTATGATCTGGGTCACCATTTGAGCACCATTCCACTGCTGATTCCTCTGGGAAGCTGAAGGCTTCTCCTTGTTGTAAGTGGGGCAGGAGCTAGAGCAGGGGCAGAAGCTGGGGCAGGAGCAGAGCAGGGCATGGTGGGCTGGCAGCTAGTGCACCTCTCCATAGTCCAGCCAGCCAGACTGGTGACCCCCAGGCCATGGGTAAGGCCAGTGGAGGCTTATCTGACTCCAAAACTCACGCAGGAGCAGCAGAGGAAGACCATGCAGAATGACTCCATGATGCCAGCGATCCCCACCACCCAGGTGAGACGCAGGAATAGGATGACTCCAAAGATGTTCTGGAGGCAGGGCAGGTAGACACCCATGAAGGTGCCCATCCGTGGGGCCTGTTGAGGAACAGCAGTTATCAGGGCTCAGGGGCCTGGCTGGCAGAGGAGCAAGAGGTCCCACTCCTCCTGCAAAGCAGCCAGGAACTCAAGAGTAAAACGGCCCCTGGTTGAGGCCAAGGGGTCCCCTGTTCCCAGGGCAGTCTATGCCTGGCAGTACACAGGCAAGGGCTGGAGAGGGAGGGAAGGTTACCTGCCCCTTAAGTCCTCACCTGCACCGGCTTCTTCTTGCCTCCATCGTTGTTCTCAGCCTCCTCATGCTCCCGGCTGCCCTGTGGCAGGTTGGTGTAATTGGCCAGTCCACTCAGGAGGGATGAGACCATAGGGCTTGTGTCCATCTCCTCCTGCAGAGAGTACATCCCGAGTCATAAGGACAGTCCCTTGGGACCCCAGCCAACCCCAGGAGACCTCACCAGGTGCTCCCCCACTGCGTGCCCCTCCAAGAATGGCTTTGGCAGTGCAGCAACTCTGGCCTGGGGTTCTGGCATGTCCAAGTGCCCGGGTTGCAGGCTGGGTGCTATGGGACAGCTGCCCAGCTCAGCTCCCTCCCCCTGCCCCACTGCCTGCATGCCCTACCTCGAAGAGGGCCATGTTCTTGCCATCGTACTCTTTGCCCTTCTCCAGGTCCGTGCTGTTAATGAAAGGGCTGCTCTCCTTGGGATTGCCATCGCCTGTGGAGACACCACTGAGTCAGTCAGGCACCCCTGCCCCACCCACACCTGGAGGACACCCACCCCACCGGGTCACCTCTGTGAGGGGTCACGGCTGCCTGTGGCTCCTGTAGGAGAGCTGCCAGGGCTCACGCCCAGTCCCAACACAGGCAATGACAGGCCAGCATCCCAGAGAGCAGCATCACCTCCCACACCACACGCGGGCAGGGGCTGCCATCCCCAGGAGCCACGCGCTGCCCTGCCCGGCCGTGCTGACACGTGGAGCCGCCGGAGCGCATCCACGCAGTGAGGCGAGCAGAGTGATCCGGGGGGAACCCTCCGGCGGGAGGCACGGCAGCAATAACTCAGGGCACGGGGTGCCTGCGGGTGAGCGCACTGGGACTGCCCTCAGCACTGCGTCTGCAGGGGCAGGATCTGGATGGCTGCTCAGCATCAGTGCAGAGGGGATGGTCCCGGCACCGTGCCTGGGAGTGGGGCGACTGGCCAGGTGTCAGTCCTCCTCCCAGACACGCGCCACAGGAATGGGGGCCACAGGGCAGGAAGGCATCCAGAGGTGACATCACTGAGTGCAGACGGTGCCCAGAGCAGTGGAGCAACCCACAGCAGTGCCAGGCCCATAGAACTACCAGGACAGGGGCCACAGCCACTCACTGCATTAATGACCTAGTGCAGAAGAAACCTGGAGTTGGCTTAATAGCGATGAAAACAGCTGAGCTGCAGAGCAGCAGAAATAAATCAAGCTGGAAATGGAGCAGCAGTGAGGATGGTGCTGCCGGAGCAGCACAGCTCCAAGAGAAGGCCCAGAGCAGAGAGGGACCAGGGCATGAGGGCCAGGGGCCAAAGGACACTGTCCTGGGCAGAGCAGCTGAGGAGGCACCCACAGCATGGGGGAACCTGGACAGCCAGGCTAGTCCCCAGCCCTCAGTGGGGGGAGAGAGGCTCCCTGCCACATACCCATCCCACCACCACAGCCCTGCAGCCAGAACAGTCACACTGCCATTGGCCACCGCACTGCTGGGCAGGCTGCCCACATGGGCAGGGTCCCAGACCAGCACCACACTTTGGGGCCAGGGAGAGAACTGCCCCCTCCACCATCCTTCAGCATGGAGCCTATGAGTGCCCCGGGGCAGAGGGATGGTGCCCTGGCAGTGCAGTCACCCATTCACGGTGGCAGCCACAAGACAGACCCTGTGCGACCATTAGGAGCATCCTGGTCCTTTGAAGACCGCCATTCTCTTGCCAGTTGACTCATATTCGGGATCCTGGAAGCCCGTGTGCAGTGGTGATTCACCATCTGCAATTCCCTGGCAGACAGGGTGCTCCTGGCTGACCAGGAGGTGAAGCCGCAAGTGCTACAGGTGACACCGACCTGCGGGCTGGCCCCCAACTCCCACCATGCCTGGGCTCTTCCAGCATGGGGCAGCAAGGCAGCAGTGTCCCTAAGGACACAGCCAAACACCAAGGCACAGCCCGCAGGCCCCTCCTGTGCAGCAAGGCCATGGCAGTGGCACTGGGACACCCTGGCCCACACAGGCTTCTCTCCAGAGTCCCCTCAGACACACACCCAGCACCCCAGGCTGCACCACTGGCATGTGCATGCCCTGTATCTCCCACAACGGGTCTCATCACAAACCTCATGCACTCCTTGCTCCGTGTTTGGTCTAAAGCCCCACTGAACCCTGCTGTCATTAGGTAACAGCAATGGTGTGGGCTGGCAACCACCCACTCGCCACAGCTCTTGCCCACCTGCAGCAGCTCCGGGGACCACAGTGATGTGAAATGTCCACCACACTGACAGGACACCCTCCAGGCTGATGCTGTGGCCATCCCCAGCGTGGCCACACAAGGCTGCAGGAGCAGGGGTGGCTGGAGCTCACCTCCCCCTTGGGGCTGGGTGGCACCGGGAGACACGGGCAGCTTGGCAGGGAGACATGCTCGAAACGTGGCAAGGCTCTGGGACCCCTCCGGGAGAACGGAGCCCGCGGGGGCCTCGCCTCACCGCCTGGTACCCAGCCGACGACATCACCGTGCAGGTTTCCATGGCAACGGCGAGCCACGGCCGCCTCGGCTCCCGCTCTTATGTAACGGCGCAGGCAGCAGGACGCTGGCCCCACATGGCCCCCGCGCCCCGGCCCACCGGCGCCTGACGGACGGTGCGGCCGGACCCCCGGCCCCAGCCCACCCCGACCCCACGGGACCGGCCCTGCTCGGCTCCACACAACAGGCGTCTGCAGCACCCTGGGGTGCCCACGCTCCAACCCATGGCACCACATCAGCACCCACAGCTCGCAGTCCCTCCACCCCCACCTCCGGCCAGCGCTCCTCACGCCGGGGCCGCGGCCCGTGCTGACAACACCCAGGCCGCTGGGGCTGGCCCGTGGCGCAGGAGCCCCTCGCTTGGTGATGCTGCTGCGAGGACCAGCACTGGGAGAGGCCCCGGGCTGGTGAGCATGAGGATGCAGCACGGCTCGGGGAGACTCTCAGTCTCCCACGTCGCTCCAGCCCCACAGACTGGAAGGAGTTAAGCACCAGGGCGCAGGGTCCCAGGTGACAGAGCGCTCCCGCTTCTGCTCCTGCTCCTGACGGAGACCATTTTGCCGCAGCGGGGCTGGTGCAGCCTCTTGCCGGTAGCTGCCTCAGACCCGTGGTCTGAAGTCAGGGGCAGGCAGGGCAGGCAGGAGCAGTGCACCCGTCCCTCACCTGTCTCTGCCACGGCCAGCCCTGCCCGGCGGCACAAATGGGGTGCTGCCTCCCGGCCCTGGGGACACGTGGGGCACTGCCAGTCCCACCAACGCCCACGGGGCTGCCCCGGCCCCGCTCCGCCAGCGCAGCCAGGACAGAGCAGCGCGGAGCCGGAGCGCTGGACGGGGCTAGCAGCCCCAAGGCCAACAGCCGAGCCGGGAGAGGCAGTGTGAGCAGAGCAGAGCCGAGCCGTGCCGTGCCAGGCTTCGATCCCGGCGCTCAGCCGCCCCCCTCCCCAGGGATCACTCAACATGAATCGGCCTTTTAATTTGCTGCGGCGGCTGGAAGGGCTGGCGGCGGGATCGCTGGCAGGAACCCGCAGCCCCGCCGTGGGCATCGCGCAGCCCCACTCTCAGCAGGGCTTCCACCAACTTGCCTGCCCGGGGCAGTCCAGAGCAAACGCGGCAGCGCCAAAGGACCGTCACAGCACCCTCGGAGCCCCCCAAGGCAGCGCGCAGGCAGAAGCACCAGCCACAATTTGATCTTCTAATGGCTTTTTACTTAGCCCTAAATTGGGTTGGGAAGCGTCATGTCCCTTATCCCAAATCCTCCCTAATCGCTTTACACGGCGCAGGGCACTGAGCACTGGCTGGGGTAGCCCCAGCAGCCACCCCCCACGGGCTAATTAACCAGAGCTGCTGCCAGGGCTGTTACCCGACCACGGCCGGCCCGTTCCCTCCGCAGCGTCCAGAGCACAGTGAGCCCCAGCCAGGGACATCGGGCACTAGGGCTGCGGCACTGCCCGGGAGGTTCAGTGGGTGAGGGGGGCCGTGACGGGTACAGCCCCGACCTCACAGCCCTCCGCGCCTCCGTCTGTGCTCCTGCTCAGGGCTGCTGACAGCTCCGGAATCCCCCGTGCCACCCTCACTCCGATCCCCTCAGCCCCAGGGGCAGCAGCAGTGCGATGGATGCTCATGGCACTAGGGATGCCCTGGGGCTCCCCTGGAGGTGCACAGGACACCTTGACTTTTGCCACAGGACACCTGGACTCCCGGGGCTCTGCCTGCAGCAAGATGCACCCCAGGGTGACCCCAGCAGGCCAGCAAGCACATGGGCTAGCACGTGGCCCTGGCTGATGTCCCCAGCTGCTGCCGTTTTGCAGGAGCTGCTGGCCAGGGAGGCCACACTGCTGTTCTGTCACCTCCGGCTATCAAGGGGACTTGGCCGTACACACACCGCCTGGCCCTAGGCTGTTGGCCTGGGGCACCTAAGGCAGATGGAGATGGCCAAGATATTCTTACGACAGTGGCATCTCTGCGCCCACCCAGCTTCCTTGTACCCTGCACACGAGTGTCTGACAGCTGCTCTGGGGAAGGCGACCCTTGGAGAGGCCACACAGCCCTTGCAGCCCCACTGAGGCAGAGACCACTGATGATCAGAGCAGTGCTGGCTCGTGCTGGCAGTGTCACAGCAACGCCAGCTCCAGCTGCATTGGAGCAGGGGAGCAGGGGTGGGGATCAGGGGTGGGATGGTGGAGTAGGATGCTCCCCCCTTCCCAGAGCTGTGCTTTCCCCCTCCAGCCAGCAAGCACACCCAGTGGCCTTTTGGGCTGAATTCCTTCACTGCCTGACCCAAATTGGACCAACTGCTACTTCAGACCTATCCTCTTCCTTCCTAAACCCAGGATTATCCTCTCTTTGATCAGCCGGCCCTGCAGCGCAGGATTTCCAGCACAGGCGTTTTGGCTGGCTGCATTTAAACAGCTTCCCATATTCTCCGACAGTCCAAGCCCTGCCTTGGAAATGGCCGTGGACACAAGTTCCAGCAAAGCTCCTGATCCTGGATCTGGGCTCCCCAGGCATCCCAGTGCCCACGGGCCGGGTGTCAGCATGGCACCCTGCAGTGGGGCTGCGGCTGACATCCCAACACCCCAACCAGAGCAGCGCAAGGTGCCAGCCCAGACACTGCAGGCAGCAGCCCTGCCTGCTCCCCGCTCCCACCATCTCCCCAGAGGGTCTGCGCTGGTCCAGCCCTTGCTGGGTTGCTGGGGCTGGAGCCCTTCCAGCCCTTGTCATGCGGCTCGCGCATGCTGTCCAGAGCATGACCTGAGTGGGGACACTTTTGACCTTTCTGACAAATAAGGCCTAAGTGGCACCCAGGGCTTCAGTAGCTGTGCTGGGCTTGGCAAGTTGCTGGACAGGCAGCACTGGAGCAGCCAGGACATGTGGAGGGGGCCCGCTGGCATGCAACAGTTTTGCCACCCAACGAGTTTTCCATGGTCCCTGCAGACAGACCTCATGACGGGAGTTCAGGTGACCCTTGGCATGGGGGGACAATCCACTCCCCCCACCAGCCCCACAACCACCCTTGTCACAGGTGTGGGGAGCTCTGCTGAGCCCCTTCCTACAGACAATCCCTGCTCCCCGAAGTCCTCCAGGCCCCTGCTTCCTCCAAACTTTCACCCACTGTCCCACAGGGGACCATCTCGCCAGGCTCAGCTCCAGGGACAGTCTGCCTGGTCCATCTGTAGTGCCACTGTGTCCAGCCCTCCTGCCAGACCCCAGCATGGCAGAACTGCCTGCTGCCACGCCGCTGGCACTGCCGTGATGGAAATCAGTGAGTGGGAGAGATCCTGGTGCTGCAGAGGGCAAGGGGAGGGCAAGTGCCCAGGGAAGGGCACGGCTGGGGGCCAGTGCGACAACCCTAGCCCAGCAAGGTGCCTCTAAAATAGTCTCCTACCAGCCCTGACCTTGAGCAGAGCCGCAAATAAACAAGCAAATAAACAGACTGGGGTCAGCAGGGCAGAGGAATACACAGAGCCCGTCTGTGGCTGTGTCCAGAGCCCCACTGTGGGCAGCCAGGACCCCCACAACCACTGCCATAAGCCAGCCACGTGCTCCCGGCTGGGGCTTTGGCAGACCCCACGAGGGGAGCTGGAGAGGACTTGGCGGGGTCTGGGAGGGTCAGAGGGGCAATGCAAGTCCTCCTGGGCACACACTGCATCCCCCTGACTGCAGCCTATCCCTGTGCCCGGCAGGAACAACCGCAAGAAAGGGGCCTGTGCCGCCTGGCTGCGTGGTGCTGGACGCGGCCCCGGGAGGAACGGGGACCCTCACACAGCTCGGTAGTGCCGGGTGCCGGGAGGGGCTGAGGCCAAAGCGCCAGCAGTGACGGGGCTGCTGCGGGGCCGAGCGGCCCCTCGCCCGCGACAGACAGCGGCCCTGCGCCGGGGCTGCGCCAGGGCTGCAGCGGGACGGGGCACAGAGCGGCGCGGCATGGACTGGACCGGACCGGACCGACTCGACTCGGCACGACAGGGCTCGCTTTGGCTCAGCTGGCCTCGCTTCGGCTCGGCTGGGCTCGGCCCCGGGACGAACGGCTCCTGCAGCCCCGGAGCAGGGCCCGGGCGTCCACTTCAGCACCGAGGACAGCGGCGGCGGCCCCGGGGGTGGGAGGGGTG
>VYXF01013005.1:158336-172990 GCA_013397295.1 Polioptila caerulea | reverse complement strand
GAGGCGGCGGGGGGGACCCCGCGGCAAGATGGCGGCCGAACGCCGGGCCGGGCCGCGGGGCATGATGGGACCGGGGGCGCCCGGTGGCGGCGGGACCCCCGTGAGGGTGCTCAGGACCGCCGGGAATGGGCCCGCGGCGGCGCCGGGGCCCCGGGCCCGCCCAGCCTGGACCCCCACTGTGGACGGGCACAGCGGGAAGCGGGCGGCGGCCCTGACGGCGGCGGTCCTCCCGCAGGTCGAGCGTAGCGGGCGCCGGCAAGGCGGGCATGGAGGAAAATGCGGTGGAGAGCAGCAGCGACGCGACCCCGCAGGCGGCGCGGGAGGAGCCCACCGAGAGCGGGCTGGGCGTCGGGAGCTCGGACGCCGTGTCGGCGGACAGCAGCGATGCCGCCGCGGGGCCCGGGCTCCTCTCCCGGGCCGATGACTCCTGTGTGGGGCAGAGCTCTGACAGCAGCGGGGTCTCCTTGGTAGGTGCTGGTGGGAAGGATGGGGTGGTAGCGAGGGCAGCCGTGGTTCTGGTTCCTAAGGTTTCTGTAGATATTTCTGACAGACTGAACATCGTGGCCTTGGTACAGGCAGTGTAATACCTCTGGTCCAGCATCTGCCTATCAGTCTGAGGAGCAGAGCTCCCCTTGGTAGCAAGAGCAGCCTTGGCGGTCCAGGTTTTTGTTAGTACCAAAGGATTTGCTCTTATGCCTTTTCTGGAAGTTTTGCAGTGATACACCGGGTCATTTGTATAAGCTGGATACCCCAAGGGCTTGAGCTGTCAACGGTGTCTTACCTGAGCTCTTCTGGACTCTTTTTATCTACCAGGAAGAGGTCTCAGAGAGCAGCTCCAGCACAGATGCCATTCCAAGGATTTACCTGCCAGACTCATCCTCTATTGCCCAATCCACCTTGGTCTCCAGTGTGTCTACTGTGAGCCAGTCCATCATGGTGTCAGAGTCCCCACAAATCCTGGTCCACTCCAGCGTTGTCACTGATGGAGCCACAGTTGTTTCAGACTCCACTGCATCCACGTCCTCAGACTTGGGTTCTGCCATTGACAAAATCATCGAGTCCACAATTGGGCCTGACATCATCCAGAGTGAGTGTGTGCTCCCATGTGGAGATGGCTTGGTGGGCTGGGGAGGGAGCTGCCGTTGACCCAGACATCAGGAGGTGGGGGAATCATTAAGGCTGGAAAAAACCTCTAAGATCATTGAGTCCAGCTGGTCAGCAGGACTTTCTCTTTTTGCCTGGCTGCAGTGACTGGAGGGTTTGGTGAGGAGCTTGTGTTGCTGGACAGCCTTGCTTCTGTCCAGCTGCTCCTTCAGCCCAGGGCAGGCTTCATTCCCAGAGCCAGACTCTCCTCACACCTTCCAGCTTCTCTCTGAACTGGAAGAGCCCCAGGGAGCCCCAGTAACTCTACAGCCCCTGGATCTGGCAGTCACCACTCTGCTCTCCTCTCCCTGCCAGGCTGCATCGCCGTGACCAGCGCAGAGGATGGAAGGGCAGAGACCACGCAGTACCTCATTCTGCAAGGCCCTGATGATGGTGAGGGAGCTCCCTGGGCTGTCTGTGGTGGCCATCTCTGCCTCTGAGCCTTGTGCTACTGGAGTGTGGCCTGGAGTGGGTGTCCCAGCTCTATCAGCCATGGTGTTTGTACCACAGTTCTGTTGGGAGCCTGTTCCTGAGCTTGTGTTCAGCCCTGTGCCCTCTGTATGAGTGCAGCCTTGGATGCAGGTGAGGGTCTACCCCTTGGCTGAGTGGGTTTTGGTTTCAGGTGCCCCCATGGTGTCCCAGATGGCCACTTCTGCTCTAGCCAATGGCTTGGTGATAGAAGCTGCTGCTGATGGACCTACCTCCACGTGCCTTGACCAGCCTGGCCCTTCAGAGTCTTCTAGGCAGTTGGAAGTGCTGAAGCTGCCTGCACAGCCAGACCGAGCCCGAGAGGCGGATGGTAGGGAGGAGCTGGACCAACCAGACTTGGAGACCTTGGAAGAGATGATGGAAGTGGTGGTGGTGCAGCAGTTCAAGTGCAAGATGTGTCAGTACAAGAGTGTCTCTAAGAAAACACTGATTAACCACATGAAAGAGCGTCACTTCCAGCCAGGTGTGTGCCAAGGGCTGAGGGAAATGCACTGCAGACAGGCTGTGCTCTCTCCTGGAAAGAAACAAGGGAGGAGCTGGAGCATGAGGGCCTGTTCTGGCACAGTCTGGTAAAAATAAGCTTTTGCCCTGTTCTCTGTGGCAGTGGGTTCAGCTCTGGCTCTGAAGAAAGGACGACCACGAAAGGTGGGAGCTGTTCCAAAGACTGAGGATGAGGAGGCCCCAGAAGAAGATGATGATATTATGGATGCTGGTGCTATTGATGATCCTGAAGGTAGGATTCGCCCTCCCCACATCTTACATAGCTTAGTCTTTTCCCAGTCTCTGATGTTTTGGGGCACTTGCCTGCAGAGGACAGTGACTACAACCCAGCTGAGGATGAGCCCCGGGTGCGACTGCCCAGGTATGGCCGCGCTTTCCCCACGTCCAGTGAGGAGAGGCCGCGTCGGCGCCCGGGGAGACCCCGCAAGCTGCTTCGTCTGGAGAATCTGTCTCAGGACATGCCGGAAGGTGAGGGAGGCAGGAGGCAGCAGCCCTGTTCAGGGCTGGAGCAGGGAGTGAGAATGTGATGGAGCCGCAATGAGAATGTGATGGAGCTGTGCTGTGTTCTGTGAAACAGGAGGGGAGGTGGAGCCCTTGGTGACGTCCCAAAGCACACCAAGCCAGGAGCTGCAGAACTCAGAAGCAGCCAGTTCCTCTGGCCTGGAGAATGGGACTGGCGAGAACCTGGCAGAGCCGGGTATTGGCCAGTCTGACTCTGAGAACAAGGACCCTTCCTCCAACACGGGTGCTGAGGATGCAGAGCTCGTTCCCCGGCGGCGCGGGCGGCCCTCCCGCCGCTTCCTGGGCAAGAAATACCGCAAGTACATGGGGCGCAGGTGAGGGGTGTGCTGGGCCCTCTGGCCTGTGCCCAGGGCCGGTCCAGCCCCTTTGCCACCCCCACTCTGAGCCCTGTTCCTGTTTCTGCAGGTACTACTACAAGTCCCCCAAGCCCCTGATGCGGCCCTACCTGTGTCGGATCTGTGGCTCACGGTTCCTCACACACGATGACCTGCGCTTCCATGTCAACTCACACGAGGCCAATGACCCACAGCTCTTCAAGTGTCTTCAGTGCAGCTACCGCTCCAGGCGCTGGTCCTCCCTCAAGGTGAGCTTCATCTGCCCTGCCCAGAACCCACAGGCTGCCTGGCAGCCCCAGGTCTTATGGCCCTGTTTTGCCTCTTACAGGAGCACATGTTCAACCATGTGGGCAGCAAGCCCTACAAGTGCGAGGAGTGCAGTTACACCAGCGTGTACAAGAAGGATGTCATTCGGCACTCCACAGTGCACAGCCGGGACAGGTGAGGGCAGCACAATCCTAGGGACTGAACAGCAGACACTATTCTTCCTGTCCTGGGTGGGTGGCCATAGCTGCCCCATCCCCTGACTCTTTCCAAAACGGAGAATTTTGGTGTCTGGGTATAAGGCAGCTTAGGCTTGGGGTGTGGCTGACGCAAGGGACTTTTCTTACTTCTTTTTCAGGAAGAAGAGAGCTGATCCGGTGAGTTTGAGTACTCTGTTGACTTGAATCTCAGCACTGTTATATGGGAAGAGGCACATCTGGGTCTTCTACAAAATCTCAGTGCCTGATTGAGGGCATTGTTTCTGGATCTCTTGAGGAAAGGCAACCCAGGTCCTCCACTGGGGAGAGGGTACAGAAACTGGTGAGCTCACCCAGGTGATCTCATCTTTCTGCTCTCCATCCAGCCACCAAAGCTGAACTCCTTCCCATGCCCTGTCTGCAACCGTGTCTACCCCATGCAGAAGAGGCTTACGCAGCACATGAAGACACACAGTACAGAGAAACCACACATGTGTGACAAGGTGAGGGGGACACAGCCTGGGGAGGGGCTGGCAGTGGGTGAGGCAGGGCAGGGGGTGAGCGCTGCTTTGCTTTGTTTCACCACAGTGCGGGAAGTCCTTTAAGAAGCGTTACACCTTCAAGATGCACCTGCTGACTCACATCCAGGCCATTGCCAACCGCAGGTAGGAGCCCGGCGTGCCTGGGCAGAGCCCGTGTCCTGCTCCCCCTCAGCAGGTGTGACAGGTAGCTTTGTCCTGGCAGGTTCAAGTGTGAGTTCTGTGACTATGTCTGCGAGGACAAGAAGGTCCTGCTGAACCACCAGCTGTCGCACATGAATGACAAGCCCTACAAGTGCAGCGTCTGCAAGTACTCCACCTTCCGGGAGGACTTCCTGGTCTCACACATGGCAGTCAAGCACACAGGTGAGAGGAGCTGTTTGACCGATGCCCTGCATGCCCCCTTCTCCCAGAGACAGTCAGAGTCTGCCTGCTCTCCCTGCCATCCCCTGGGACCTCCTGCCTGACACCCCCTCTCGGCCCCTGCAGGAGGGAAACCGTTCGCTTGCGAGTTCTGTCACTTCACCACCAAGCATAAGAAGAACCTGCGCCTGCACGTGCAGTGCCGCCACACCGACTCCTTCGAGGAGTGGGCACAGAGGCACCCCGAGGAGCCGCCCTGCCGCCGCCGCCCCTTCTTCACCCTGCAGCAGATCGAGGAGCTGAAGCAGCAGCACAGCCAGGTGCAGGCACCAGCTGAGCCAGAGGCCAGCCCACCGGTGAGTGCCATGCCTGGCCCCAGCTCCTCCCGGTGCTCGCTGCCCACTGTGCTGTCAGCTCTCTGTCTCACACAGGCACCTCTTGGCCCCATCACCTGCCACACGGTCCAGGCTGTTGCAGGTGCAGAGCCCTCTGTTCTCTCGCAAGGTTCCTTGGAAGGTGCCACCATCATCTATGAACAAGGTAAGTGAGCACTTGGGAAGGGGGTGGGATGGGGAAGGAGGTAGGTGAGCTCCTGCCTGACATTTCCTATCTGACCCCACAGATGTGACTGGATCAGCAGAGCTGGCCACGCAGACAGCCCTGGATCTCCTGCTGAACATGAGTGCCCAGCGGGAGCTGGCCACCAGCTCACTGCAGGTGGGCAGAGTCAAAGGGAGCCAGGCCTGCTGGAGGAGGCTTCCCAGCCTTGTTCTGCTGCAGGGGTGTCTTGCAGAGCCTTGCCCCTTTGGCTGAGCTGCTGTATTGCACAGGTGGCAGTGGTGAAGCCAGATGACACAGGAGAGACACCAGCCCCCTGTGAGCTGCAGGCAGAGGAGGAGGGGGAAGAGGTGGACTCTAAGGAGCAGCAGCAAAAGTTGGTGATGCTGCACATGGCAGAGCCTGGGCAGACACTTGTGCAGGAGGCTTATGGAGAAGCGAGCCTGAGTGGCTCGGAGCTGCAGCAGATCACCATCCCCTTCAGTGGAACAGCAGAGTACAGCATCATTGCACCCATCAGCGAGGAGATCCAAGCTCCCCCCACGCTGTACAGGTCAGCTGTATGGGAGGACTGGGGAGGGGGAGGCACTTCTGGCCTCTAGTGAGGAGGCTTTAGTGGTGAGGAGGAGGAGGAGGCGGATCCTCCCTGACCCTGTGCTCTCCAGCAGTGAGGAGGAAAGTCCTGTGGAGACCTCACACACAGTTGTGGTGAGCGGAGCTGTGATGACAGAGGAGGCGCTGAAGGACCATAGCAGTCACTACATCATGTCTGCCGGTGTCCCAGGGAGCCAGTTCCAGACCATGGAGGTAGGAGTCTGAGCCTTCTCCCCCATCCTGAGCAGCAGTGTGAGCAGATGTGACTGGTGTTTCTCTCACAGCCCCTCAGCAGGGATGCTGCCTTTTCCTCACCTGTGGAGAGCAAGGAGGCGCAGCCCGACGGTGTCAAGTGGCCCCTGGTGCAGTGTGTCACCAGGCAGCACCAGAAGGACTCTTTATCCCCAGCATCCGAGGAGCAGGAAGTCTCATTCCCAAAGATCAAGTGGCCTGCCCTCCAAGGCGTGGCCAAGAAGCTCACATGCAAGGTTACCGCAGCCAAGAAGCTCTCATGCAAGATTTCCACGGCCAAAAAGTTTTCATGCAAGATTTGCACAGCCATGTTCACAGGGAGAGCAGAGATGGAGAGTCACAAGAGAGCCCACATTGGGCCCAGCACCTTCAAGTGTCCCGACTGTCCCTTCACTGCCACACTCTGGCCAGAGGTCCGGGTAAGTTTCCTGGTGCACAGCAGCCCTGGGAACAAGGGGTTTGGAGAAATGGGGGTTTCTGACCCAACACTTGTCCTCCTGTCCCAGATCCACATGGTTCAACATGCCAATCTCCGGCCACACAAGTGCCCCCACTGCAGCTTTGCCTCCAAGAACAAGAAGGACCTGCGCAGGCACATGCTGACCCACACCAATGAGAAGCCCTTCGCCTGTCAGGTCTGTGGGCAGAGGTGAGTGGAGCTGGGCTGATCCTGCTTTAGGGGATTCCACTACAAGGCTCAAGAGGAGATAGAATCTTGGCAGAGCTGTCTGCCTCAAACCTTCCCCAGGATCAGCCCATTAGAGGGGACAGGGCCCTTGGGAACGGTTCCTGCTGTGGGTGGACCCAACTTTGTCTCCAGGGATTCTGGAGGGTTCAGTCCCTGGGCAGTGATGGGAACATGCTGGGAGAGGGGACAGGCCATGTTGTAGGATGTGGTTATGGGGTCTGTGGCGTGCTGAGAGCACAGGACCCTGTGCTGCCTGTGGCACACTCCACCTTGCTCTGCCTCTCCATAGGTTCAACCGTAATGGGCACCTCAAGTTCCACACGCAACGTTTGCACAGCTCAGAGGGCAAAAGGCCAGGGCCAGCTGCTCCCCAGCAGACCATCATCCTGAACAGTGATGAGGACACCCTGACCACCCTACACAGTAAGACATGTCCCTGGGACCAGGGCTGGCCTGGGGGTGTCCTACATCCAGAGCACCATGCAGGATTCACCCAGCTTGTGGGGCAGGTGGGGGGCTGAAGGGCCAGGAGGATTGGATTGTCGTGCTGTTGGGATTGGTGGTGGAGACAGAGACCAAGGGGCTGGGCACGGGCAACTGCATGGAATGGGGGAGTGTTCCCTCCAGGCAGGTCCTGGTAGATGAGTGCATGTGGGAGCAGCTCACACTGGAAGCAGAGTTGAGGGTCTGACGTGGAGAGTGTTTTCTGCCCATAGTTGTTTAGCTCTAACCTTGTGTGAGCAGAGCCCAGAGACTGCCCCCTGCTTTTTGCTGAGGCAGGTGTCAGGCAGTGGCCCCTGGGGAGTGAGGCCATTGGTAGCCCTGGCAGTGTCCCCAGCAGTGTCCCCACCAGCTCCCTCTGTGTTGCAGCTGCTCTGCAGGCCGGCCAGGCCGTGCTGGCTCCCGAGCGGCTGCAGCAGGCTCTGGGGCAGGAGCACATCCTTGTTGCACAGGAGCAGAGCGTCACCAGCCAGGTGAGTTGGGTCCCTTGGCCTCAACTCATGTCCTGTGTGGCTGCTCCTCACAGTGAGGGCCTCCTGGGGGGCTGTGGTCAGCAAGTGCTCTGACCACACTGGGCACTTGGTGATGTTGCAGGAGGAGGCAGCGTACATCCAGGAGATCACGACTGCTGATGGACAAACAGTACAGCACTTAGTGACTGCTGACAACCAGGTGAGGAGACATGGCCCACAGATGGGAGACTGCCCAGTGCAAAGAGCTGGCAGCAGTGGGGAGAGCAGGGCTCCACAGGGAGAATTGAAGGCACTGGGGTGGTGGAAACAGGCGCAGGAGACAGACCAGATCCAGCTGTTGTGATGGGGGGTGGGTAGTGGTGACCTTTTTCTGGGTCTGAATTCCCATGTTTGCAGGTTCAGTACATTATTGCCCAGGAAGGCGTCCCGCACTTGCTTCCCCAAGAGTATGTTGTTGTCCCAGAGGGACATCACATCCAGGTGAGCTTCAGGCTGTCTGCTCCCATCACATGGTGGGTGGGGCTCATGGGGTGTCATGTGTGAGGCTGGGCCCCCTCCTGCTCCCTGTTGCTTGCTCTGGATCACAGCATTGTTGGGGGTCTGGACACCCACAGACCCTCCCACAGCCTCACTGTTTGTTCCCAGGTACAGGACGGTCAGATCACCCACATCCAGTACGAGCAGGGTGGCCAGTTCCTCCCAGAGTCGCAGGTAAGGAGCCAGGCATGATGGCGGGAGCTGGAGGGTGAGTCTGAGCCCTCTGAGCCTCCCTGCAGTTGGAGAGGGATATGTGTAATTGAGGGAGCTCATGGGCTGGCGCTTGAGTGCAGCAACCATGGCTAAAGCAGCTTCAGGAGTCCTCCCCTCACAGATTCCCTGTTTTATCCTCTGTAGATCCAGTACATGCCCGTGTCACCTGAGCAGCAGCTCGTCACCCAGGCACAGCTGGAAGCAGCAGCACACTCAGCTGTCTCAGGTAGTAGCAAGGCCCTGTGCCAGAAGGGCCAGTCCTCCCAGGGTTTGGGGGTGCCCATCCTGTGGTTGGGGTTGGCAGCAAGTCATGCAGCAGTCGTTGGTGGAAGGGCTGGGAAGATCAGGTTCAATCACTGTTTTGCTGCCAGCCGTGGTGTCCAAGGGCAGATATTTGCTGGTCCCAGCCTGTCAGTTCTGGAACAGGGCTGACCAGCGGTGGGCTCCCTGCTGGAGCCCACATGGGCAGGGTGGCCTTATGTCCTTTCCCCGGGGACAAGTGAGGAACACAGAGGGCAGCCCTGAGTAGGCACCGGTTTCCCCTGCCTCGGTGAGAGGCAGCACTGACCCCTCTCCCCTGCAGCAGTGGCGGATGCAGCGATGGCCCAGGCACAGGGCGTCTTCGCCGCCGAGGCAGCAGCCGAGCAGATCCAGCAGCTGCAGCCGGGCATCCACTACGACGTCATCACGCTGTCGGACTAGGCCGGGCCAGGGCCGCACCGTGCTGGGCTCGCGGCCGCAGAGCCGCCCCAGCCAGCAGTTGCCTTATTGTGCCGGGGCTGCCGAGGACATGCCTGAGCCATGGCAGGCACAGCCAGGGACACGCAGCCCTGCAGGACACGTTCAGTCCCGCGCCTCCCCCCAGAGACTGCTCAGCAGCCGCTGGGGCAGCCCTTGTGTGGACGGTCTCTGCCTGTTGCACTTGATGGTCTGAAATCCCTTTTCCTGAACGGTCTATGTGGGCAGCCGTGGATCAGCGTCTGCCCAGCACATGAGGATCCTGGGGAAGCCGTAGGGCTGGGCACAACTTCGTGGTGCAGGGTCAGAGGCAAGGTATGTGTGGCCACAGCCACTGCTCCCTGCAGCCATGGGGCCAGTGGTCCTAGTGTGCCAGCAGCCAGCCCTCCTGTGGTATCTCCAGCCTGCGGGCAGGCAGCAGCAGGGTTCTGGAGTGGAGGAACCCAAGGAGAAGGAGGTGGAAGATGCTCTATTTTTCTTCTGAACAGGGATGGACTCTCGTGTTAGTCCCTTGGTGGTTGTTGGAGGGATTCAGCTGTGTCATTCTCAAGCTTTGACTATGCTTATGAATAAAAAGGGATAGAGACTCGTGTGTGTTCCTGCCTGGGGGTCCATGGGATGGGGATGCAACAGCCCAGCCTCAGCATGGCCCTGGGGCTGAGGCCCACAGGTCCAGGAGCCAGATGCCCCGGGCTATCAGCTGCTCCTGCCCGAGTGACCTTGACTCCTGGGAAGCGAGCCGGGCAGCTGGGACAGCGGTGGGCTTGGGGCTGGAGTCATGAAATTAATCGAGTGATAAACAGCCTAAATCCCGTGTAACTCTGTCCGGAGCCACACACCGCCCTCCTGAGCGGCTTGTCTGGGCCTATTTACATGCGATTATAACAGCTAATCGCGGAGTTTTAGTTCTCTGCTCCTGCATTAAACTGATTATCCACGAAGGGGAAAAAGGCCGGGAACCACCCTGGCTCGGTGAGAGCCTTTGCGAAGGCTGAGCCCCGCGGGGGCGGGGTGATCCTGCTGGGCTCTCCCTGCCCTCAGGCGGGGTACGGCGGTGGCACCAGGGCCGCTGTGGGGCACCCCCAGACCATCAGGGCGGTGAGGTGTGGGTGACCCCACAGCTCCCCTGAGGTGGCTGCGGCTGATGTGGCTCTCCCAGCTGTGGCTCTGTCCCGGCTGTAGCTCTGTCCCGCTGCCTTCACAGCAGCCTTGCCTGTGTGCCGTAGTGCTGGTGCGTGGCTGTGCCTGCCCGGCTGTGGCTCGGTCGGTGTCCAGCTGTGTCTGCCCGCTGTGCCGGCGGCTGGCCGTGGCCCTCCCTCTCCAGCTGTGCTGTGCGGGGTCAGGGTGCTGCGCGCAATCCGCAGGCGCTTTCCTAGATTACAGCCCCATTATCTAATCAAGCAGATCCACGGTGCTGATTAGGGCTGGAGGAGTCCTGTGGGGACAAGGTTATGGGGCCACTGCAGGGCCGTGGCCAGGGCTGGCTGAAGCCAGCAGCACCAGTGTCCTGGCTGGCTTGGGGCTTCCACACCTGTGGCTGCTCAGAGCACAAGATCAGCCCACTGTGGGATGGATGATACCAGAGCTCTGGCTGCTGTGTGTTGGGAGCTCCAGGTGCTGCTCGGGCTCTGGCCATGGGGTAATGAGGGGCCTTAGGACCGCTGGGTGCAGGTATCTCAGCCCTGGGACCTTCTGCTCTCACCAGGACCTGCAGGGATCCAGGGATGTGGCTGGGCTCATTAGCACCAGTGACCTTCTCCTTCCCGTCCTGGCCAGCGCTAAGCGGGTTTGTTACATATTTAATATCCTGAGAGCGTTATTAGTCGGTATTTAATGACGGATACAACCTGTGGGATAATCCCAGTTTTAGCGGGGAGGCGTGGTGGCAGGAGCAGGCGGCTCAGGGGGTCGCGGGCTCTCGAGGCCCCTCACACAGCTGCCCACCACCGCCTTTCCACCCACTGCCCCTGTTGTGCCAACCACAGGAATCCCCCCGTGCCTGCAGGGGTCCCCACTGTCCATGGGGCTGTGGGACCCTTCTCCTTCGCCACTCTGCTGCCGGGAATCCAGCGGCAGGCATGGCAGTGCTGGGGCTTGGGAGAGGACCTGGCCAAGCCAGAGGAGGAGCAGGATGGGGCAGCATGGGTTGCTGTCCTCCCACCAGGCTATCGTTCTTCCACCAGCCCCTGGCCCTCCAACCCACCCTTCCACAGCACAGGGGGCTCCGCCACCCGCAGCCCCGAGTCAGGGCTGGGGTCATGCGTGGGCCATAGCCCAGCACTGCAGTAAAGCCCCAGCTGGGCTGTGTGCCTGTGGGTGTCCGAGGGGCTCACGGTGGGCCCCAAGCGCCAGCCCCGGGGTGCCATTGTACCCCATCCCTGGGAGCTGTGTAGGCTGCTCAGAGTTGAGGGGCTGGGAGGGACCAGGGCTCTGGCTGGTACAGGCAGGCGAGGAGGACGGTCCCTGCAAGTCCCTGCCCAACAGTAGCTGGGGAAGGGGGGGTATCAGGTGCCCCAGATCCTGCTGCTGCTCTCATGGGTGCTAATACCCCCTAATCAGCTGTCAGTCACTGCAGACCCCAGCAGCTATAAAACACCCGGGAGCAGCTCCCCGGCTCCTCTCCTGCAGCATGGCAGCACCTCGGGGTGAGAGGAGCCCAGGACAAGAGTTGGGGAGCTGCGGGGGGCCTTGGGGGACCCTGCGGGGGCCGCCCCAAGCCCTACTGCCCTGCCCCTGCCCCTACTCCTGCCCCTGTCCCGTTTTGGCCGGGTACAGCTTCCTGCCACCCCCTCTCAGCCTCGTGACGCCCCTGGTAAGTGCCGCGCTGCAGCTCCGGGGAAGTAACGGGATGCGGGGCTTCCCCAGGACCAGGATGGGACTGTGTGGGGTGGTTGGAATCAGGGCTGGGGACCTGTTGTCCCGAGGCCTCTGCCCCTCCCCAGCATTCCCCTGCCCCCACACACACATACCCTCCTGCACTTGGCACTTTGGGTGCGCACAAGAGAGGAAAACAACGGGCAGGATACAGCTCTGCCCCCTCCCACAATCAAAGGGCCGAGCCCTGACATCCCACAGCCCCTCTCCTCTAGCCGTCATGCCCCCCTGTCCCACCCTGACACCCCTCTGCCCCTCCAGGTCTCGGCACCCTACGAGGTGCCGCTGGGGCTGCCCACAGAGCCGGGGCGGGCGAAGGCAGCGGCGACGCGGGAGAGCACCGGGGCACTGAAGGCTTGGCTGGCACGACACCCCAGGAACCCCTACCCCAGCAAGGGGGAAAAGGTGATGCTGGCTGTGGTCAGCCGGATGAGCCTCACCCAGGTCTCCACCTGGTTCGCCAATGCCCGCCGGCGCCTCAAGAAGGAGAACAAGGCGAGCTGGGCCACACGCAGCGCCTCAGATGGCGAGGACAGCGAGGGCGAGGGCATCCCATCGGGGGCCGTCCCCATTCCCAGTTCCAGCCCCGTGCAGGATGGGTGTGGGGGCAGCCCCGACGAGAGGACAGGCCCTGGGCAGGGCAAGCAGCCCCAGAAACCCAAGATCTGGAGTGTGGCAGAGATGCTGGAATCTCCCCCCAGCAAGAATGGGTGTCCTCCAGACGTGCCAGAGGTGCTGGAGCAGGTATAGGGCTGGGAGAGTCATGTTCTGTCCCCAAGGGCATGGCAGGAGAGACAGCCAGGGGACACAGCAGCTCCCTGGCCAAGGAGAGTGGGAAACATGGGTGGGGAGGGACACAACACAGTAATAAATATGACTCTGTATTGGGTCTCCTGGTGTTGCCTGTGTGCTGTGGGGATGCTGGTGGGGGATGCTGGCAGAGATGCAGGTTATCACTGGGGATGCTGGTGGGGATGCTAGTAGGGATGCAGGGGTGCCAGCAGAGATGTGGGTAACTTTGCTGCCAGTGCTGCAGTGAGCAGCTCCTGTAGAGTAGGGCAGGTCCAAGACAGAGATTAAAAATAGACTTTGATCTTCTTGATAAAAGTAAAAAATGGTTAGCGGTGTTAATCCTTACAAAACAAAACCCAAGGAGGTTAAATAGAGACTGGAGGTTCCGCATAAAAAAACCACAATGACTACAAAACAGCTGCAAAGACGTCTTTACACACCAAAGAAACTCCTCCACTCATCCCCTCTCCAGGACACAATGTCAGCGAACACGGGACTCACACATGAGAAGGAAACACAGATGCGATGGGAGCAGCCCCACGAGGAGCGTGGGCGCCACAGACAGAACTATTTACACTATGGACACGGAGCCACGCTGGGGCCAGTCCGGCCGCAGGAGCCCCCGGGCTCTGCCCGTCCCTCTCCTGCCGGGGCCCCTCCGGCCGCGGCGCTCAGCGCCCAGCTCTCGAGATTCCTTAGTTGGGATTAGTGTCCTGGCTCCTGCTCTCTTCAGCTGTGGAGGAGGAGTACAAGGAGCTGAGGGTCTGGTCCAAATGCTTGTGGGCTGCAACGAGCTCCTGCAGCCCCTCCAGCCAGTGTGAGCACCCACATGGAAAAGACAATGCTGTTCTGCATGGGAAGGCACTGAGCTTCTCCCCGTGGTCCAGGCAGAGCATGCTGTGGGTCAGAGGACACATGTGCCTCAAGGGACAATGCCCCAAGGAACCCAAATCCTGCCTGGCTCAGGCACAGGGGTTGGCTGTGCAGGGTCAGGAGTGGGGGATCCCAAAGACCTCCAGGCACAGGCACTGGCAGAGGCTGTAGACGATGCAGAGAAGGAGGGTGGAGGGCACAAGGCTGACCAGGATGATGCCCAGGCTGTGGTGCTCGATGAGCAGGAGGTAGATGCCAAAGGGCAGGGAGCTGAAGTAGAGGAGGCAGAGGACGCCCAGAATGAAGCGGGGGATGGCTTGCCACCCCCAGGACCCCCACTTCTGCCCAGGGCCGTGGCAGGGCAGTGCACCCAGGCTGGTGGGGCGGTACAGCCGCACCACCTCCAGCCTGCCCAGGCTCTCTGGTGGGGCCACATCCTCTGGCACCTCCAGGATGGTGACAACCAGGCAGTCGGGGCTGGATGTGGGTTCCAGCACACTGGGGCAAAGGAGTACCTCAGGAGATCGGAGTGGACCCCGTTTCTTGGCTCGTTCACGGCCTGTCAGCAGTGCCAGCGCCTCTCTGTCATCCTGCAGCTGCTGCACGTCCCCACCCGGCACTGGGCTGTGCTGGCGGCAGAAGGGGCAACGGAGCTGGGGGGTTGAAGTGTCCCCCGGGGGAACAATCCTGCGCAGGCAGCGGGCACAGAGGCGATGGCCACAGTGGAGCAGCTTGGGCCTGCGGGCACGGGCGTCGAAGCGGCTGTAGCAGATCTGGCACTCCAGCTCGGGGGATGAGGGTGCCACCGGTGGGGACACCAGTTCGCTCTCTGGCTGGGCCATGCTCCTGGTGGGCTGCTGGGGACTGCCCGGGCTGCAGGGAGGGGGCACCGCTGTCAGCCAGGGCTGAGGGCAGGCCCCGGGCCCGCTGCCTCCCACGCGTGGGGTCCCAGCTCTGCTGCATCCCACGGTCATTGTCCCGGTCAGACTCCGGGGCTCGCTGGGAGAGCGAGGCAGTGAGAGCAGAATGGTGGCGACAGCCCCCTCCCCGGCCCCGACTCCAACCCCCGCCCGGTGCCACCGGCGCTGGGACTCGCCGTCATCCCGACTCCTGCTTTGCGGGGGAAAAAACCGCTCCCAAGGGCCGGCACCAGCGGAAGGGCAGCTCCTGGACACATCTTTGGCCCTTACGGTGCGTGCGGATTCCCC
>VYXF01013005.1:143801-158151 GCA_013397295.1 Polioptila caerulea | reverse complement strand
GCAGGGGCCGCCGGCAGCGCCGCGGCGTTGGCCCGGTAACGGGGAGTGGGGAACGGAGGGGGAGCTCGGACGGGCCGTGCTGGAGCCCTGCGGAGCCCCCTCGTGCAGAACTGGGCCCCGCCGGCTGCTGAGGGTAGGCACAGGGGTCGATGCAGGCGGCGGTGCGGGGTTTGGTGCCGGATCGGGGCGGCTCCCGGTACTCCAGGGTTCCCCGCTCACTGTCAGCCCTAAGGATGCCCCTTCCCGGCGAGGGGCCTGCGGCAGAGGCGCTTGGGGATCAGCATCCCCGGGAAGTCGAGTCGGGGGCACTCGGGGGACACAGCACATGACAGGTAGGACACAGCCAAGCCCCCTGCGCATCCCACACTGCAGGTTGTGTCTCCCTAGCCCAGTCAAATTCACCCCCAGCTGCTGCCCTTACAGGGCGTTTCCAGCAGCCTCGGGGGAGGGGGGGCAAAAGCACGCAGGGATCCCCTCCTTCCCTCCAGACAGGAGCGCGACAGCACTGCCCACCACAGGGACAGTGGCAGCGAGGGCCTTGTAGTTCAAACTGTCCAGGTTTAGTACAGCCTGTCAGTTTTGATGCGAGGGCTCCAGCTCCTGGAGTGCCCCATGTTCCCCAGTCCTGCCCGTACCACCCACTGCTCCCAGCTCTCCCACAGCTGCCCCTCACACCATAGCCCCTCGCACAGCTTGACCTAGTCCCGGTTATCTGGCCTAGAAATGCCCCCAGCGTCAACCTGATGTGCCCTGTCGGCCATGTCTGGCTCTGCTACGATAAAGGAGACTCGAGAAGCTGCCCATGCCACCAGGCTTCTGGCCACTGATGTCACATGCACATCCCCTGTGAGACCACAGCACCTGGATATTTAACCAGGTAACTGGCCCTCATCTGAGGGAGCAGGCAAAGGGCTCAGTGTGCACTGACTGAGCACGGGGCAGGTTAGGGACACTCCCAGAATGGGCAGGTCTCTGCTCACCCGTGCCTCAGGAGCAGGCGGTCTTGTCTCAAAAGAAACGATAAAGAGGGAAAAAAGGCTTTACAAACTGCCACTTTTGCACCTGACATTCCCAACTGCTCTGACTTGAAGGACATCAATTATCTCCTTGCCACCAGCAGAAGCATCTCTGGAGAGCTGTGAAGCCTCTGGGAGGGGGCAGCATCTGGGGCAATTCCTGCCCACCTCAGGGCGGCACTGTCGCTGCTGTGGCACTGGCACTGGTCCAGCACCAGCAGTGCTGCAGCACCCCACAGGAGAGGCTGGCTGTGCTGCCAGCCCTGAGTCCAAAGGCAGGGTACTTCCCTGCACCTCTCCAATGGGAGAGCACCAAAACCTCACAGGAGCACTGAGGTGGTCAGGCTGCTTTACAAGCTCACACTGGTCATTAGGGGAAACAAAACTCACCAGGAGGGCAGGACTGCCTGGAACAGGGCAGATGCCAGATAGTTCTGAAAAACCAAACCCCAACATTTTTCTGCCTTCCACTCAGGCAGAGATCAGATGGGGTGAGCACACCCCAGACACCAAAGAAGGCAAGTCAAGGACACAAACAGAGCTGTATGCTGGTTTTAATGTTCCTAAGAACTAGGAAACAGAAATCAAAAATAGACTTTGCTCTTGTTGATAAAAGTAATAAAATGGTTAGCGGTGTTAAATTAATCCTTACAAAACAAAACCCAAGGAGGTTAAATAGAGCCTGAAGGCTCCGCATAAAAACCACAATGACTACAAAACAGCTGCAAAGACGTCTTTACACACCAAAGAAACTCTTCTCCTCTGCTCCTCCCCTCTCCAGGACACAATGTCAGCGAACACGGGACTCACACATGAGAAAGAAACACAGATGCGATGGGAGCAGCCCCACGAGGAGCGTGGGCGCCACAGACAGAACTATTTACACTATGGACACGGAGCCATGCTGGGGCCAGTCCGGCCGCAGGAGCCCCCGGGCTCTGCCCGTCCCTCTCCTGCCGGGGCCCCTCCGGCCGCGGCGCTCAGCGCCCAGCTCTCGTGCTTGCCATCCATCCCTCCATCTGTTCCGCCGTCCTGCCCGCGCGCGCGTCCCAGCTCTGGCTGTCCCTTCCCTCGGCGCTCCGGCGTCGCGGAGCTGCCGGCTCCTCCTGCCGCGCCACGCTGGGCTCCCTCGCCCCCGGTGAGGGCTGCGGCTGAGCCTCCTCTCGCACTGGCCGCCGGGCGCTCCCGGCTCCTGGGGGCTGCCGTGCAGTTCGCAGAGGAGAGCAGGTGCCGTGGAGCTGCTGCACAGGAGTCCCGGCCGGTGCTGCGCAGCCAGCAGTCTCTGCTGCCCCGGCCAGCTTCCCCCGGGGCCGCCGGCACCTCCCCTGCTGCCTCGCACCTCTGCCTTAGTTGGGATTAGTCTCTCGGCTGCTGCTCTGCTCTCGGCCCAGCTCCCGCTCTTTGTCCGCTGTGGAGGAGGAGGAGGATGAGGAGGACGAGGAGGAGGAAGACGAGGAGCTGAGGGTCCTGCCTGAATGCTTGTAGGCTGCAACGAGCTCCTGCAGCCGCTCTGGCGTGGGCTCCCACTTGGCAAAGCCGGCGCTGTTCTGCAGGAAGAGGACGGCTGTGTTGTGCACAGCCTTGTAGTACATCTCCTCCCTGCAAGGGAAGAGCACAGGCATCAGCATCTCCCCTGGCCCCCACCCAAAGCCATCGACACCTGCTCCTCCTCTTCCTGCCTTCACTAGGACAAGTATTTGCCCCATCCTTTGTCCTTTCTCTCATTATTCTGAGGAGAAAGGAGGCACAGTGCAGCCTCAGGCAGTTCTGAGTACAAGCAGAGGCTCCTGAGCTTCCAGAGGGAAGAAACACTCCTGCTGTAGAGCCCCATCGCTCCCTACCAGTATACACATGTGTTGGAACCTTGCTGTCCCTGCAGAGGGATTCAGCACAGTGAGGTGTCAATCCTAAGCAGGCAAGAACTTCAGTGTTCAGGCCCCGGTTGCTTAAACAAGTTGCTGCTCACACTTGTTGCCTCAGCAGCAGAGCAGAGGCCAGACTGCCCCAGTGGGGACCAAGCCTCCACTGCCCCTTGCCTCTGCTCCTCCAGGGACATCCAGCTGCTGCAGCACAAGCAGCAACNCTGTCGCTGCTGTGGCACTGGCACTGGTCCAGCACCAGCAGTGCTGCAGCACCCCACAGGAGAGGCTGGCTGTGCTGCCAGCCCTGAGTCCAAAGGCAGGGTACTTCCCTGCACCTCTCCAATGGGAGAGCACCAAAACCTCACAGGAGCACTGAGGTGGTCAGGCTGCTTTACAAGCTCACACTGGTCATTAGGGGAAACAAAACTCACCAGGAGGGCAGGACTGCCTGGAACAGGGCAGATGCCAGATAGTTCTGAAAAACCAAACCCCAACATTTTTCTGCCTTCCACTCAGGCAGAGATCAGATGGGGTGAGCACACCCCAGACACCAAAGAAGGCAAGTCAAGGACACAAACAGAGCTGTATGCTGGTTTTAATGTTCCTAAGAACTAGGAAACAGAAATCAAAAATAGACTTTGCTCTTGTTGATAAAAGTAATAAAATGGTTAGCGGTGTTAAATTAATCCTTACAAAACAAAACCCAAGGAGGTTAAATAGAGCCTGAAGGCTCCGCATAAAAACCACAATGACTACAAAACAGCTGCAAAGACGTCTTTACACACCAAAGAAACTCTTCTCCTCTGCTCCTCCCCTCTCCAGGACACAATGTCAGCGAACACGGGACTCACACATGAGAAAGAAACACAGATGCGATGGGAGCAGCCCCACGAGGAGCGTGGGCGCCACAGACAGAACTATTTACACTATGGACACGGAGCCATGCTGGGGCCAGTCCGGCCGCAGGAGCCCCCGGGCTCTGCCCGTCCCTCTCCTGCCGGGGCCCCTCCGGCCGCGGCGCTCAGCGCCCAGCTCTCGTGCTTGCCATCCATCCCTCCATCTGTTCCGCCGTCCTGCCCGCGCGCGCGTCCCAGCTCTGGCTGTCCCTTCCCTCGGCGCTCCGGCGTCGCGGAGCTGCCGGCTCCTCCTGCCGCGCCACGCTGGGCTCCCTCGCCCCCGGTGAGGGCTGCGGCTGAGCCTCCTCTCGCACTGGCCGCCGGGCGCTCCCGGCTCCTGGGGGCTGCCGTGCAGTTCGCAGAGGAGAGCAGGTGCCGTGGAGCTGCTGCACAGGAGTCCCGGCCGGTGCTGCGCAGCCAGCAGTCTCTGCTGCCCCGGCCAGCTTCCCCCGGGGCCGCCGGCACCTCCCCTGCTGCCTCGCACCTCTGCCTTAGTTGGGATTAGTCTCTCGGCTGCTGCTCTGCTCTCGGCCCAGCTCCCGCTCTTTGTCCGCTGTGGAGGAGGAGGAGGATGAGGAGGACGAGGAGGAGGAAGACGAGGAGCTGAGGGTCCTGCCTGAATGCTTGTAGGCTGCAACGAGCTCCTGCAGCCGCTCTGGCGTGGGCTCCCACTTGGCAAAGCCGGCGCTGTTCTGCAGGAAGAGGACGGCTGTGTTGTGCACAGCCTTGTAGTACATCTCCTCCCTGCAAGGGAAGAGCACAGGCATCAGCATCTCCCCTGGCCCCCACCCAAAGCCATCGACACCTGCTCCTCCTCTTCCTGCCTTCACTAGGACAAGTATTTGCCCCATCCTTTGTCCTTTCTCTCATTATTCTGAGGAGAAAGGAGGCACAGTGCAGCCTCAGGCAGTTCTGAGTACAAGCAGAGGCTCCTGAGCTTCCAGAGGGAAGAAACACTCCTGCTGTAGAGCCCCATCGCTCCCTACCAGTATACACATGTGTTGGAACCTTGCTGTCCCTGCAGAGGGATTCAGCACAGTGAGGTGTCAATCCTAAGCAGGCAAGAACTTCAGTGTTCAGGCACCTGTTGCTTAAACAAGTTGCTGCTCACACTTGTTGCCTCAGCAGCAGAGCAGAGGCCAGACTGCCCCAGTGGGGACCAAGCCTCCACTGCCCCTTGCCTCTGCTCCTCCAGGGACATCCAGCTGCTGCAGCACAAGCAGCAACCAGGCCTGAGGGCTGGCAGAGGCTTGGATCAGTGCCACAGGTGTGAGCTGTTCCAGCTGGACTCGTGCCCAAGGCATACACCTCTCACAAGCTAAAGTTAGCAGTCATTAAACAGACGTTGAATTCACCATGCTGTCTGCCCATCCTAAACACCCAGAGTGATGATGCGCTGCGCTTGTCCTTGCCTGCTCCCTGCTTCCCACTGATTTCAGCTTGGGAGAGGATATTTCTGTCACACAGCCTCAGAGCTGTGTTCCCAAAGGATCTGAGAACAAAGCCTACTTTTTGCAGACGTGCTGGGACCCGCTGCGGTACTCGTGATCGAAGGCCGGCAGGATGAGCTGGTGTCGCTTGAACTTGCTCTGCTCCATGCGCGTCAGGGCTGGCGTGGGGGGGTCTCGCCACTCAGGGATGAAGACAATGAAGGAGAGTGGCTCACTGGAGCTCTCCAGCAGTTTCTAGTGCAAGAAGAAAAGGAACAATCTCAGCACTGACTGAGCAATGACGTGTTTAATGAGCCCTACAGAAAGGAAATGCTTCTGCTTCAAGAGCAGTGCGCAGCTGTCACTGTCCTCTGCCCCTGCCCTCAGAGTGGTGGGGAGCAGAGGATGGACAGCACAGCTCCATCCCAAACAACCCCACTGGAGAGCAGACATACCTCAAAGTGAGAGACCATGGCATCCATCAGCTCCTCACAGAACGGAGGATTTGCCTCAAAAGAGCCACTTATAGGGAAGAAATCCAGGCACGGGCTGGAGAAAGAGGCAAAGATCCTCATCAGCTCGTCCTGAGTCATCTCACAGACAAGCACGCACACCCACACAGAGCAAGGGAACGTAATACTCACCCCCTGGATCCAAAATACCCGTCTGTGTCCAAGAAGGCTGAACAGTACTGTTTAAAATAGCAATTCAGGGGCGAGGCAAAGCATTCAAAACTCACTCCGAAGAGCTTGTGGAGGGCTTCAAAGATGTGCACGGGAAGTGCCCCTTGCAGACCAGTCCCTTCATACAGCCCCACACCGAACATCATCTGAGGAGAGCAAACCCTGGTGAGCCGTGCCTGCACTCGTTGTTCCTGCTGCTCCCTTCTCTGACCACGGACCCAGGGCCACATGTCCATGCACCCTCTCCTCTAGGTACGCAGGGCCCCCTCGTCCTTTCTCAAATTCGTGTAGGTCCCTGCATGTACCCAAGAATGCTCTTTAGAGATTTTATCCAACTCTGACCCCACAAAACCATCAGTTTTCTCTTGTACATAAGTGACCCTTCAGCTGCCCCTCAGAGTCAAGAGCTACTGAAGGTTTTCTTTACAAAAATCTTTACCCACACCAAGGTCTCGTGTGAAGACCACAACTACTCCCCACTCCACAGTCCTACCTCAGCATAGCATGAGCAGACTACAGACTCAGCTTAAACCTGTGTTTAAACAGGTTGCTCCAGGCTCCCAAAGCTGTGACCCTTTCCCAGAGCAAAGACAAGTTCCCAGTGCTGCCAAGGCTTTCTGTCTACAGCTGTGGTGAGACCGTACCTGATATCGACGGAGAAGGCACCAAACCCTGGGCAGGAACTTTTCAAAGCCCGAGTCGTCGATGCAGCTGTACCGATAGAGAAGCCACTGGAAGAGAAAGCCCAGCCATTGAAGACACGAGGAACAGGCAAGCTACGGTAATACACACACATTGTGACAGGGAGAGGGAGGCTGAGGAGCAGGTGGGCTCTGCAGGGAGTTGTCAGCACATCTGCTGTCACTGTGTGAGCCACCAGCTTGTCACTAACATGAAATGAATGAACCACCACAGCAGCACGTGTGTCTCAGCAAGGGTTGCCTTGGTTTGAGTACAATGTTCTGGCAGCACAACGCTTATTCAGAGCATGCACCCAACACCTGGGAAATACTCCCAGCAGAGCCTGACCCCAGCTAAGGAGAGAGCTGTGGTAGTGTCTGACAGCCCTGCAGGGTCAGTTGGCCAGCCTCTGCCCAGCCCTGCCCAGGGGCAGCAGGGTCAGTGCCCAGCCCTTACCAGCTTGCTGAAGTAGTTGCGGCTCACTTTGACCATCTCCCCCTTGTACCGCACACACGCCACGTTGTTCTCCATGTGCATCTCCACGCTGGGGAGTGGCGGGGAGGGGATGGCCAGCCTCACGGGGTAGCAGTACACCAGCCTGTCCTGGACCTCAGGAGCTTCTACCTCAGCTGTGGAGAATGAACAGAAAGGCAGCCTGTGAGAAACCCAGGGTATTTGGGAAAAACCTTGAGTCCACCTCAAAAGATACAGCAAACTAAATAGAGCTGAAGAGCGGGGTGGTCCTCCCAAGAAACCACCACAGTGGTCCTTCATAGGTTTTGTAGGCAGCTACCTAGGTTCAAAGCTGATTCCCCAAATTAATTCCATCTTCCACTGCCAGAGAACAGAGAGGAACCACTTGAAAGCATTTCTCTACCTCTAATCCAGTAGAACTGCAGACAGCACAAAGCCACCCCAGCATCCTGAGGCGTGTTCCAAACACACAAAACACTCTTTTTGTTGCTACTGTTTCTTATTTAAGTTTGCCGCAAACTCTTACAAAGCACAATAAAAATTCACAGGCTGCCAAATGCAGGAGGCAAAGGAATCTCCCCACACCTTGTGGTTACCCATTGCCTCAGCTTCAGGGAGAGCTCACAGATGAACTGGAAGGAATCTCTGACTTAGTGGGGCTGGAAGCATCATAAACAATGGCAAACGGCCGACATTGGGACCTGAAGGGAGCCTGAGGACAGCCAGGACCCAAAAGGGAAAAGGGCTACAGACAGTGGTAATGAAAGGAGCAGACCCCATGGAAGAAGGAAAAGCTGACTAGAGGCAGATGTACAGACATGAATGGAAGAAAGAACAGAGAAAAGATCAAGGAACACGAACTCTGCCAAGAAAGGGGGCACAGTGACAAGGTGGGAGGCAGAGGGGTGCAGAAAGGTGCTCAGAACACAAGAAATGTGGCAAATGAGAATAAAGGGAGAGCACTCAGCATTACTAAGGGGGTGTCAGCTGTCCCCAGGAATTAATGAAGCAGCAGAGCAAAAAAGCATGGCCCAGTGAAATGAACAAATGCTCTGCTCAGTGTGACCTGCTCCTAAGAAGCTACTTCATCCTGGCAAATCACATATTTATAGTATCTGATGTAAACAGCTGGTCAGAGCACCTGATGGAAGACAGTCTGTCACTGCACAGACTGTGACTGAAAGCTGAGACCTGTGCTGGACTGGCTGTTTCTTACTTTGAAGCACAGACTTCCTGACATTTGGAGACAGAGCAGCCCTCCCAACAGGTAACACTCTCTGAACAGGGACAGGCCAGACCATGAGGTTTCTTTAACTGCAGTGCTGTAGCTCTACAGCTCTTCAAAGCTGGCTGCATACCAGAGATATTGTTCTCTTTGAGTATGGCAAGATGCTTCTCCCGGATGCGCTTGACATATTCCAGGGATATGTAGTAAATTTTACTGCAGATGCCTTCGACAGAGTCCTTGGCTGCAGCAGACACGTGGGGCCCACACTGTTTGCGTAAGTGCTCCAGGCGGTCCTGTGGAGACAGAGAACCAGAGTCTCTCACAAGGCCACCACTGGCTCTCCAGGGGTCTTCAGGGTCTCCAGGCTGCTCTCCCATGGCACACAGCGAGGGGAGGCAATGGCAGCCATCTCCAGAAGGACCTGTACCTGTCCTCACATGCCCCCTCCCCAGCTCCCTGTGCCAAGCCACACATCAGTTACACTGACCATGTAGTCCTCCTTGGAGGCAGAATGGTCCCGTCGCAGCCAGCTGAAGGTGTCCTCCACATTCCACTTCACCACCTTCCTGCTGTCTGGGGAAGCACTCCTGCAAAAACAGAGGTAAAATTTAACTCATGGCTGCACAGCAAGATATTCCACCTCCCTCCGAAGTTTTCTATCAGTGGGGAATGTGGACACTGACATTTCCTCAAGGCCCATCCCTGTCACTCCCCTCCAGTTCTCTGGAAAGGCCTTCCAGATATTTGCATGATTGCGGACTGCCATGCTCTCTCCAAAACTTGGTGTAGCTGGCTCCTGTCCTCTCTGCAACAGGAGAGGCCCACAAAGCCTTTATTTGCCATGGCAGTGGTCCATTTTGATATTGCCTCTCATTTTCAAGTACTGCTAGGGGCTTGTGACTGAGAAAACTACCTCCTTTACAAGCTTTTCCTTTGCCCCACAAGGGTCTCCCCCACTATCTTCCTCAGTTCTGTCTCCTGTGTCAGAACTGTTCAGAAAAACCCTACCTTGTATATAAAACACCACTCTAAGCTTGTTGCTCTGCAACAGCAGTGAGTGCCCAAGCACTCCTGATTTTATCTCAGGGATAACAGAAGACATTCTGAACCCAGTACTTCATTGTCTCCACACACATTCAGCTCCCCAGTATAACATTTAACAGTAACGTCACTATCAAAAAATGGCTCCAGCACTAATGTTTTCCTTCTGCATGTTCCTAACCTTACTCTTCCTCAATAACATTATGACCAGTGCTGGATAAAGCAGGATGAGAAGCCCCTATAGTCCTTTTCTGAACGTGACAGCACTGCGAGAAGAGTTCCCACCTGGATTCAATCAGCCGTTTTGCAGCCTCAGCGTACTTGAAGAGCAGCCTCTTGGCTTCCTCCCGGAACTTAATTCTGGATAACCTGAGGTAAATTAAATTCATATACATGAGTCTCACAAAGGCATGGAAGCCAGGTTCAGCTCCCCAGCTTTCCTTTGCCAACATCCAACCACTTCATTAGCCAAAGGGAAGCACCACAGCAGAACTGTGGCAGGTAAATCACCAGATCAGACCCAGACCCATCCCAACAAAGTGCTGTGAACAGTACCTGATGGGAATGTCATTCATGATCTCTCTGAACATGGAAGGAGACACTACTGGCTCGCAGTCACTCGGTAAAAGAGGATCTGTCCCTTTATCAACCACTTTCCTCTCCAACATCCAGCGATTAAATGACTCCCTCGGGGGGTCAATCCCTGGAGACATAGAAGGGTCTAATCAATACAACACAGAAAGGCCCAGTAGCTCTGATAAGGATCAGCACACAAAGTTCTGCCTAATCAATTAACCAACAATGTCACAGAGTATAACCATCACAAAAAGAGAACACAGGGACTAGACAGGCATGAAACAAAAGGCAGATTATAACAGCACCGCAGAAGTGAGAAGGGAACCAAGGAACCAAACAGAACTCACCTTCTCGCTGCTGGCAGAGCTCACGGTAATGCTGCCGCAGCTTGAGAATGAGCTGGGACCGGAGCAGCTCCACCTCAGGGTGTGGAGAAAGCACTTCTGATGGTGCCCTCTGCTTAATCACGGCATTTGTCTGAATATCCAGGTCCCAGTACACTCTGTGGCAGAAGCAAACGTCATCAGGATAACCAGATCATTGGCTAATTATCAAATATTACTTATAAAGATGCTTCCTTGGGCTGTTTCATGAGCCAGGAAACCAAACTACCAAGACTCCTGGCAATGATTTATCCCCCAAGTTTCTCAAAAGATACCTGGAAACCTGTGTGTCTCAAAGGAACAGAAGACAAATGGAGACAACTCACTCAGTTGGTCGCAGAAGAGCTGCTTGCTGTTTGTCTTCAGGTGAAACACACCAAGCCTTCAAAACAGAGGTTCCTGGAATACTGGGAGAGCTGGGGACTGGCTGAGCAGCTGGGTTCCCTGGGACATCCGTCTGTGTGTGTGAAAGATGAATTACTGCACCAGAGAGACAGGTAAAGGAGAAGCAGCGTAATGAACCAAACAGTCCCACACCAGAACACCACATGGGAGACCCCCATGAGCTCTACAGCTGCCCATGGTTTCAGGCTGCACAGGTTTGCTTCAGAGCACTACACTTACCTTGGGCTTCTTGATGCTGTTGCCACTCGGTGGAACCTCCTCCGAGAACCTCCTCTTCCTCTGCTTGCTCTCCACAGAAGCATCTGCCACCCCACCTTCCAGTGGCATTGGGGCCGCATTCAGTCCCAGAGGGTCTGACTATGAGAGTCCAAACAACAACAGCACACGTTAAGCTCACCCACTGCCACAGCAGCATCCCACTGCACTGCTCCCAGCTCCCACGTGGATGAATAAGGACACCACTAATCACATCTGCACAAAGCTGAAAGATTCTCTTCTAGATGTCTATACGCTTTTTTAAAATACTTTAATGAGAAAAACATCACAAATCCCCCACGCTGACTGTTCTTTGAGTGGTGCATGACTCCTGGAACAGCATCACCTGACAGGCACCTGACAGAACACTTCCCCAGAATCATGCCAGACAATGGACTGAGCAAGGAGTCTGGAAGGCACAGAAGACCCTTCCACACCTGCAATCTGAGTTCCACAGACCATCAACACCTCAGTCCTGGCACAGCCATCCCGAGGTGAGTGAGCACTTACTATGACATCGTGCTGTCCCAGCACAGGCATTTCCCACAGAGACTGATTCGTGAAGCGGTTGAAGTAGTACGGGCGGTTCTCCCGCTTGCTCCAGCACTTCTCCCAGCCAGCCTGCACCAGCTCATCTGAGAGGACAGCGAGAGTCAGGAGAGGAGCATCCTGAATGACAGACCTGCCCTGCAGGTGCCCAGCACTGTCACAACACACTCCAGAACACACATCACTCCCAGCCTTCCTTGGCAGCCTTGCTTCACCCCCCTCCCCACTGCCAGGGCCCTGGGGAATTCCCAAAGGCAGACGCGGTACCTGGCAGGTCCTGCACCAGGCGCATGGGTTTGGGGGAGCTGGGCTGGTTCTGGTTGGAGGTGCCAGGTGAGTGACTCATGAGAGACGCTTCCTCCGCAGGGCTTCTGTGATTCTCATTGGCCATTTCTCAGCAACCACACTAGAAAAAAAGAGAGTAATATCCAGTGTTACAGCAGGAAAGGTCCCATATCTATGGGACCACTCAGGTGTAGCAATACAAGTTCATTCTGATATTAAAGCAGGGATCAAACCAGTACGCACAAATAGCACCTCAGCCCTGAAAGGCACCTGTTATCCTGGACATAATTAGCTATGAGGAATAATTAATGTTAAATGGGGTTAGCCAGGGTGTTCTTCAGGCCAGCATTCAAAATATTCCCTTTTCAGCTCCATCTCTCCAGTGAAGCATCAGTTTGTAAAAAATAACATACACTCCTCTCTCATTGTGTGCCACCTTCTGCCACACCAATACCACTGGCCAGGTCTGATCTGTTATCCTCAGAGACAGTTTAAATCAACTCACACACACATAACTGCACATCATTTCAACAAAAGGCTTTAATTAAAAAAAAAAAATCTGCTACATAAAATAGCCCTGAAGGTTCACTGACAACTTCTGTGGTTCAGAAAACCACAGGCTGAGAGTCAGGAGCTCCCGAATTATTACCCTCTGCATGTCCCAGGCTGACACGTCCTAGTCCTAGACCTAGTCCCACAAGCAGGGCCCCAGCCAGCTGTTTTGGCCCTTGCTGCTTTTTCATCTGCATAACAACAGTTATGCAAAAGAAGGTCTGTTGGAACAATAAAGCTCCTCTTAATCATAATTTAATGTTGCCAGCTGGAGAGAAACAGCCAGGCTTTTCCTCTCTTAGTCACCACTCTTCCCCTAGGGAAGTTTCTGAAACAGCGCCGCAGATTGCTCTTCTCTGGCAGCTCAAAACACATTGGCAATGAACTGGGGGGAAACAAGGCATTTTACATAATTCCCAGCTACCTCAGACACTTAACTCTATTCAGGTTTTGGAGACACCCGACAGCACACACCAGCACAAGCAGGGAAGCAGCAGCAGCACAATGCTGTGCAGAGTGCTCTCACTCGAGCAGCACAGTACCTGGCATCAGAAGCCATGTACAGGAGCTCTTCAACAAAAACTCTGGATTTTTTGGGGGCTAAGTCACTCAGATTTGAAGCCTTTGCTGCCCTTCCTGTGCATAAAGACCAGTGGCTAATTCAGCAGAACAGAACGGCAGGAGCAAACAGTGGTCAAGAGCAAGCAGGCAGTAGCTCAGCTGCCCACAGCATTGGCTGAGATCAGCATTGAGGCACTCGACTCCTTCAGCCCCTCAGAAGTTGTTTCCATCCTTCAGGCAGGGTACACAAGGGAAGGTGTGCAACACTGAGGACACCTGGAGTTTGGGTCTCTGCTCCAGAGCAAGCAGGTAACGCCCCGTGGCTGCTGCAGAGCGCAGGACACAACTGGGGACCTTCAGCAGCCTGAGCTGCAAGCATTGTGCAATCTCACACTCCCTCCTGAACTCCAACCCCACCATGTCCTTACAGTCACTTCACAAAGGTGCCAAGGTGAGCTGGGCCAGCAGCAGCTGCTCAGGCATGTGTCAGCCCGTGGGTATAGGGACCCTGGACCCCTCAGGCCTGCGAGGCAGGGGCATGGGGAACCTCCGAAGGATGTTTAGTCCCTGCTCCTCAAACTAAAGCTACACTTGCACATGCAGCTGCTGCTGTGTCCTGCACGTTCCACAGGGCACATGCTGGAGTGAACTGGTGTGTACTGGGGAGACCAGAGCTCTCAAAGTGATGTCAGGATTCACAGACAGCGCTAGGCACGGAGCCCTGGCCAGAGTGGATGGCACGTGCCAGCTCCAGTGACCTGCCAGTGTTTTTCACCACCCATCGCTCAAAAGAGCTGTCAAATAGGGTCACTGGCTCTGCCTCCTCCCATTTATGGATAAACTGGAATGGTGGAAGTAGCCAAGAAGCTCTATCACTTGATCAGTGTTAAAAAGTATTAAATCCAAGTATACTTAAGGTCTGGGAAAAGGAAACAGCCAAACTAACAGGAATCCTGGCAGAAGCCACTCTACTTTTATGTAACTACACTGGGACTTAGACAGTGACAGGGATCCAGAGGAAGCATTTTATGGTGATTACGGTATGTTTTTATACACCATGGCAATGCATACAGTGCTTCACAAACACGGTACAACGCTGTCCCTGCCCAGAGAGCTTACAACCTAGAGCAGCAGCACAACCAGAGACCACAGCGAGGGGTACGGAGACACAGAGTAAAGAAGTACAGCAAACAAGACTGGTATTTGTTTCCATTTCACCGAGGTAGAATTTTGTACAAGACAACAGCAAATGCAGACAAAGGCGATCAGCAACAGCCCCCCGGGACAACTCCGCGGTTCTCCCCCATCCCAGAACCACGGCTGCTCCAGGAGGCTGAGAGCCAGGCCACCGCCTCCCCCACCGGTACCCATCCCCTTCCCGAGCGCCGGCCGGCGGGCCCGGAGCTGAGCAGCGCAGCGCTCCCGGGGCACCACGGGCACTGGGGACTGGGGCACCGTGGCTGGGCGGGGAAG
>VYXF01013005.1:96875-143150 GCA_013397295.1 Polioptila caerulea | reverse complement strand
GGCCCCGGGGGGGGTTGCATTGATGTGCGGGTTCGGGGCTTCCGCCGCCCGCCGGGCATCAGCGGTTACTCCTGCTGCGCTTCAGCTCGGGCCGGCCCTGGCAGCCACCGCCTGTCCCGGAGGTCCCTCGGGCGCAGCGCCGACACGTCCTTCTCCACATAATTGCTGTGGCCGTTCCCCGGCCCGCGGGTCCCGGCGCCAGGCGGCGGGCACTGGTAGAAAGGGACGCGGAGCAGCGCAGGGCACGGCCCGGTGGTCGCTGGGGTCGCTCCCTTGCCCCACGGCTGCTGCTGCACAGCGTTTACTGGAGGATGACACGAGACGTGGAAGGTGTCACGGCTGTTAGTGGGGGGACGCTGGTGGCCGCAGGATCCCCTCGCAGCCGGCGGAGCCTCTGCCGCATCCACGTAGCCGAGCAGCCGTCCTGCCTCGGCCCCACCTCCCTGGGCAACCGATGGCCGCTGCTGGCCTATGACCCCCGATGAAGACAGGATGGGGAAACCGCGGGGCCTCTCCTGCTCTTTTCCTCTGGGATATCCCTGCTGCCCGACTTTCCAAGGGGTTTCCCATCTCCCGGAGTCCTGCCCTCTGCTCCGGGGGCACCGGGGTCAGTTTAATGAGTTAACGCTGGCGCAGCAGTTCTGGAGGGGTAAGTGCTGTGTAAGCACTGAGGCTCCCGTTTTGGGCTTCCAGGAGCCCGGCTCTGCTGCCCAGAGCACCGATAACCGCCCGGGGCACAAAGGGCCGGCTCAGACCGACCCCTGAGGGCAGAGGGGAATCTGTGAAGGGACAGTGAAACTCCAGCCTCGGAGCGAGGCAGCTCAAGTCGCCGAGGGGGTAGTGAGAGCAGGGGCAGACTCTTGGCGTTGCTCCGCCAGGCAGGATTTTCGGGAGGGAGCCCTGAGCTGAAGAGCTGCCCATCTTTCCCGTGACGCGAACAGGACGGTGGCGTGGGTACTCATGGGGTCCCTCCAGCAGTGCCCATCTCGCTGCTGCGACCCCGGAGCCAGCCAAGCTGCGGCTAACACGCGGGGCAAGGCCATCCAGAGGCATGTCCTGTGGAGCCAGTGCTGCCTGGCTTGGGGTCGGGGCAGAGCCTGTGGACGCAGTCCTGAGGGTCCACAGCCTCGTCAGCTTCTCTGCTCAGGTTCCTGTTACAGATGAGCAGCCCTCAACAGCACCCCCGGCCCGGGGCCGCAGAGTCTGCACTGAAGCTGGGATAGCTCAGCACTGGCAGAAGTTTCGTAGCACAGATTGGGAGTCTCCAACACCCCAGTGCCCCCCGGACACCGTTTGCACATGTGCCCCTCGCACGGGGTATGCCAGAGAGATCCACGGCCGTGGCTGCGTGTGCAGGACTCGGGGAGCGGTGTTTTCGGGGGGGAGGAAGGCTTCGTGCCCAGCCTGGAGCTGGGGTGGCCCGGCGAGCCGCTCTCTGTACCGCCGCTGGCAGCCAGCCGGGCTCGGCGGGACACAGACCTGCATCCTCCCCGTCCATCCGTCCCGCTGTCTCCTCCCAGCCGTGAGCCCGCAAGGAGTGGCAGCTGGGGGCTATATAAAGGCAAGGAAACCTCAGCCAGCTCAAAAGAAAGTCTTAGAGCTGGTGGTTTTCTCCCTCCCTCCTGCCTTCACGTGATTCAGCTTCCCGACGCCGGGAGCCGAGGACAAGCCTCGCTGTAAGTAGCCGAACTGAGCCGGCATTGTGTGGGGGAACCCCCCAGCCTCTGGGCAGGACGGTGGCCCCGGGGAAGGGGAGCCCCCATGCTCTCTCTTCACAGAAGTGGAGGAAAATTCTGTGGAGGAGCCCCGTCCCACCCCACAGCCTCGCACGGAGCTCTGCCTGTTGCTGCGGGATGGACGGGCTCCAGCCCCGGTCTCAAACCAGCCCGCGGCAGGCGGCACATCTCGGGGGGCTTGTGAGGGTTGTGGAACGGCCCCACGGGCCAGGGCTCGCTCGTCTGCGAAGTGCCGGGGCTCCCCGCTGCAGCAGCACGCCCGGGGCTGGCGCCTGTCCCTGCGGTTTGGGGAGCGGGGTGTGTTCAGGGCGGGGGGACTGCTGGAGTGGGTGTTACCAGATGTGGGACCCTCGGGCTCCACGGGACCAGTGCTGGACCGCCCTGGGGTGGGGGCTGTGCCCTTCATGGTTCAGAGGTTTCGGGCAAGGGCGACCTGCACAGCACTGCGGGGTTTCAGGGAGGACCGTGGAGCCATGAGGTGTTCCTTGGAACTACCCCCTGCCCCAGNTTCAGAGGTTTCGGGCAAGGGCGACCTGCACAGCACTGCGGGGTTTCAGGGAGGACCGTGGAGCCATGAGGTGTTCCTTGGAACTATCCCCTGCCCCAGGCAGGTTGGACAGCAGCTGCTTCTCTTCCAGTGTGTCCCCCGGGCCTGTCCGTGGTGACACTCGTGCACGTCCCCAGGCCAGTCCGTGCTGACCCTGCTCTCTGCCTCCAGGTGCGAGATGGCTGCCGGCAGCTGCCTCCTTCTCCTCCTTCTGCCCTCGCTGGTCACAGCCTCGCACAGCCCTCCTGGCTGTAGGATCCGGATTACTTCCAAGGGGCTGGACCTGGGTAAGGGGCCGGCCAGGATCTCACAGTGTGGGAAAGGGACGTTGGGCACCGTCCTGGGCTCCTGTGTAGGGCTCTGCCTGCACCGCTCCACCCTGGGGCGGCCGGGGAGGAGTGGGGACTGTCAGGGGCGATGCTGCCGGGAGGGCACGTCCCAGCCCAGCCTTGTTTTTCCCTGCAGTGAAGCAGGAGGGGCTGCGCTTTGTGGAGCAGGAGCTGCAGAATATCACGGTGTCGGACCTGCATGGGAATGAGGGCCAGTTCCAGTACAACATCAGCCAGTGAGTGCTGCCTTCTGCCCACGGCTTCCCATGTCCATCTGTCCATCTAACCACTCCTGTCCCCTCCTGCAGGGTCAAGGTGACAGACCTGCAGCTGGCCCTTTCAGACCTGAACTTCCAGCCCCAGCAGCACCTTGTCTTCAACATCAACAATGCTTCCATTAGCCTACGCTTCCGCAGGCAGCTGCTCTACTGGTTCTTGTGAGCTGCCTCCCTTCCTGCTGCTCTGGGTGCTAGCCCACCACACTGCTGTGCTTGCTGGGTGCCACAGGTACCTTGCTGTCCTGCAGCAGGCAGGAGTTGTGTGCTTTTCTCATCTGCTTTCCTGGCTTCCAGCTACGACATTGGGTCCATCAATGCCTCTGCGGATGGTGTCCACATCTACACAGTGCTGCAGCTGGCCAAAGATGAGGCTGGGCGCCTCAAGATCTCCAATATGACCTGCAATGCCTCCATAGCCAGAATGCATGCTGGCTTCTCTGGCACACTCAGGTACACCTGGCCCCTCTGCCTGTGCCTGGTTCCCTAACCCCCTTCCCACACCCGCAGTGCTTCCTCAGCCCAGCTGTGTGCTGGAATGGGCACAGAGCCACTGGGAGAAGAGGCAGTGCAGAACCACTCTTGTGTCCTTCAGGAAGGTCTATGAGTTCCTGAGCACCTTCATCGTCACAGGAATGCGCTTCCTCCTCAGCCAGCAGGTACAGCTGAGCACAGAGGAGAGGGCCTGAGGGATGTTAGGGCTCGGCCCTTTCTGTGTGGAAGAGGGCAGAGTTGTATCCCACCCATCTGCTGGGCCTTGTCCTGCCTCTGCAGCTCCTCATCCAGTCCTGGGAGTGATTCCCCTCAGCCTGGTTCCTTGCCTTGCAGATCTGCCCATCCCTGGAGCATGCCAGCCTGGTGCTGCTGAACTCTTTGCTGGACACAGTGCCTGGTGTGTGTTGCCCTGGGAAAGGGACTAAATCCCATTCACTGTGGGGCAGACAGGGCTGGTCATCAGGCTGCCAGGCAGCTCCAGGCTAAGTCACACCAGCACATCTTCCCTGGCAGTGAGAAACTACGTGGATGAGCATATTGGGATTGACTACTCCCTCCTACGGGATCCGTCCGTCTCCACTGACACCCTTGACCTTGACTTCAAGGTGAACACTGGATCCTGCCTTGTTGGTCCTTCCCCATCCCTGTGGGAAGGCTGTGCTAGCAGGCACGATGGGCTCCATGGGGCAGGTCAGGTGGGCTGCCCCATGGCTGTGGGAACCTCTCCTGCTCTTGGTCCAGGGCATGTTCTTCCCCCGGGTGAGAGAGGACCAGGAGCTGGAGAACCATGCGGTGGAGCCGGTGATCAAGGAGACTGAACGGATGGTTTATGTTGCCTTCTCTGAGTACTTCTTTGACTCAGCCATGCACTCGTACTTCCAGGCAGGAGTGCTGACCATAGAGCTCCAGGGGGAGAAGGTAAGGAGCACCAGACACTCAGACTGTCTGCAGGCAGGAGGGAGGGGTGGGCTGTGTCACAAAGCAAAGGAGATGCCATCCAGGGAGCAGCTTTGCTGGGACCTGAAGCAGCAGCTTGCTCCCCCTCCAGTGGTTTGTGCTCTCCACAGGTGCCCAAAGACCTGGAGGTTTTGCTGAGAGCCACATTCTTTGGGACCATCTTCATGCTGGTAAGGAGCTCCCAGACAGAGTGGAAGGCATGGCAGAGCCCCAGGGCAGAGCACAGCCCTGCCCTGCTCCCAGCCTTCAGCTCACCTGCCTTCCCCAGAGCCCTTCCGTGGATGCTCCGCTGCGGCTCGTGCTGCAGGTCTCTGCTCCTCCCCGCTGCATCATCAAACCCTCGGGGACCTCAGTCTCTGTCTCTGCTTTCCTGAACATCTCACTGGTGCCCCCGGACCGCCCACCTGTCCAGCTCTCCAGCATGGCCATGGTGAGGCGGGGCTGGGGCTCCTTGTGCAGTCACCCCAGTGTATACAATGTCCCCATCCTGTGTTGTAAGGCACTAGTGTCACTGAGCAGAGGGACACTGGACAGTGGGTTAAGCTGGCCTGGTTGTCCTCTGCCTGCTGTGAGTCAGCCCTCTCCCTCCCCAGGAAACCAAGCTGAGTGCTAAGGTGTTTCTGCAAGGGAAGGCGCTGCGTGTGCAGCTGGACCTACGACGGTATGGCTGGGGTCCCATGGGGGCATGGGCAGAGTCCCCTCCACACCCTACTCACAACTCCTTCCTCCTGTCCAGGTTCCGCATCTATTCCAAGCAGTCAGCGCTGGAGTCGCTCGCGGTGAGAGCATGGTGATGACCTGGGAACCTGTATACCCAGACACAGCGTGGGGTGGGCTGGGGAGAGGCTGTCCATTCAGGATCCCCACCGACAGCCCTCCCTGCCCTGGCTGGCAGCTTTGCCACTACACTGACCCCAGCTCTTCTCCCACAGTTGTTCTCACTGCAGGCCCCACTGAAAACCCTGCTGCAGCTGACCATCATGCCCATCATTAACGGTAGGCATCACTGCTCCCACACAACTGTGAGTGTAGGCAGGGGCATAGCAGGGCTCAGCCTCATCCCAGCTCTCCCTCTCTGCAGAGAGGACAAAGAAGGGGGTGCAGATCCCACTGCCCGAAGGCATGGACTTCACCAGGGAGGTGGTCACCAATCATGCGGTACGTGATGGGATGGGACAACCTGTGCCTCCGTGTCCTGCTGGGAAGGGCATTGTCACCTCCAGCCTTGCACTGACCCTCTTCTCTCTGCAGGGATTCCTCACAGTGGGAGCTGATCTCCACTTCTCCAAGGGGCTGCGGGAGGTGATTGAGAAGTATCGCCCAGTGCCGACTGCTGCTGCCTACTCCAGCTCCCAGCCTGCAGAGCCCAGCCTGGACCCCAGCTTGCTCTAGCTCTCCTCCCTGGACCAAGGGCAGATCCCGGGCTGGACCCGTAGACTGTAGGTAGGAAGTAGCTTGGTAGGAAGCTACCCTGGTACCACCAGCACATTGTCAGGGCGTCCAGGCCCTGGTGGGGCGCAGCAAGGTGGAGAGGGTGCTCTGGGAACCCCTGCTGCCCCCTGCTCATTACACTAATAAACCACCTGACTCCAACCACACGGCCTCATTGCTTGGAGGACATGTCCATGCTGGGGTACATGGTGGGGTGATGAAAAGGAGGCTGCTGCCCAGCTTGGGTCCTGGGGGGAAGACACAGCTTAGTGCAGTGCCACAGGGCTCAGAGTGACTGTGCTGTCGCTGCTTAGGTAGGTCACTTGTTTCCAGGATGCAGGGACCCCTGCAGAGAGGGCACAGCTCACAGAGCCCAGGGCTCCCTGGCACAGGGTGTTGGCACTCACTGGTACTCCTCAGATAGTAGAGGAAGGTGAAGCAGGGGCTAGCACAAAGGTGCGAGGAGGAGCAGAACCACCTTGGTCAGAGTTTATTGCAAGTTCCTGAAGCACTGTGTGCCCTGGAAGTGGGACTGCTGTGGTAGTGGTGGTAAGTCTCCTTCAGTGGGAGCAGAGGTGATGGGAACCAAGGTAGAGGTGAGCAGGACCCAGCCGCCCCTCACTGCTGCTCCTCATAGCCTGCCCAGGCCATGTGCATGTGGGGCCGAGGGGAAGTGCTGGGGATTGCTTCCTGCCTGGGAGGGGAAGCAGCTGCCACCACAGACAGGGAGGAGGCAAGACAGGAAGCCACAAGGGAGTAGGTGGCTGCAGCAGGTGCACAATGCCTCTCCCACAAGGACAGTCCCCCAGCCCATGCCCCCCACCCATGGCAGGGAGCTTTGTCCAGCCGGGGGGAAGGCTGCAGGCACGGCGGGTCCATGGTGTAGCTGAGTAGCAGCGAGGACGGGCTGTGCAAGGTGCCGGCAGTGAGGGCAGGCAGGGTGGTGAGAGCAGCTGGAGCACCAGGCACTACCTCTGCAGCTCTTAGTAAGGCTGGTTCTTAATGAAGCGGCAGAACATGGTGAAGGCAGCAAGTGGCCGGTCTGTGGGCACCATGTGGCCAGCTCCCTGTAGGAAAGGGGCAGTGGTTGTCAGGGTGGCTGGGGTGCTGCCACAGCCCAGCTGACACCACCCTACCCTGACTGCAGCCTTGGTGTCCAGCACACCCACTCATAGCCCCATCCCTGGCCCTCAGAGCCCTCAGTCCTACCTTAACAGTGAGGAAAGCGATGTTGGTGAATTCCTTCACAAAGCCACCGATCTGGTTCTCACCGTTTTCAGTGTAGAGCCAGGGCCGGCGAGCCACCTGCACCTGGGAGTAGCAGCAGTACCTTCAGTACCTGCAGCTGGCCCTGCCCATGCTCCTGCCACAACCAGTTATAGCACATAGCCCGGAGCCAGTGACTGGCCTGGCCTGGGCCCTGCCCATTTACCTTCTGGCACAGGGAATCCACAAACCACTCATCCCCGAGAAAGTTGCAAGCCATGTCGACGTCCCCATTGTACACCAGGATCCGGTATTTCTGTGTAGCAGACAGAGAGTGAGCTCTTGGCAGCCAGCAGCCCCAGCCAGGTAGGAGGCTGAGCTGGCAGAGACACTCCAGGGCCTGTGGGCTCCCCTGCACGCACCGTGGCTCCAAGCAGCTTGAGATACTGCTCGTTCATCTGCATGTACAGGCGCTTGTAGCTGCGGTTCACGTCGAAGCTGTGGAGGAAGCATTGGCGTCATGTCTGCTCCTTCTCAGAGAAGTCCCTCCCTGCCCACAGCTTGCTCACCTGCACACCTGCCACTCTGGTGCCTCAGGGGAGATGTGCAGAGCCTTCCGCACCTCGGGGGAGTTCAGATACATGCTAGGGGCTGTGGAGTTGGTGCAGGGCGGGTCCATCCGGACCTTCTTTCGGGCTACTGGCATCCGGAACAGGTTCTGCGAGAGTCGGGAGAGTCACTGTCACAGCAGCACCCACCCTATGGAGCAGTTGCTTTCTGCCCCTCCTGTCCACAACAGCACAACTGTCAAACAGAGGTTGCCCACAGCCCAGCAGCATGGGCACCTCAGCTCACCTGCCGCCACGAGAACCTCAGTGGCATCCGGATGAAGGAGTTGCCCAGGTCATGTGTGATGAGATAATCACCCTCGTACCTGTAGCCACAGCAAGTATGAGGACAGACTGAAAACCCTGGAGAACAAGGGCTAAGGGCTCTCCTGGGGGGAGTTCTCAGCAGCAGGCATACACCATCCATCCCAGAGGGGCCCCTGCCCAGCCCACCATGCTCCTCTGTGCCAGTGCAACCAAGGCGAGCTGGTGCCCATGGAAGCATTTTCCTTGGGGCCACTCACCTCATGCTCCCTGGGACACCTCCATCGCATGGGGCATAGAGGTTGTAGATATTGAGGCCAGACTCCTCTACAATCTGGATCATCTCCCCCATCTGCAAGGAACCCCAAGAAGGGTTTGGGATTTAGCAGAACCCTTGTGGAACTGTGGGCCCACTGAGAGCCAAGGACATGCTGCTTGGCACAAGTATAGGGGCTCTGGCTTCCCTCACCTTGAGTGTGCAGTTCAGGTTGGAGTTGTCATGGAAGTTGCACTTCCCCTGGGAGCAGCAGAAGGCCTGTAGGTCTTTCCACAGCCTGCGGGCAGAGACCAGGACTACTTAGACCAGGTGGCAACACTGACATGACAGATGCCCTGCAGCTGTCTGCCCAGTGGCACAGCTTGGCCCCGTTGCCCTCTTTACCCCACAAACAAAAGCACCCATGGGAGCTGCCTGGGATAAGGAGCCACAGCCCAGCTGCTGGCTCAGGGCAGGCTAGGTGCTGCCCTTGTCTCAACACCACCAACCCAGACAGCCCCAGCCTCAGCTGTGTACCCATCCTGTTTGCACAGGGATGGCACATCCAGCATTCCCTCTGCTCTTACTCGGTCCCCAGCAGCCCGTGGTAATAGGCAAAGTAAACCAGGGAGTTGTCATTGATCTCATAAGATGAGAGGCCGTTTCCCACAGCGATTCCCTGCGAGGCAAGAAGAAAACAACCCTGTTGTGTTCCAGCTCCCCGCAGGGCAGTCACAGCACAGCAGCCACAGGCAGGAAGCAGATGCGGAACTGTTTACTCTGCAGAGGGAACAGGGAGGGTTGGGGGTGCCTGAGGACGCTCCCTCAGCAGCAGGGACAGACACGTCCACCAGCAGCTGCTGCCAGAACCCCGGGAAGAGATGAAAGGCTGCAGGGCCAGGCATGCCCTACATCCTGGCTGGTCCCACCCCGGCTGTCCCAAGCCCTCTGCTCCCCTGCTGGGCAGAGCCAAGCTGCCCACCTTCAGGTTGAGGCTGGGGTCCTGCATCACCCACTCTGCCAGTGTGGGAATGTAGACCCCCCCATAGCTCTCCCCTGTGAGGAAGAGATCGTTCTTGGAATACTCGGGGAAGAGCCGGAGGAAGTCCTTCAGTGCCAGGTAGTTGTTGTGAGCAACCTGCAGGGATAAGGTGGCATGGTCAGGTGGTGAGGCTGCACCCCATGCCCAGGAGGGGGCAGGCAGGGGAGCAGGGCTCTCCCTGCACCCCAGTCACTCGCCTCCGTATCATTTGTCCCATACTTCTTGTCATCAGAGTATGAGAAGCCGACACCAGCAGGAGACTCCACATAGAGGATGTTGGCAATCTGTGAGGACAGCAGAGGAGCCAGCAATCAGAGGAGACCCTCAGGAGCTGCTGGCCCCGCCCATGACAGCACCCACAGGAGCACGGCCCGCCCCAGGGTTGTGCTGAGGTGGCCACATTCCTGTGCTGCTCAACAGCAGACTCGGGAAGAGGGTGTGTTGGTTGGGAGGGGAACAGCGGAAAGGTCGGCTCCATGGAGAGGGCAGGAAAAACTAGCTCAGGGCTACCCCATCTCGAAGCCACAAAGGGAAGCAGTGCCTGTACCTTGTTCCATGCGTACTCATTGTACTTCAGTGTGACCCCATCGGGCTGGATCTGAGGAAGAAGGTGGTGACTGATGGGCAAAGCAGGGCAGGCCACCGCGGGATGGCTCGTGCCATGCAGCCGGTCATCCCCTGAGTCCTCGAGCTACGGGATAGCAGTGACTACTAACCAGGAAGGGGCCATGCTCCTTGAGGAAGCCCTCCATGGAGCTGCAGCCAGGGCCCCCGTTCAGCCACAGCACCAGGGGGCTGCTCTGGGGATTGCTCTGGGCCTCCACGAACCTGTGGACGTACAGCTGTGAGTGCCCGGTGCCAGCCGCTACCCCCCCATCGCCAGGCGCAGTCCCACGTACCAGTAGTGCAGGTACTTGCCCGGCCCGGCGCAGAGGTAGCCCGAGAAGTGGCGGAAGGAGGGCTGCTTTGACAGCCCGGGCAGGTAGGTCACCTCATGGTCCGGGGGAGCGGCCCGGCTCAACCCCAGCAGCAGCAGCGACGACAGCAACACTGGCCCCATCTGCGGTGGGCGGAAGGGACGGTCAGGGTGCTGTCGACCAGGAACGGCCGCGGCAGCGCCCCGCGAGCGCCCTGGTCCGCCTGGCCCGGCCCGGCCCCCCACTCGGGGCTGACCCCCGGCCCAGTCGGCTCCCCTGGCGCCGGTCCCGATCCCTCCATCCCGTCCGCCCGGCCCCGTCCCGGTGCCCCCCCGGGCCCGCTGACCGCGGCCGCTCCCGGCGCGGCGCTCGCAGGCGGCGGTCACGGCGGGCACATGACACGCGCCCATATGACCTGCGGCACTCACGTGAGCGGGGCGGGGTCCGCCGGCGNCCCCGCACACCAACGTGGGCAGCACCGGTTGCAGCTGGGTACCGGGCACTGCTGGGTATAGCCGGTACAGCTGGGTACCACCAGCCACTGCCCGGCACTACCGGCCACAGCTGGGTGTCATCCAGCACCGCTGGGTAAAGCCGGGCATCCCCAGGCACTGCCGATCATCACCGTGTGATGACCACTGGTCACTGCTGACTATAGCTGGTGCCACTGGGCACCACCGGGCACTGCCAGGCACTGCTGGACAGCTTGGGCACAGCCAGGCACCCCGGCCCAGGTGGCAGCGCTGTCCAGTGTGGAATGTCTGTGGGTCTGGTTTGGGCCCGGTTGTGCCCAGCAGCCACAGCGCCTGCCCAACCTCCCCCATGGCACTAGGACCCCTCTTGAGCCCTCTGCTTGTCCCTCCCAGCCGGGCTGTCACCACCTCACAGCAGCTGTGACAGGGACAGTTAAAAATAGCTCCGGCAGCAATGGCTGCCCGGTGCCGGCTTGCTGCACGCTTCCACCACATCCACGGCGCCAACATCCGTCTGGATGCCTCACACACGCAAGCCACACGGGTGGAGAGCTTCGCCAACGGGCTTTGCTTCAGCCAGGAGCCTCTGGCACCCGGGCAGATCTTCCTGGTGGAGATTGAGGAGAAGGAGCTGGGCTGGTGCGGGCACTTGCGCGTGGGACTGACAGCCCATGATCCCCAGAGCCTGGAGGTAGTGCCCGAGTACTCGCTGCCGGACCTGGTCAACATGGGGGACACCTGGGTGTTTGCCATCACCCGGAACCACAACCGTGTGGTGGTGGAGGGGGAGGAGGTGCAGGCGCGGGGGCAGCCCTGGGAGCCCTTCCTGCTGATCGAGCGGGTGCGGATCCCCCGTGACACGCTGGTGGGGCGCAGCCGGCCCGGCCGCTACAGCCACATCCTGGATGACCTGTACAAGATGAATGTGCTGCCCGCGACCGCCCGGCGCAGCCGCATCGGGGTGCTGTATGCCCCGCAGCCCGACGGCACCGCCGACATGCACATCGTCATCAACGGCGAGGACATGGGGCCGAGCGCCAGGGGCCTGCCCACCACCCGCCCGCTCTATGCCGTCATTGATGTCTTCGCCTCCACCAAGAGTGTCCGGGTCATCCCAGTGGATTATGGCTGTAGGTACCTGTGTCCCTCTCCTCGACACGTATTGCATTGGCCGGGAGTGGGGGAGCTCTGGTGGGGTCATCCCATAGTCGCTAACAGTGGGAAGGTTGGCATGTGCCACTGGGCAGAGGGACACAGAGTAAGAGGGCACAGGAAAGCCTCTGGTCCTTGTGGAGCACAGGCGAGATCCACAGTATTGCTTGCTGGGCAGTGTCTGACGAAAGCTCTGCCATGTGCTGGGGCCAGAGGAGAGACCCCCAGCAGCAGCAGCAGTAGCAGTCAGGCAGAGCCCCCCTGGCCCCCCTTCCCAAGCAGAGTGATGGGGTTGGGTGTTTGGGGCTGTCCCACAGGTGTGAGGCCTCACTGTGCCCAGCCTTGTTTATAGCACATGGCAGCCAGAGGCAACCAGGATCCTGCCCTGGCATCAAAACATCCACCTACATCCACCATGGCTCGGCACACTGCGCCTACACACCTGCCGCGTGCCCCAGACACTGTGTTCCCTGGGCAGACACCCTGTGATGCCATCGGAGCCTGGGCATTATCCTGCATCCCTTGGCTTGCTGGGAGGGACCAGCAATGAGTGCTAATTAGCATCATGCTGGAAAAATGAGGAGATGGATCAGGTGAGACAGAGTCAGAAGAGCTAGAGCCAGAGTACTGGCTGCCCCCAGCACTGGGAGCCGCTGCTTCACATGCTGGTGTCAAGAGCAGCTACTTCTGTCACAAGGCTGGAACCTGGTATTCTCCCTAGTGTAACACCTGAGGAGAGGGCTGGCTGCCGCAGACAGTACCCACACTGCTGAGCCACCCATGGCTCCAGGAAGTGGTATCACAGGAGCAGGAATCAGGCAGATTCTGTGCAGGTGCCCAAGGGGATGGTTCTCATGGCGGTCTGCCCCAAAGGCATGGCAGATGCTGTCTCTGCAGACAGTGTCTCCAGCGTGTAGACACTCAGCCAGCAGGCTGGTGCTGAGGCCAGTGCAGGCAGACCAAGGGAGTAGGATGGAAAAGAAGCACAGCATGGGTATGTGAGACCCTGGAGAGTTGCTTGACAGCTGCCAGAGAAAGAAATGCAAAGCAGGCACAGTCACATACAGCTTGGGCACATAACTGTCTCTCAACCTTCCTCCTAATAACGGGAAGAGCTTTGCTGCCCGGGGCCCTTAAGCTTCCAGCCCTGCAGGAGCAGCCTGGCACCAGCCCCCGCACAGCCAGTTCGAGCCCAGGGCAGGATGATGCCACAGAGCAAACTCACCCACCACTGCCTTTAACCACAGTGCCTCTGAGAAGCTCTGCCAGCTCCTCCACCCCTCTGTGCTCAGCCTCACTGCCGACTTGCCCAGCTCAGGTACACTCTCTGTTCTCTTCCAGTTCCTTCCCTGCAGACGCTGTGCCGGCTGGTTATCCAGAAACACATCGTGCACCGCCTGGCCATCGATGGCCTGGACTTGCCCCCACTACTCAAGAGCTTCTGCCAACATGAGTGAGGTATCGAGAGTGCTGCTGGGCTGGCCCCCACATCAACAGCCCCCAGTGATGGCTGCCCAGCAGGCTCTGTGCCCCTCCCTGCCCACTCACCCCAGCATGAAGGGCTGACATGAGAGCAGGGCAAAGTCGGGCTGGGATTTTCCCCACACTGATGGTGTGGCATGCCCTGAGCTTGGGCAGGGGAATTCATGTGGGTCAGAGAGGGCAATAAAGTGCTTCCAGACAAGACTCTGTCAAAGGAGGCTTGGGGGGCTGGGACTTCAGCAACCCCTTGTGGGAACAGTTCCCCCACCAGTGAAGAAGGGAGCACAGGCCACAGCCCTGTGGGGTTCAGGATGTGTCCCCGGCCCTGGAATTATGCTGGGACTGCCTGGGCGGATCAGAGTGAGTACTGGGGCGGGTGAAGCGTGGGAGGGTGCAGCGCAGCACTCACGTGGAGGTAAATTACAGCCAGATGCTCATCCCAGCCAGGCAGTTTCACTCTTGGGAAAGATGTTTACCCAGAGAACGATGAGTTATTTCCTGTGTGTTCAGCTTGGAGGGGGACGAGTCAGATGCTGGAGCACCCAGGCAGCAGTGTGGCACGTGTCTGTGGCCACAGAGCCAGTCACAGTGACCTGGTGTAGGGCACAGCCATCCTGACTTGGAGCTCCATGCCCTCTGCTCCGCGCCCTCAGCCAGACCCTTCAACTCCTGGCAGGTGGGGATGGCATCCTGCAGTGCCTGTGCCAGGCTGGAGGGGTGGCAGGGTGGCAGCTGTGCAGAGGAACAGGCTGGAGGGGAGAGGTCTCCTAAAATCTGACCCACGGGAGCCAGAAAGATAGCGAAGGGGCTGGCAAAGTCTTCCAGGCCTCTTCCACAGCACAACAAAAGGGAAACAAGCAGCTCTAAGCTTACAAAAAGGTGTTTTAAAGAAACATGATGCTATATATAGTCGGAGACTTGATAGTATCAGATCATGTTACAAAACTCTTGCTCAAAGGAAATCCCCAGTCTGCAACCAGGGCCAACTCCATCAACACCAAAGTGTTAATAAAGGAATTGCTAAACGAGGAAAACATGGACAGTGACCAAACCACAGCAATGGAGCGAGGTCTCTGACATTCCCTGCTATGTCAGAGACAACAGGCTGGGAGCTGCTGGGGCTGGAGCTCATCTGGCTGCGATGGGGCTGGGGAACTCCAGAGCAGCGCCCACAGACCAGGGCGTTCACTCTCCGGGCTGTTTTCCCTCCCCCACCCTTGCGTGAAGCCTTTGGTCCCCACCTCCCTGCAGTGTTATCTGCCCGGCAGTGACCCCCGAACATGAGGGCGGGTTCCTCTTTGTTGAGGAATTGAGAGCAGCTGCTGCAACCAGACAAACAACACCCCTGCTCTATAGAGGGCTGCAGCACAGTGGGATTGCCACCTTCAGGAGCTGCCACCTGGGGCACCACGGTGACACGACCACAGAGGAGCACTGCCCAAAGCCCTGCCCGATTCCCCATGCCCTGTTCCCTGGGCAGGGAGGGGGGGGCTGCAGCTGGCACAGGGACAGACTCAGCTCCCAAACAACACTAGGGTGATTTATTGGCTCTGTTGCACAACAGCTCACAACTGGATGCTGCAAGAACCTGCGGGTGCTGGCCACAGATGAAATAGTTTTGTCACATGTTATTGTACCTAGATCCCTAAAAATCTATGGGCTCTTATGGGATTAATTTGAGAAACCACAAAGAGCTGGCTGATGTCATCACAAAGACTCTCGATGATTTTTGAACAGTTTTGGGAATCTGGAGAGGTCCCGTATGACTGGAAGCTGGGGACTGGTGTCCCGATTTCAAAGAAGGGCAAGAAGGAGAACCCTGGAAACTACAGGCCTGTCAGTCTCATTTCAGTGCCCAGCAAAATAATGGAAAAGATCATTCTGGAAGGTACCGGAAAACATCTGGAGGAGAATACAGTCACCAGTCACAGCCAGCATGGCTTCATGACAGGAAAGTCCTGCTTGTTGAGCATGATTTCCTTCTACAACAGGGTAACCCCCCTAACTGACCAAGGAAAGCCAGTAGATGTAATGTTTGTGAGCTTCAGCAAAGCTTTTGATGCGGTCTGTTCCATTATTCTTTTGAAAAAGTGCCCAGCTCACAGCTGAATAACCCTGCTACACAATGGGTGAGCAACTGGCTCACAGGTTGGACACTAAGAGTTATAATGAATGGGGTGACATCAGGCTGGTGTCCAGTCAGTAGAGGGTTCCATAGGGCTCCATCCTTGGCCCAATTCTCTTCAACCTCTTCATTAACGACTTGGACTCAGGACTTGAAGGAATACTAAGTAATATACTAATGTTTAGTGCTGACAACACTAAACTGGGAAGGGCTGTCGACTCCATTGAGGGAGAGAGTCCTGCTAAGAGACCTCGACAAATTGGAGAGATGGGCAATCACCAACTATATGAAGCTTAACAAGAGAAAGTGACAGATTCTGTACCTTGTACAGGGCAACCCTGGTTATATACACAGACAGGGAAACAAGAAGCTGGAGACCAGCACTGTGGAAAGGGACCTGAGGTCCTGGTCAATGGCAAGTTGAATATGAGCCAGCAGTGCCCTGGCAGCCGGGAGGGCCAACCCTGTCCTGGGGACATCAGGCACAGCATTGCCAGCAAGGAAGGGGATTGTCCTGCCCTGCTCTGTCCTGGGGGCAGTTTTGGCATAACGATATAAAAAAGACATTGAGTTATTAGAGAGAGTTCAAAAGATGCCACGAGGATGGTGATGGGACTTGAGGTGAAGTTTATAAAGAACAGTTGAGGTAACTTGGTCTGCTCAGCCTGGAGAAGAGGAAACCAAGGGGAGACCTCATTATGGTCTTCAACATCTTCATGAGAGGAAGCAGAGGAGCAAGTACTGATCTCTCCACTGTCATGACCAGTGGCAGAACTCGAGGAAATTGTATCAAGCTGAGTCAGGAGAGATTGAGGTAGGATAGCAGAAAAAGGTTTTGCAACTAAAGGGTTGCTGAGCACTGGAACAGGCTCCTGTGGGCAGTGGTCATGGCATCAAGCCTATCTGAGTTCAGGAAGTGTCTGGACAATGCTCTCAGGCACATGGTGGGATTTTTGTGGTGTCCTGCACAGGACTGCAAGTTGGACAGGATCCCAATGGGTCCCTTCCAAGTCAGCAGAGTCTATGATACCAGCACCTCCCACATCACACCACCCAGAGCTGGCTCCCGGCCACAGCTGTTAGCCAGGTCAGTGACTGTTTACCCTTCCTGTGGGATCAGGAGCTCCCAATCCAGTTCCTCTGCTGCCCCATGAAAGAAGTGACACTCACTCAGCAGATCAAGGACCCAAACTGCCCCTTCCACGCCGAGGAAATGACAGGCTGAGGGGAATGAAGGTACAAGACAGGATACAATGGAAATGCTCAGCTCAGCTCCCACTTGGTGCTGGAGCTCCACCTCAATGTAGGGCCCAATCCAGCTGTCAGCCAGCTCCCATAGAGTCCTGTGCTCAAAGTCCTTACTTCTGTGGCAGGCAGCTGGCTGATCCCTGCTCTGAGGAAGGACACCACCAGGGATTTATCCTAAGACTTGTTCCAGGGGCTCTTTAAGACCTTCAAGAGGCCATCAGCACTCTCTCACTCAGCCTAATGGGCATCACATCCCCTCTCACATGGTCTGTTGAGCATTTCCCTCAGCAAGATCTTCCTGTTTGAATTCAGCATGGCCAAGATGTGCCAGCAGGGCAGCTGGAAAGCCTGGATGAAGTGGCACGTGTAGCTACTTGGACCTTCCTGGAAGATACCCACATGGTGGGCATCCTCCAGGATCTGTACACTGAACGTGTCCTACCTGGTGCCAATCAGCTGCATGGACTTCTGAACCACTGCCAGCTCACTCAGGCACAGCCTGGCAGCTGCCTCTGTGCAAATGCCACTCAAAGACTGCCTGATGCCATCTTCAGTCCTTTGGGTAATCTAATCTTCACTGTCATCCTCTGAGGTTTCTGTGGCCTCCTGTTTTACCACAGAATACAGGACCTAACAGCAACTGAGCTTGCTGGCTCACTATGGAGAAGAGCATGAGGTGTTTCAGGCTTACACTGAAGGGCCTCAGGCAGCTGGTGGACTCTGGAGAACAATTACACAACTCTCAACAGTTGCAAGAGAGGCTGACAAAGGCTACTGCTTCTTCTGAGCTGCTACCACTGTGAGAGAAGCTTCGCCAGAGCTCTAGGATGTGTTGCCCTGGCTCAAGAGAGGGGCAAGAGGCAAGTCTGAAACAGGCAGACTTTGGGGAGCTGCCTGACCAGCACAGTGATCCAGATGGGGAGCAGAGAGTGTCACGGCATCAGGAGGAATCTTAGAAATACACTCTTTGTAGTGCTAGGCCAAGATGGTGATGCAGCTCTCCACAGAAAGTCCAGCACTGAAAATCTGACTTAACCCTTGGATGACAATCTCCAGCTCCATGAAGAAGGCACTGCTCTTCTCCCAGCTGCCCTCTGTGCGTGGCCCAGATCCCACCCTCGAGTAGCCAGTGAAGGTGGAGCTGAGGCAGCAAGTCCAGCGCGATGAGGTCTCTCAGGGCGGTGAGCAGCTCCTGCCGGTGGCTCTCAAGGCTTTCCTGGCGGCGATCACGGCCAGCCACTCGGTGCGGTGCTCCAGGCACAGCTGCTGCAGGCACTTGCAGCGGGGAGAACACGGAGAGCTGCACCACGGCGGCCGGGAAGGCCAGCGCGGCTTGGGCTGCCGCTACCGCCGGGGACACCGCGGCGCGTCCCGGTCCCTGCCGCGCTCCGCCGCCGCCTCCCCCGCGCACAATGCTCCCGCACGGCTCTCGGCACGCGGCGGCACCGGGGCGGCACCGGGGCGGCACCGGAGCGCTCGGGCGCCGCCCGCAGCGTTCGCTGCGCATCGCACCGGGCCGGGGACGCCGGGAGCGCCCCTCGGTGTGGCCGCTACTCAGAGCGGCGTGCGGGCACCGGCTCCTGCCCGGCTGGCTCCCCCTCCTCCAGCTGCTCCCCATCGCTCTACAGCAGCTCGAGGCTCAGCGACTGGACTCGTGTCTTTCTCTTCAGCAACAAGTGCATCACTCTCCGCTCTCACTCCTTGCTCTCCGCAAGGAGGCGTAGAGGACTTGTCCTCCCTTGCCTGGCGTGTAGAAGACTCAGCAACTGCTTGAACTTCATCACATTGGTGTGGAAGCTGATACCCACGTGTTTGTGTCTTTATCCCTAAACCACACGGTTCTGCAGCTCTGGATGAATAGGCTAGAACGTGACAAGAAAAGCTTCAAGGAAGGAGGTTAAACTGTATTTTAAGAAGGCAAGTTATATTTTAAAAGGGCAAAGGGAGCAGTTGCGTAACTAGTGAATGACTTGCAGCCTTTGTGCACACAAGCAGATCCACCAGCTAAGATGGAAAGGAAACGGCGTCCCTACACCCGCTTGGAGGAGTGAGGGCCGTGGAATCAAGTGCTCCCTGAGGGAAACCTGGCATCACCTTACCACTGCAGCGAGGTAAGGACAGCTGGAGGATGCTGCAGATGCCAATGCTTGGAGTCTCGAGGTGAAAAAGGCAGGAGCTATACAGCGAACACAGCAAGTGTGTGGTACAGCTGGCGGTGCCCCGGTACCGGGGCATTACAATACCGGGATCAGCCCGGTTATCAAAGCCAGGTACGGGACAGGGTCTGTGCCCCGGGACAGCGCGGGGCCTGGCGGTGCTACAGCGGGGGACCCCGGGCGCACGGCCCTACCGCAGGGCCTGTTGCGAGCTCCAGCCGGACGCGGCGGGCGGGCCTTACCTGACGTCCTGGTGGATAGCGGTGCCGTGCTGCCGGTTGGGGCTGCGCACCGGGACGCAGCTCCACAGCCCGTAGAGGCAGCCCTTGTAAGCGAGGAAGCGGGCGCCTGGCGAGGGGTGGACGCGGAGGGGACGCCCGTACGCTCTCCGCCCAGCTGTCGGCCCCGCGCCCCCAGGACCGGGCCAACCCCACCCCGCCATCCCCGTTAAACCAGCCGGGCACCGCCCGCACCCTGAACTAGACCAATCAGCGCCGTCTTCTCCCGATTGACAGCATGCGAACCAATCAGCTCAGAGCATCCTGACAAGACAAGGGTGACTGACGGCTCTACTCTCCAATCACATGGCGGCCTTCGCCCCGCGGATGGGCGGCGCTTCCTGGTGCGCCGTGCGGGTCGGGTCGCGGTGCCGGTCCCGGCTAGCGGAGGTGATGGGGGCTCCGGGCGACGCCGGCGGGGCTGGAGCGGGGCCGGGGTCCGGACCGCCGCCGTCCGGAGACCTGCGCAGCGTGCTAATCACCAGCGTGCTGAATTTGGAGCGGCTGGAGGTCGACCTCTTCAGGTGAGCGTGGACGCCGGGGCAGCGGGACCAGGCCTCCTTCTCCTCCGCCGCCACCCTCACCGCGGCCGCCTTCTCCCCGCAGGGGCCAGCACCACTGGGTGCCCGCCACGCAGCGCCTCTTCGGCGGGCAGATTGTGGGGCAGGCGCTGGTGGCGGCAGCCCATGCCGTGAGCTGCGACGAGCAGGTGCACTCGCTGCACTGCTACTTCGTGCGGACAGGTGCGCCCGGGGAACGGGGGAACCGGGCGGCGGGGACGGCGCGCAGGGGTTCGGGAGGCGCCCGGCAGTGGCTGGGACGCTGGGGAAGTTCGCAGGAGTGAGGAGGCGCCGTCATCCCGGTCCCAGCAAAACAGGGAGGGTGTGAGTGGCACTGCTGGGCTCGGCCCCTGCAGGGCAGGTTTCGTCTGTGCGTGGTGCGCCTTGGCCTCGCAGCAGAACGTCCCTTTCCTGTCCCAGGGGACCCCAAGGTGCCGGTGCTGTACCAGGTGGAGCGGACCCGTACAGGGAAGAGCTTCTCTGTTCGCTCCGTAAAGGCCATCCAGCATGGAAAGCCGATCTTCACCTGCCAGGCCTCCTTCCAGCTCTCCCAGGAAAGCCCAGTGCAGCACCAGTTCACCATGCCGACCGTGCCACCCCCCGAGGAGCTGCTGACACAGGAGGAGCTCATCCAGAAGTTCCTGCAGTGAGTGGGGTGGAAGGGACACACCGGAGATGCCCCTTGCTGGCTGGGGCATAGAGAGGTGTGGGAGACGACTGTCTGAGGAGTTCTCAAATATGCCTTGGAGGGGAACAAAGGAGCAGGACACGACAGGAGCTGTGCCCCTCTTGTGCCCCTGGGTCCCTGGGGTGGAGCTGCTGCCAGTGGGATGTGTTCCAACCTGCCTGTCTGGCATTAACCTCGCCTCTCTGTGCTGGGCTGCAGGAATCCTAATGTGGCTGAGGGATACAGGAAGCGTCTCACCAAGATCCAAGCTCAGGATGTGCCGATTGACATTAAACCCGTGAACCCACCAGATATATTCAGCTCAGAGCCACAGGAACCAAAGCAGCTCTTCTGGGTGCGAGCACGAGGCTACATAGGTGAGTCCTGCTGGGTCCAAGTGCCTCCCAATCCAGGGGCTTAAGCACCAGCTCACACTGTGGAGCAGTGTTGCAAGAGTGGGCTGGGAAGGCTCTGATTAGGGGGGCTGCCTGTGCCCCAGCCTTGGCCCTTCAAGGCTGTAATACAGATGTGGGTGCAGAGGTGATGCTGTGAGCCGTGCTGGGGCGTGGCATGGCAAAGGGAATAAGTGTGGAAGGATCAGTCTCAGCTGTGCTTGGCAGCTGGCTCCAGGGGAGCCTTGCACTGCGCTCCAGGTGTGTCCCAGGGGCCCCTGTGGGATGGGCAGCACTGGTTGCTCTGCAGGGGAGACTGACATGAAGGTGCACTGCTGCGTGGCTGCCTACATCTCTGACTACGCCTTCCTGGGCACGGCCCTGCTCCCACACCGGCAGTACCGCGTCAAGTTCATGGTGTCCCTTGACCACTCCATGTGGTTCCACGCGCCCTTCAGAGCTGACCACTGGATGCTGTATGAGTGTGAGAGCCCCTGGGCTGGTAAGTCCTTTGTGGGTTTTTGGGAGATCTTCATGGCCAAGGCCAGCTGTGCCTGTCCTGGGGGCAGTGAGCTGGAGTCTGACAGTCCCTCTCTGCAGGTGGGTGCCGGGGCTTGGTGCAGGGACGGCTGTGGCGCAGGGATGGGGTCCTGGCTGTCACCTGCGCACAGGAAGGTGTCATCAGGGTGGAACAGACACCAAAGCAGAGCAAGCTCTAGCTGAGGAGACCCTATAGACTGGGGCTCAGGCATGCCGAGGGAGGGACCCTGAGATCAAGAGAGGACCTGGACAGGAACAAGAAAGAGACCGGGTGGGACCAAGCACTGCAGGAGTCCCGGTGTCAGAGGTGTCTGCGACAGACAATAACCAACAGAGCATCGCTGCAACCAGCTGCTAGCTGCACAGCATGTAGGCACACGCTGCCATCAGCTATCCTTCACCCACCTTAAAATAAAGCCGTTGGGTGAAGAGCTGGACTCCGTCCCTGGAGTTTGTCCCCTTGGACCCGTGACTGTGCTTGCCCGAAGGCAGGCAGTGCCAGAAGCACAGTGGATCAACTCTGCCCCCGCGGCAGGCTGGGTCACAGGAGGGGAAGGTACTGTGTGCTACTTTGGCACACGTTGCTTCCTCTTCTCACTTCTGCACCACTTGTGCCCTGGCTCCTCAGTTGCTGCTTCTGCTTGCCCTTGGGCTCCTCCCCAGGACTGGGCTTGGGCTTGGGCCCAGCTGGGAACCGGGAGAAAGGGATGAGGCAGCTCCCACCTCTGTGTGGAGGCTTGAGGCATCCCACTGATGGTGCCCTGTGGTAGTGAGGCTGAACAGACACAGCAGGCGCCTTGCTCTTCTTCCTGCCAAGACTTTATTTAATAAAGTCCTTTCTATTGTGTAAGTTTCATGAGAAGTTCCCGGCAAGAGCCCTGGACCCTGCCAGCAGCTTTCCCGTTCCCTTGCAAGGTGCTAGTATGTCCCAGCTAAAGGCTCAGCCACTCCAGGATCCCCTGAAGAGGGGGAGCAGCTTCTGGCAGCACCAGTGTGGGTGGTGAACTCCCATGAGTCCCCAGCCCCACAAGACAGACTAACCACAGAAAAAGTGCATTCGGGAGACAGCTCCAGGCATGGGCTGTGCTGCCCGTGGGACTCCGGTGCTGCTCCCCTGCCCCACTGCCACCCACGGCACTGCCCTCACTGTTCCCAGCTGCCACAGGTGTGAGCCCCCTACAGCCCTTGCCCTCCTGCCCATGTGTGCACAGGAGGCTCATTCCAGAGGCTCCTTGATCAGGCATTCCTTCAGGGAAGGCTGCTGCTGCAGGGGCAGCCCAGCTTCCCGCAGGTCCTGCAGCCGGGCCTCCGAGCGCCGCTTGTCCTTGCCCACCTTCCAGGCCAGGTGGACGTGGGCCTGCAGGAAGGGTCCCAGGAGTGGGTGGCTGCCCTGAGCCTCCAGCAGCTGCAGCGCCTGCTCGCAGCAGCCATGGGCCTCACTGAGCTGATCCAGCTCCTGATGGCAGACAGCCAGCCCAGCCAGTGTCAGCAGGAAGCGGCCGGAGCTGCAGACCCCCAGCCGGTCCTGCAGCCGGTAGGCATTGGCCCAGGTGGCCAGGGCCTCGCGGTACATGCCAGTGCAGGTCAGGCGCTGTGCGGCCTGCAGGTCCGGCAGGAAGAAGAACTCGAGGAACTCAGGAGAGCGGCGGATCTCATCGATGGAGTGCAGATGGGACAGGAACTGTTCGAAGGCTCGGCTCCGCTTGGCAATGGTCTCAGCAGTGAAGTTCCGGCGCAGTCTCTTCCTGGGGAAGGCAACGCTGGCCATGTCGCAGCTGAAGCGGCAGCGCAGGCGGCGGTTCAGCTGCTCAAAGTCTGAGTAGCGCCGGGCGATGGTGGCAGGAGCCTTGTCAAACTGGCCAGAGCGGATCAGGTAGATGGTGTAGAGCTGCGGGGCAGGCAGTGCTGTGGGCATGTTGCTCCCAGTACCAGCACAGCGGGGTGTGCAGCTACAAAGGGGCTGGGGGAGTTTGCCCAGATAGAAAGGAGTGGGCTGGGCTGCTGCAGCCGCAGCACCCATCAGCAATAGTTACCTGAGGCTCATCTGAGCCGCCAGCACCATCCAAGCAGCACGGGGAAAGAGAAAAAAATAAGCACCAGCCCCATGGGATCCCTGTCCCGGGAGAGCAGGACTCGTACCCACCCCGTGCCCGCCCAGCTGCGCCGGGCTCACTCACCACGTACTTGGAAGAGCGCTCGCTGACCACGCTGGCGCTGGTGACCTCGAAGAGCAGCCGCTGCGGTGCCAGGCTGCCCCGAGACCTCCGCCACAGCTCCTGCAGCTGCCGGGTCAGCAGGCTGCCGCCGGGACGCTCCGCCGCAGAGACCCACTCTGTGCCGAGACAGCGGTGTCAGTGCCCTCCGTGGGGACAGGGCTCTGACATCTGTCGGGCTGCCGGACGCCACCATCGCATGAGTGTCCCTGGAGTCACCCCAGTCCCCCCAGCTCACCGCCCCAGCACCTGCCTCCGTCCTCCGTGCCTGCTGCCGCCCCCGGCGCCTGCGGCGGCTCCTCCAGCTCCTCGCTAGCTCCGTCCCCCTCCTCCTCCTCCTCCTCGTCCTCGTGGCTGGTGAAGCTCAGGGTGCCGCTGAGGCGAGTCGANGGGCCGGGCCGGGCCGAGCCGGGTGGTGCCGAGCGATGGCCGCTCCGCCACGGCTCGTCCCGGGATCCTCCCTGCGCGGCTCCGCCTCCGCCGGGAACCCGGATCGGGGCGGCGGAGCCGGCACCGCCCGGCACGGCCGGGGTCGGGATCAATGCCTCCGGCGCCGTCCGGCACCGTCAGGATCTGCTCTCCCGGCATTGTCGGGCACGGCCGAGATCGGGATCGGTCCCTGCAGCACTCAGATCAGGGTCAGGGCTCAGCCTGGCGCTGCCCGCAGCCCCTGCCTAGGAGCTGATCCCGCCCTTCCCGGTTTCGGCTCCTCTGTCCCCTGTCCAGGATGTCCTGGTCGGGCATCCTGGGGCCGCAGGAGCTCCATCCACACTCCGGTGCTCGGCGCTGTGGTGTTCCAGGGTCTTGATACCCCAATATCCTGGCACTGCTCTGCCCTGACAGCCAGGTTCCCCAACATCCCTATATCCTGGCGCCCTAGACGCAGGCTCCCGATTCCAGTGAGATGTCTCCCGGGCCACCTTGGCACCTTGCCACTCTGGCCCCAGTCCGCCTCACCATGCGCCCCATGGCCAGGCTGCACCTCCAGCACTTGCCCAGCCTTTTGGGGTCCCTGCCTGCTCACTGCTCACTGCTTCCTTGGGAATGTCTATAAATATCGAGGAACCAGCCCAGCTGCTGCCATCACTCTGTCCATCCCTTACTGCGCCCTATTCCAGCACCCTGCACCCCGGTCGGGCTCATATGGGACCCCTGAGCTCCCCTGGGCAGGGTGGGATGCACTAGGGGCTGGATTTGTTCCCAATTCCCACCTGATGAATGGGGGTCCTGGCAAAACCAGGAGCCAGGAAACCCCTGGGTGTCCCTGCCACTGGGACCATATGGGACAGGGATCTGTCAGCCTGACCCCACTGCAGCCCTGAGGCTCCGAGCACCACAGGACATGGGCCACTTGGCCAGTGCGTCTCCCAAGCCATCAGCTGGTCCTGGCAGCAGTGGCTGGCACGGGCTGTGAGTGTGAGGACTGAACGTTCGAGGAGGCACCGGGCATAATTCCCACTCCTCAAAAGCACGAAAAGATGGAGCCATTTCCGGAAACAGGTGCCAACAGCATTTAGGACCCCAAACAATGGGGCTCATGCTCCAAATCTCTCCAAGGACTTCGTGCCCCAGGCCCCACTGGGGATGCCTTCCTTGTCTGGGGCAGGAGGCTCCAACGCTGCTCTGCCTGGGCTCCCTGGAGCAGAAAATACGGGTGCAGGGGGGGACACTGCACCGGGAAAACCAGCTTGGCATTGGGAACTTGGCCTAGGAAGGGCTGTGTTTTCAGGGGCCAGTAGGTAATAGTCCATGCCCCTTGCACAGGGGGGACCCTGTCCCCCTTACCCGGGTGATGCTGACAGCTCCAGGGCTATTTTTAACCCCCTCATTGCTGAATTGCCTTGGATGGGGGTGTTGGGGGTGGGCAGAGCTGCGCTCCTGCCGCAGCTTCAGTCTCCCTCCTGAAGGGCTTGAATTTCCATCCCAGCCTCATCCCCACGTTAATCCCAGCCCTTGGCCAATAAAGCTTTGGCTAAATTAGGTAAAGGCACCAGTTGCCAGTGAGAGGGGCTGGGTGCTGCTGGAGCGCTGATAGGCTGAGGGGGCCAGGGGGCAGTAGCTGGAGGCACATCCCACAGAGGAGACACTACAAATTGGGGTGCCAGGGATACCACGAAGCTTCTGGGAGTTCCTGCTGCAGGAGCTGGTGATTCTCTGGGGGTGGGAAGCACCATAAATTCTCAAGATGGTAAGCGCTCCTGTGTGCTGTGTGCCATGTGCTGTGTGCCAGGACAAGACCTGACTGGGCAGGAGGCACCAGGGGGATCTGGGCTGTGGAGATGCCTCTGCAGAGGGCAGTAGGGTCCTCGGTGCTGGGCCGACCATGGTGGTGAGGGCAGGGAAGTGTTGGGGTGGTGCACGGTCCCCGAAGGACAGATCTGAGTGTGGCTGCTGAGGGGGTGCAGGTGCCTGGGGACACCATCTCAGCCCTATTCAGAGCTCAGGGCTGCACAGAGGCAGCGGTGACAGGGGGTGGCTGAAAGCCGAGTGCTGGGTCATGCGACACAGTGTCGCTGCTGTCTCCATGGCCGGCCTGCGCCTCCAAGAGAAACTCGATCGGGGTTGACAGGTGCCACGGCTGTAGCCCCAGCGATCCCTACAAGGGGAGCTGAGGAGATCACAAAAATAGCACTGCGTGCCCAGGATGCCAAACCTGTACTCAGGGACCATGACCCCTGTGCAATGGAGCCCCCCAGATAGTGGGGGACTCAGGCAGGCAGCTCCCTGCAGCCTACCATGTTCATGGATGCCTGGAAGGCATCAGACCTGTGGGGGTTGCTGGTGTCTGCAGCTCATGCCAGCACAGGATTGTCCTGCAGCTGGACAGAGGCTCTTCCCACAGCCAGGCACTGTTGGGCCATGCTGTGTGAGGGGTCTCTGGCCTGATATGGGTGGCACGGTGACCTCTCTCCCTTGCCTTGCAGACGGACCAGCAGGCAGAAGCCCGTGCCTTCCTCAGCGAGGAGATGATTGCGGGTGAGTGGGGACAGGGACCAGACATGGCCATGGTGCAGGGCCTGGCTCTGCCCCACTGTGCAGAGACCTGACCTGTCTCTCCACAGAGTTCAAAGCCGCCTTTGACATGTTTGATGCTGATGGCGGTGGCGACATCAGCACCAAGGAGCTGGGGACGGTGATGAGAATGCTGGGCCAGAACCCCACCAAAGAGGAGTTGGATGCCATCATTGAGGAGGTGGATGAGGATGGTGAGCAGCCCTTGGTGGTTTGTGGCAGGGTGGGTACTGGACCCTGGGCAGGCAGCCTGACCCACGCTTGGCTTCCTCCCCGCAGGCAGCGGCACCATCGACTTTGAGGAGTTCCTGGTCATGATGGTGCGCCAGATGAAAGAGGATGCCAAAGGCAAGTCTGAGGAGGAATTGGCCAACTGCTTCCGCATCTTTGACCGGTGAGTGTGGGGGCGAAGTGGCCTATCCTGTCTGTGGGGGCAAGCAAGGTCCCAACCCTCCCTCACCCTCCTGCAGGAATGCAGATGGGTTCATTGACATTGAGGAGCTGGGTGAGATCCTGAGAGCCACTGGGGAGCCTGTCACTGATGAGGACATAGAGGACATGATGAAGGACTCAGACAAGAACAATGACGGTCGCATCGACTTTGATGGTGAGCAGTGGCCCCAGCCAAGCACCCATGTTGTGCACCCAGGCAGGGCCATGGGCTGAGGTGGCTGCTCTCTTGCAGAGTTCCTGAAGATGATGGAGGGTGTGCAGTAAGGGACCAGACATTCCTCGGGTCGGCTGCTGCACCCAGACCTGCTCCCCTGCTGTCCAGGGAACAGCAGCTGCACAGCATCTGGCCCTCAGCACGGGCTGGGACCTTGCTCTGTGGCAGGGGCCCAGTCTCATCTCACCACCGGCGGCTGAGCTTTTCCTCCCATCTGTCACCTGTGGCTTTGATTCTAGCCTCAATTAAAGAGGAAAGGCTTGAGCTGCTGGTGCTGAATTTCTGGGGGTGCATGGGGGGAGGAGCTGTGGCAGCATGCCCCTGCTCTGCTCCTCAGGGAGGGAACATGGGCGGGCTCACGCCACAGGGCAGTGCTGCAGGGGCAGCCCAGAGTTGTGGTTCCCACGGACTTTTGGGCAGGCGCCAGTGTTGAGCTCAGAGTTTCCGTGCAGAGCAGCTCATTCACACGCCAGAAGGTGAGGGAGCATGGCCCTGGCCCCGAGGGTCCTGCTCCAGGGCAGGCTGTGGGACCACAGGGGTTCTAGAGAGCCACCACTGCCTGCCCCACACTGGGACCCACATCTCCCACCCAGAGGACCTGGCTATAAGGTGGAAGGGCAGGAGAAGCCCCCTCCCTACAGGGGAAAGGTGACAGTTGTCTCTGTGTCTCTCTCTGAAGAGGCTGTGCCAGTCTACTGGGCATCACGGCTCCCTGGGGACCAGCTGGGGTGGAGCACAGCAGGGGGGGATGAGGCGGGGTACAGTCCCCAGCCAGGGTGGGTGGGATCACCGGACCCAGACACAGCTCAGAGCTGGCCACGCACCCACAGCACAGCGCTGTGGGCAGCACAGAACAGCCGAGTCCCCTGGAGAGCCAGCGACCACCGCGGGCATCCTGCCCCTGCCCTGTTTTCACGGGGTACAATGGCACCAGACAGAAGGGATGTGTGCCGTGGGCGGGGGGCAGCGGGAGCGTGTGCCGCAGCCCAGGTTGCCCTCTGCAAGGCCACGGCTGGACACCGGCAGCTGGTGCTGCAGCTTGGGGGCAGCGGTGACAGCCCTCGGCTGCGTGAGGAGCGACGCAGGAGGAGCGCAGAGGCCCGTGAGCTCAGCATGGGTAAGAAGGGAACTGCTGTACTGGGCAGCAGCCACGGGGAACCTTTGCACCCACACTGGGGCCAAGGAGTGGCTCCAGGGCTGCCCTTGCTCAGCCTGCCTGTTCCACAGGGCTGCGGCGTGTGCTGCTAGCGGGGCTGCGGCCAGCCCCGGAGAGCCCTCTGGAGCGGCAGGAGCTGGAGAGGCTGTGGGTGCTCTTCCTCTCTGCCCTGGAGCTCTTCCTGCAGGACCTGTACAGAGCACAGCACCTCTGCCAGCTCTTCTCCTTTCAAGTGGGTGGTGTTGCCCCACTGCGCACTGGGCTGGGGGGCTGGGGGCTGCCCAGCCGGCGAGGAGGGGGTCCCACACAGCCCCCAGCCACCCAGTGCTTGGAGGAGGAGATTGAGCAGGTGAGGGCCATGCTGGCAGAGATGGAGAGCGGAGCCAACATTCCACCGTGGACGGTGGAAGCCACAGAGACCACAGAGCCAGCAGAGACAAGTGGCACCACAGAGAGAGCGTCCTGGGGAGGCCCCTGTGCTGGGCACTGCTGTGGGGTGCTGTGAGCTAGGGGGGCAGGAGAGAGCAGCAGAGGTGGCACCCCTGTCACAGATCAGGGGACAGAGTTCCTATGTACGCTGGCAGTCCTCAACCCCACTGTGCAGGTGATGGTGGGGGCTGCTCCAACCCTGCAGAGGGAATAGGACCATGCCAGGCTCCCAGATGTTGATAAAGTTCCTGTTATCCCACAGGGGTCAGTGTCCCTTCCACCCTCCCCGCCCACACTCGCATAGAACCTCTGGGCACTCTGAGTGTGCCAGGGCTGCCACAGAATCCCCTGAAGAAATTATAAACATGCATTTATTTATACATTAACCGTAGCTCGGACTGTGACATTAATTTAAAAACAGCCTATGATACAGAACGCGGGGGACGGCCGGGAGGGAGTGGGTATGTTGGGGGCAGTGGTGACGGTCAGGTCTCCTGGCTCTTGGTCTGCTTGTTGTACGTCTCCCGCACATATTTCTTGTAGGCTGAGGAGAGAAGGGGAACATAATGCCAAGGGTCCTGAGGCAGTGGCCAGGGCAGCTGTGGGGCCAGACAGGCACTGGGGGCTGTGCTGCTGCCCATCCCACTGGGAGGAGGCAGGAGGGTTCTGCTTCAGGCACTCACCGACTTGGTTCTTCCAGAGCTCGGCAGCATGTGTGTTCAGAGGGCTCTCGATGTTCGGCTCTGGAAACAGTGGCTGGATCAGCTGATCAGGGGTCACCTGGACACCTCTGAGCCCTGATCTGGGTTGGACATCACCACCACCCCCATCACACCCCTTCCCCTTCCCGTCCCCCAGCACTCCACAGCAGTTTATCCATGAGACCCACCTGCCAGCAGGCTCTGTATGGAGAGCAGGATGGTGCGGACATCATACAGCGCCGACCACTTTTCCTTGAGGATGTCGAGGCAGATGTTGCCCTGGGTGTCGACGTTGGGATGGTAGCAGGGGGTCAGGAATCGCACGGTGGGTGCTGTGTAGGGATACCCGCTGGGGAACTCCAGTGACAGCTTGTACCGCAGCTCCTCGTAGGCCTGGGGGTGTGAGTAGAAGGGGACAGGAGTCAGGGGAAGCCGTAGCCCCAGAGGTGCAGGGAAGCCTCGGGGAAAAGGAGGTACAGAGGCAGTGGAGGGCTGGGACCACCCTTAGCTGAAGGGAGGAAGGTGGGGCAGGGTCAGCCCCCACCCGCAGCTCGCCTCTCACCGTCCCGGCGGCGCCGTCAATGGTCCCGATCCACTTGAAGAGGTTGTCGGACTCGGGGAAGGCAGAAATGCCTTTATCGCCGGACATCTGCGGAGGCAGGGCGTCAGGGCGGCCCGGGACACCCTGAGACACCCCTCCAGCCCTGTTCAACCCCAGGTGCCTTTGGAACCCCCAACCCCCGGCTTGGTCTCAGTATCCGCAAACCCCGACCCGGCCCCGGGGCCCCACTCACCATCAGCGCCATCAGTTCTTGCTGCAGCCTGCGGAAAAAGCGCACGTTACCGGCCGGCTCACCGGGGCAGCCCCCGCCCTCCGCCCCGGCCCGGCTCCGCTCACCTCTTCCCCACCGCGCCGCGGGCCGCCGTGGCCCCGGTCTCGGCCGCTTTGCGGGCGGCAGCGCTGGACACGGCGGCGGGGTCGGCGTTCTGTGAGGCCATAGGGGCTCCCGGGGCACGGACCGGCACACCGGCCTACGGCCGCCACTGCTGGCGGGTCACGGGCTGGACGCGGCTCCCGCTCCCGGGCAGCGCCGCACCGGGATGCGCTGGCTCCTTCCCTCCCTCCTGCAGTCCTGCTCGGGGCAGGACGCAGGCCCCTCTGCGGCTCTGCTGGTGCCGAGCGGCGGTCAGGGCTCCCCTGGCGGGGCTCCCCAGTGCCGAACGGCGGTGCCTGGGGCTCTCCCGTGCGGCGGAGGCGGCCCGATCCCAACCTCCGTTCCNTCCCACGGTAACGGCCAGCGGCTGCTGATTGGCCGCCGGCCATGACGCATAGCGCTGTGATTGGTCAGTGCCCCGCGAGGGGCGGAACCACGGGCCCGCAGGCCGTGAAGCGGCCAGACACCCCGGCCCTCAGGAGGCGGCGCGGTGGGAACGAAGCGGCTTTATTGGGGGGACATCAGGGTTCGGGGGGGTCCTCGGGGGGCGGCACTTCTCCCCCGCGGCGAAGCGTCTCCATGTGCTTCTGCATCTTCTCAGTCATCCAGGCTGGTGGGATGAAGGGCTTCAGCTCTTCCAGCCGCAGATCAACAGAGTCCCTGGGGAGGAAGGAGGGTGAGATGGAGGGACTCCAGCACCCGCTGCTGACCCCAAACCCACTATGTCCCCTGGCACCCATCAGTACCAAGCCCAGACCCACCAAACCCACCACGGATCTCAATCAGCATTGAGCCCAAACCTACCATGGACCGCCAACCAACACCAAGTCCAAACTTTAGTGGCCCAACGTGGCCCCCTGGGCACCAAACCTCACACATAACCAAGCCCCTCAACCATCATGGAGAGAGTCCCTCCAGCACAGGACACCCCTGCAATGCAGCAGTGAGGGAGACACGGTGGGCACCCCCAGGGAAGCAGCCCCAGGCACAGCAGCACCTTCAGAGTGTCTGCTTTGGTCCTCACCTGTAATCCTCGCTGGCGGCCAAATCCCGAATGTCCTCTTCAATGAGCAGGTAGGCCTGTGGCACAAGGTGGGGGGTGACACCTCAGGGTGCCTGTGAGGGACAGCCAGGGCAGGGCCACACCCCCCAGGCACCACTGTCCCCGTGGGAGCCAGCTGTGCCTCCTGGCCCACGCCCCACTCCTGTGGGCAGGGGATGGAGCTTGGCAGCGCTGTGTCCCCGCACCCTGCCTATCCTGCCCTGTGCCCGGCCGTACTCACCATCTTGCCCCCAATGGCCCTCATGTGCTGCTGCTCTGTCAGCCAGTGCTTATCCTGCGGGTCGGCCGCGTACTGCAATAAAGCAGCAAGGACCGAGCTGAGAACGGGTGACAGACCCTCCCCTAAAAGCTCCCTCCTGCGGGGTGCTGTGCCCCGCTCTGCTCTGCCCCCCGCTCCGCCTGCCCTGCTCCAGCCTCAGCCCTGGCAAACCCGCTGCCTCGGCAGACATGCGACACTGCTGGCTCGTTCTGTGTGCTAGCCAGACCTTGGGAACATCTCTAAGATAACAAACAAGGGCATGGGGGAGGAAGTAAACAAGGGAGCTAAAGCACATGCTCCCAGTTCCCATGGGAAACCATCTGCCTGTGGCACCTGACCTTAAAGAGGTGGGGATGCTTGATGTAGAGTCGCCCTCTTGTTCCTCCCATCCCGAGAGCTCTGCAATAGGAACATGAGGGGTGTTAGGGTTGTGGGGACGGCAGCTGCGGTGGCACAGGGGCACCCCTCTCCTCCCCAAGCCCTTCCTACTGCTTTTGAGGCAGAGAAGCGAAGTGACGGGAGGAGTGTCACGGGCTCCTGCCTGGGGACACCACCCTCCATCGACAGGGCCATTCCTTACTTGTTTGCTCGAGATCCCAGCACAAAGGTTGTGGTTTCAGTCAGTCGGGATGGATCCCACTACAGAGCAATTGGAAAAGGGGCAACATTAGAAATGAAGTTGCTGCTGGCCATGCGCCACAAGCCTCGGCTCTCTGACAGGGAACCTTGGAGCTGCCTCCAGACTGGGAGGGAGGGAGCTGGTCACAGACCTCCAGCCTTCCACAGGGGAGGGACATTACATTCTGTCTGGACTGATCTAAGCAGTTTCCCTCGTGGGAAACACTTGTGGGATTTTCCTGGCTACTCGTGGTCTCCTCAGGTCTCCCCCAGCGGCACCACACCGCAGGGCTACAGGCTATGGTGCCTGGGGACACCAGCAAAGGCCTCCGGGCACTTCGCTTCCTCTTCTTGCTCCACCCCTGCCCAGGGCCCCATCGGGGCAAAGCACAGCCCCCACAGTCCTGCACTCCTGCAGCTGCAGGGCTCTGCCAGTGGGAGCAAAGGGGAGGAGAGAGGGAGCCCAGCAGTGTCGGACAGCTAATACCTTTGGTCCATCCCTTTTCACTGGCTCAGAGACTTTGAGCTTCCACCTGAGGGGAAGGAAAACACAGTAAGAATGAGTCCCAGTGGGATCAGCTTAGTCACCACCAGCAGCAGCAGGGACTGAGCCCAAGCTCTTCCAGATCCACCCTTTGTCACACCCTCAATTCCCCCACAACACCCAGCTTCAGACCCTCAGCTTTGCAGCACATTCTCCTCTCCTGGCTGCCCAGATCCCACCATCCCCTGTGTCTCACCACTCACTCTGGATGGTCCTTCTGGACCTTTTCACTCCTTTAGGCCTATTTAAAAGCCCTTCTTTGAAGGTCTTTGCCTCCTGAGGGGAACACCTCAACCTAACGGTGCTTCTGCCCACACCCAGAAGAACTCCCATCACCTGTCTGCAGGAGAGGAGTCTGTGGGGTTTCTGTGCTTCCCACAGGGAGCCTCATTCCCCCTGCCCTCCCAAAACAGGGGCTCTAGCTCAGAGTTTGTACTCACGCTGCCATGCCTGAGACTCCACGGTCATTTGACAGGCTCTGTCCTGGAGGCCGCCCCTTCCTCTGTATGGAAGAAACCCTTCTGTGACTCAGCTGTGCAGGCTGAGGGAACCCTCTCAGCGACCCTCCCTCTTCCAGGGAAGCTGCTTCTTTTGTCATAGGCAAAAACACTGCCTGGCACCAGCGTGAGCACCTCTAATGCCTCAAAAAAGCTGCCTGTACACCTCCATGCACTCACACTGTGGGAGTGACCAGGAATGAGGGCCAGGCTTCCCAAGACATCAAATCTCTTGTGAGGAAAACCATCCTACCTTTTTTGGAATGGGGCTCCCTCGACGGCTCAGCTCCTCATCCATCTGCCGGGCACGCTGGAAGAGGAAGGGCAGTGGGATGAGCTGGGCTCTTCCCCCTTCCTGGCCAGGTGAACACTGACCCCAGCCCACTTCTGTGAACAGCACTGAACTGCAACAAGCAGCACCCACACCTGGGATTCTCCTTGCCCTGTATTCCCTTCAAGCCAAACATCCCCCACTCTGCCTCTGCGCTACTGCACTGGCAGCCAAGACGAGCCAGAGAACAAAGTGATCCCAACTCTTCTTCTCCCAGCTCTCATAAGTAGTTTAAACTTCTGGGTACAATCACAACAATTACCTTTGGCACTGCCTGCTCATGGGGCAACCTGGGAACCACCTTTTTGCCATCAGAGAACAAAAGTTTGGCCTGCAGGAAGACAAAGAAGGTTCCATGGATTCTGGGCTCAGAGAGGGCCCCATAAGCAACCCCCACCTCTACACATCTACCTAAAAGCCCTGCAACAGCTTTCCTTTTGGAGGGCTACCAGGCCATGCTTCCATAGACAGCCAGAAGTAAAAGCACAATCTGAGCATTATAAATTCTGGTGAACTGGCAGATAAGCAAGATGTGAAAAGAAAAAATCCTGCCCTATCCTGCCAGGACCCTCTGACAGGTGCTGGGGGCCAGTTTCTGTGGGACTTCAGCAGTGTGCCATGTTCCTACAGCAGCAGTGAGAAGAAGCAGCATGAGCTGCCCAGCCCTGACTACTCCCTTCTTCCCAGTGAGAATGAATTCCAACACAGCAGTCACACAAGGGCTGTGGATGTCCCCTCACAGTGACAGCACAGCTGTTAAGAGGAACACATTCTATCCAGGCTGCTTTGCTTGGCTGGGCACCCAAGAAACATCTCACCAGCACCCACCTGCTCCAGGCAGCTCCTACAGGTCTCCTGGATGAGCTGCTCCGGGTCCACCTCCTCCCCAACGTTATCACGCACATTGATTGCTGCTGTCTGGAAAAACTGGAGTGGAAAAGGCAGGAGAGGGTGACAGCCTGTGCAGGGTCAGCTCAGCTCCCACAGAGAGGCGCGATGGCCTCGGTGGCAGCTGAGCCGTCCCCATGGACCTGCTGCTGCCCACCTGTCCCCAGTGCTCACCTTCATGTACTTGTTGAAGATGCCCTGGATCTCCTCGTTGATGCTGGGCTGCAGCACAGCGCGCAGCAGGTCCATGGACACGCTCGGGTCCGTGAAGCTGCGGGTGGAGGGGTCGGGAGGTGGGCGCGGAACCCCCTGCCCCGGCCGCTCTAACCCGGTGCCCACCCCGGTCCCGCCATCCCCCACGTGCCCTGGCCGCCCATCCCGGTGGTACCTGGTGGTCATCTGGGAGCGCCGCCCGCGCCGCTGCACCTGCCGGTGCTTGATCATGATGTTCCAGGGGCTCTGCGGGACACACGCGTCAGCCGCGGCCCCGCCGCCGCCCGCTGCCCGCCCGGCCCGGCCCCCTCCTCACCGTGCTGACCAGCTGCTCCTCGGCATCACCCGGGCCCTCCTCGCCCGGCGGCCCCGGCTGCTGCTCCGCATCGCGGGCGGCGCCCATGGCCCCGCTCCCGGCTGCGGTGCCAGTGACCGGATGCGCGGGGATCCCGCGTCTGCATCATCGGGCCCCGACGGATGTGACGCGATACCGGGGCAATGGGGCCGTGCCGAGCCCGCGGCGGGAGCCCGGGATCGGTGTGCTCGGGGAGCCCTGCGGGGATGCCCGGGATCGGTGTGCTCGGGGAGCCCTGGGCTCACACCGTGCCCGCCCGGAAGGCGCCGCCGCAGCGCTGGCCGCAGCCGCCCGGTGTCCCCGCCGCCCCTCCCACGGGGGGCTGAGCAGTCCCGGAGGGCGAGGCAGGGCATCCGGAGTCCCAAGGGCTTGAACTCACCCTGCCCCACCCAGAGGAAGACCTGTCGCGGGTGGAGCTGGACACACGTGGCTACTGGCCCTGAGACCGAATACCTGCAGCTGGAGTGTGAATGCCAGTCTTTCCGTGATCTGTGTGTTCCTCGTATAATTCCTCTTTCTGGAATCTCATTGCTTCTCTGAGCAAACACCCCAAACCAGCATTTCCTCATCTTATGTAATGTGTGCATAATAGTCAAAACAACTTTAATGTCGTATTTCTAGATAATCTCACCCCGTGTTGTGTGTGGTCAAAGAGAAGCTTTTCTGTTGAATCAGCTGGATAACAATTTGCATTAATAAACCATTTGCTATTTCGCTGGTAACATTCTTCCTCATTCCAAGATGATTCAGTAGGAGAAACCAAGCCAAGGGGATTTGCCAGAGCGCAGGGTGGGTCTCGCTGTGCAGAGCTGGAGTGTGCTCCAGCAGCCAGCTCCTGGCGCTGTCCCTCTCCTGTGTGCCAGTGGGGCAGCCCTGAGCCGTGCTGCAGGGGAAGGTGGGATCTCCTTCCCACCAGCCTTGCCAGGTGCTCCGGCTTGTTTCATTTGTGTTCAAGGGATGAGTGCATGTGGCATTTGCAGCCATGATCTAATTGACAAGGTGCTGATCAGTCAAAGGTTGGATTTTATGATTTCAGAGCTCTTTTCCTACCTAAATCATTCTATGGTTCTGTGACCAGTGCTGTGGGGGCTTTGTTGGTGCTTTCAGAGGATGTTGTGCTGGTGTCTCTCAGCACCTGTCACTGCAGCCTGTGGCTCTGTCCCCTCACTGTGACTCTCCTGCTGTAGCTGTTGGCTCAGCTGTGACCACACTGGGCTCCCATGGAAGCCTGGAGTGGCTGTGGGAGCAGAGGCTGCTGACTCACGGGCTCACATGCTGGAAGAAGCTCCTGCCTTTGCCCCCTTCCTGCTGCTTTGGCCAGGGCTGCACCAGCCCGGGGTAGGCTTTGGGCTGTTAGACAAACCCAGTGGCGGATGTGGGGCCAACCAAGTCATCATCAACATCGACATAACTTCATTATCACCAGCACTGGGCTGCTTGTGGGTTTATTTTGGTTGCTCCAAGTTATCAGCAACAAAAAGTGGAAATTGTTCAGAGGAGGGGAAGAATAACCATGGCTGTAGAAGCCCCCAGGGAAAGGTGAGGAGAGAGATATTGTTAATCTGTGAGACCGGCTTGCACACTGTACCACCTTGATGGACAATTTGTCCCTCATATTTACTTGAATCCAGTGAGGCTGAGATCAGATCTTTACAAAAGCTTTCCAATTAACAAGAAGACTTAAATCCTGGAACAAATTCTCAATGTCTGAGTTGCCGCTTTTGCAGGGAGAGGGATATCTTTTCAAGGGTGTGTCAGAACAACATCTGTCAGGGATCACCTAAATCTAACTGATGTGATGCCTTATTTGGTTTTTAATGGTAATGTTTTCATGGATATGTGTGGTAGGTGCATGTCTGCCATACATGAACACCTCGTTCACAGCTGAGGTTACCCATGTTCTTGATTCTCAGGAAGATTTTGGACAACTCCCTTTGACCCTCAGTATCCTCAGGTGTTTATTTCATCAGAGCAATTTGTTTGTCAGACATTCTCATTAGTTCCCTAAATGTTATCGAGGATTACGGTCTGCTAAAACAGAAATGTGCCAAAACTATGGAGTTGTTCTCAGAAGGAGGAACCACCAGGCAAGCCCGGGGACTGCAGCAGTGCTGAGCTCCCCGCCGTGGCACTCCTGAGGCTGGAAGGAGCCCTGCGATCCCTCAGGTTGTTCCAGATGGTTTGCCAGGTGCGTGGAAGGGAGTGGGCACTGCTGACTCTGGCTGGCCAGCACTGCACGGCTCGGGGGTGATTAACAGCCACAGAAAGGTGCGATGAGCACCGGGCCGTCGGGTTCTGCCCGGCAGCTGCGAGGTGTGGGGCACCAGATCTCCGGTGGACATGGGCGGTTTGTGGAGGAATTGCATCCACCTTGAGTCAGCTGGAGGAGAAGGATAAACCTGTACTTAAAGCATTTTTCTTGCCATGAGCCCTGTTCCCACACAGATTTGTGGAGATTTGTGCAGAGCTGTGCTCCTTCTTTTGCACTGTCCATGCATCGTCTTCACGTGATGTTGATGGAAAGCTTTTTGAGCATGACTTTGCTTTTCCAGTGCTCCTGTCAAGTGCCAGCTTAGAGTTGTAGTAATAACATCAATCTCAAACCAATTAATTTCACTCAGCCCAAATTAAATTAAATTGCAAATTTAAACTTTGTCTATTATCCAGAAATTCCAGCCCATTAGTGCTTGGTGCTGACATGTCCTGGGCAGACCAGTCCTTAAGTTCTCCTATCATATTGATTGCACATTGGTTTGCATGTAATTCAGAAAGAAATAATTAAATAGAGAAGGAAAAAATTGGAAAATTAGATTCCAACTCACACTCTTGGGTGACTGGAGAATAACTTGGTGTAAATGGGTTACCAACCACAGAACTGGATCCTAATTAAGCTTAATCTGCTGTCTCCAACATATTAAATATGTCTTTACCCTGAGATATCATGCAGAGGAAAGGGAAGGCAATGTGGCAGTGCATCCAATTTTCATTTACTCTGACTGTGGGTCTCTGGTGAAGGCCAGCAGTTTGGCTGGCAGTTTGCAGACAGGTTCCTGTGCTCCCCTCAGCTTGGGTCCCAAGACCTTTTCCTCCAGAGAGGTCCATTTTACAGACAGCAGCACTGTTTCATTGGAGCAGATGTTCACTTGGGCAGTGACTGATTTGGTGTCTGTGCATGCAGTAACTGTGCACTCCCGATGCAAATTCATGTGGTTATTGAATGCTTGTGTGTAAATTAATAGGGCTCTCATGCATGGACACTAAATCCTGCAATTCATGTTCAGGTGTAACCAAAAGCTGCATGGAGGCCACGTTGATGGAGTCTGGTTGGTCTGAGGGAAAGACACACTGAGCTCTGACTTTGGCCAGCGTGTGCTGAGCTGTGTGGGCTGTCCTGTGATAAGGGGTGTCCTGGGGAAGCCACAAAGCAGGACCTTGGGGCTGGGGGACAGCATTAACTTGCTCAGGAGACTTTGAGCTCATTTATGTGCCTAAACCTGGCAGCTGATGGTAGGAACACTGAAAGAGCTGGAGCACTCTGCTTGGGAGTAGGATGGATCAGATACAGGCGCTCAAATGAACCCTTGAATATTTGACCTACAAAAATCTGCAGAGTCTCACTTGTGAAACAGTAGCCTTGAATGAAGGGCATTTTGCATGTGGAAGGAGGGAGCTCCTGGTGCTGCTGCCAGGTGCTCTTGCCCTGTTCCTGTTCCATCCGGGATGGCAGGGCCAGAACCGGCTCCTGCCTGCAGCGGAGCCCAGCCCTCGGGCAGAGCCCGGCGCTGGGGTCACTGGTGTTGATAAAGGTCATCCCAGGGATTCCTGTTGAGAGCAGCAGTGCAGAATGTGCCTCCGTGCAGTCCTGGTTTCCCCTTGTGTCCTCCAGTCCTTGTGCTGTCCTCCTTGGAGTGCCGCCAAGTCGGGATCCTGCTCCTGCCTTGGCTGTGGGTGGAGCTGAAGTGGCTCTTCGGTAAACAGAATTAGAGGCAAAGGTGGGAGGTTCCTGAAGTTACCTGTGAGCCGCCTCCTCCCGTTCCTGGGCCGGGGCTGCCTGCGAGGCACTTTAAATTGCCGGTTGGCACAGCCCTGGACAGAGACTTCATCAGCATGGCACGAAGCATCCTCCTGCTGGGCCTCCTCGCCCTGTGGGTGCAGGTGCAGGCAGCACCCATTGCAGGCAAGTATGGGTGGGTGGGAAGAATATTTAAGAATATTTTTTCCTTATTTTCATAGAATCACAGGTGTTCTGCAGGTGCTGGCAGGTGCCAGGTTGCTGCCTTGGGAGGGCCAGGGAAGCCGCAGTGGGAGTGGGGCGGGATGAGCTCGGGCCATGTGAGGCTCACTGCAGTGGCACAGTGAGCTGTGGCACAGTGCCATCTGTCCCTGACTCCCCAGCACAGTGTGGCTGCTGGCCCCAGGGCAGAGGGGCCCAGGAGGGCCCCTCAGGCACCAGCCCCACTGCAACACTGCCGTGAGCTGGGAGGCACCAGCATGGCTGTGGGCTGAGTTGCTTCAGCTTTGAGGGCAGCAGGGGTCAGGCAGAGCCCTGAAAACCCACCAGGAAAAGCTGCAGAGGAGAAGACAACGCAGCATCGTGGTAAACTGGGCTGCTGGGTGGGAGCAGATGGCAGGGCAGCATGCTGGGGCTGATGCTGCTGCTTTCTGCTCTCCTACAGAGTTCCATGGAGTAGCTCCAGCTGGGTGGCCACCACCGGGGCAGCTGGGGAGCACCCTGAGCCTTGAGCCTGGGAAAGAGCCCAGCATCTTGGCTGACAATGATGATGGTGATGGTGGCAATGACAACAACAGCTCCAATAGCCATGGCACTGGTGAGTCCAGTAGCAGTGAGACTGGTGATGATGGCAACAAAGACTATGATGGTGATGATGGTAATAAAAATCAGCTTTGTGATGGCAATGGCCATGATCATGGTGACAACGACAGTGATGATAGTGATGATGATGGTGATGATGATGTCAATGGTGACAATTCCAATAGCAATGAAGATGGTGATGATGGTGATAAAAATGACTTTTCTGATAGCAAGGACAATGACAATGATAGTGGTGACAATGGCAGTGATGATGATGATGGCAATGATGATGGTGATGATGATGGTGACGATGACATCAGTGATGAAAATTCCAATAGCAATGAAGATGGTGATGATGACAGCAGTGACAGTTCCTATGGCAGTGAAGATGGTGACTCCAATGACAATGAATATGATCACTCCAACAGCAGTGAGAATGATGCTGATTATGGGGCGTGGAGATTTTAGATTGTAAGGGTGTAATTGCCCTGGGATTTTCAGAGATTTTTGGGTTCCTCTTTTATGGCAGCCAGCTCAGGCTGCCAGATTCCATGATTGATCTGTGCCAATAAATGTATCTAGTGAACATGAGAGCTTAGTGTCAAAACTTTCTTTAACAGCTTGGCAACCCAAATGGGGCACTTGGTCACTTGCCTGTTTTCTTCTGAGCACCAGATATCCAAATTTGCAGCAGTGGGTGGTTTCCCCCAGGAGCTCTGGAGTAAAGAAGGACTGAGTAGAGAGTATCAAATCTCAAAAGGAGGTTCAAGCCCTGCCTTCTTATAAGTTTGAGTTTTGTGGGTTTTGGGAAAGATGAGCAATGTACCTGGCATAAAGAAGGGGATGCCCTTGGCCAAGGTACTGCAGAACTGGGAGAAGATAGTTGGCACTGCTGAATTATCTCTAAAGCTCACAGTGATGTTATGCCAGGAGGAATGGCCATATATTGCTTGATGTGCTGAGGCAAAAGCTGCAGAAGCGTGGCCCACACAGGGTTTCAAAGAGACTGTTTTGATTTGCCTTCAACATAGATTACAGGACTGATACATGGGGCAGATGGACTATTGGTGTGTATGGGATAACTGAGCTTGGGAAAAGCAGCATCTCGGGAGTGGGGCTGGTACATGATATCCTGAGGTAAATTCTAGTCCAGACCCTGCTCCTCCCTGTGTGCCCACTGAAAAAGTTCCACTGTCTGTTCCTGTTCCTATTGCTTTGCTTTCCATGCTCACTGCTACTTCACCTGCAACTGTCCCAGTCCAATCTGGACAAATTATGTGAGTACTGTCATTAACAAGCAGCCAACAATTGTTTTAACTTATATCCATTGACCCTGGATTACAGGAGATTTAGTGTTGTGGGCTACTAACATGCCAAGGCTGAGGGAAGATGCAGAGCAATGTGCTCAATTATTTTCTTTCAAATGTGTGCTCCACATGATGAAAACTGGCACAATTGGAAAGCTGTGGAAGAAAAGCTAAAGGTGGCCAAGGACTGTACAAAAGATGAAAAGAGCAAAGGAATTTTTTGTAAAGTATTAGACACCTGCATAGAAGCTGCCTGTTATGATAGGAAAAACCATAGAAGAGAGAAACAGCATCTGAGAGAGAAATAGAAGGTTGGAAAGAAGCTATATTATTGTCTTTGAAAACTGAGAAGCTGCATAAACAGGAAGAAAAGCTACAGGAAGAAAATGGAAAAAAAAAAAAAGTCAGAAGAAAAGATTGAAGTAATATTTATGTGGACTCCCTGTCCCTCAACATCGTATAGATTAGAAAACTAACTGCTATCTGCTGAAGAATGAAATTGGAAACATTTGGGGTAGCCCTGACCGTAGTGAACCTGGAGAAGATGATTCTTTGTTTCCTTCAAATCCCCCTGAATATGAAACCAGACTCATTATAGAAATACAAGAAACCAGTGGACCTTGGGATAGAGTGGGAAATTATACTCTAAACTGGCCCCACTTGATTTGATTTAGATGACTGATTTGCAAGAGCACTATGGCTGTAAGCCAGGCCAGACTGAAATCTGGCAAGTGAAATCCTGTTAATGCAGACATAATAATGGTCCAGACATTCTGATGCTATTGGACCTCATCAAAAATTAATGCAATTTTTAAGATACACGGGAGCATGAGATTCAATTGTAACACAACAGAATGTTGTTGGTTGTTCAACCTGGTCAGCAAAGAGTTAAAGTTACTGGAGTAAACAGGGCAAGTGCCAAATGCCAAACCACGCAGGTTAATTCATGGACCCTGGGCAAGAAGCACGTGTTGGCATGAAGGGTATGTCATCCACTTGCTTTGCAGTTGGAGACCACAGTGAAAACATTTGGGTTTTGGTGTTCTGAAAGGCCAGACCTGGTGTCTGCTGTTCAGCAGGGTATGGTCCTTCAGCTCAAATGGCAAACCTAACCCTGAAATCAGGAGGCTGCAGTGTGTGCTCTGTGCAGCACCTGCACTCAACCATCACTAATTTAGCACAATACCCAACTTCTGCTGCAGCATAAAATGGGATTTCTGCAGCCACACACCCATGGATGGCAGCACTGGATATGAAAGATGTGTCCTTTGTAGCCACCTCATTAGGGGAGAAAACAAAAATTGGCATTTCCTTGAGAAGGGACAATATACCTTTAACAAAATCCCACTGAATGTTAATAGTAATTCCCTGGGCAAAAAACCAAATTAAGGGAAAGAAACCCCAGAATGTGAGGGAAGACTGTGACTACAGAAAAGCTAGAGGTTGTAGCAAAGCTGGAGACATGAGAGAAGCTGGAGACTGGTGGGAAGCTGGCAGCTGAGGAGAGATCTGTGCTGGGGGAGAAGCCAGAGATCGGGGGGAAGCCAGAGAAGCCTGAAGAGGGAAAGAATCCTGGATCTGACTGTGGTGACAGGGAGGCAAATGGTGGCAATGATGATGATGACAGTGATGGTGATGATGACGACAACAGTGATGATGACTGTGGTGATCAGAACTGTTGAAACTTTTCTGTTTGAAAATATCTCAATGCTTGTTTGATATCAGGAGCTGGACCTGTTAGGTGCAAGTTGAACTTTATCTGAACCATACTGGGTGTGTTATGTAGGTAAAATACAGAGAGTAGTGAAACCCAGGGCTGACAATCTGAACACTAATACTAGAATGGACAAAGCTGTAGCTTAAATGTTGCTTAAAAAGGAATATCTGGAGTGGACAGCCCATAGATCATGCTGTATGAACTGTAACAATCATATTGTAACATGGACCACAGAACTGAGAGAAACCCTCACCAAAACTGACCTCAGAGGGTGTGAAAATGACCACGTGGCAGCCACTTGGTAACAAACAGTGAGGCAATGAGGAGTGAGAAGACCCCAGAGCCCAACAGTACTTGATCTGGACTGTCATGGGAGGGATGAGGAGATTACACTGTAGGGGTGTAATTGGCCAGAGATTTCTTTGTTTGAGGTCCTCCTTTTGAGGCTGCAGCTCAAGCTACCAGATTTTGTGACTGATCTGTGCCAATAAATCTATCTGATGGAGATGAGAGCCTGGTGTCAAAAATTTCTTTAACACCAGTGATGAGATGATGATGATGGTGGTTACAGTGATGGTGCTGGTGACAGTGATTACCCTTGTTGACTGATGCCACAAGGTATGTAAGGAACATGTGAGGTGAGGAGAGCCCACAGTGTGTGGGTGCAGGGGCCTCTTCCTCTGCCTCACTCTACCAGGGTTGGTCCTGGGCACCAGCGCTGTTTTGGGCAGGACCTTCCCTTTCCTAATAAACCCCACACTGGCCATTGGCTGGATGTGACAAGCTGTCCTTGGTCAGTGCTTGGCATGGCCAGGCAATTGTGGCTGCCCCAGCCCTGCCCCTGCACAGGGACCCCCTGGTGCTGCTCCTGCCCAGAGTGGGCTCAGCAGGGCCCTCTACACAGCAAAATGCTTCTGTTCCCTGTGGGAGACCCTCAGAGACAGCCCCAGGCATGCACCCAGAACCCACAGAGCATCTCTGGACCAGTGGAAACCTCCCCATAGGACCTGTGGCCCCAACTCCCTGAGGCTCCCCAAGCATCCTCCAAAAGCTTGACCAGGAGCCAGGAGGACAGGGACCCCATCCCTCCCACAGGGACTGAAGGTCTCTCAGAAGCTGGTGGGGGCTCACCAGGAGACAGATGCAGCAGGAGCCAGACATTGTTCATCACAGACTGGGTTTACTGGGGGTGGGGGGCACAGAGACCCCTGTGGCAAGCACAGTGGGTGCTGAGGTGGGGTCGGGAGGCTGGGTGATTATCCAGCAGCTGATGGAGCCCTCCATGGCTGGCTGTCCAGATGTCCAGCTGTTGTCTGGCTGTCTGCTGTGGGTTGGCTGCACAGACTGTGTCCTTGGTCCAGGTCCAGGTGGGAGCTACGTGAATTCTGGGAAAGACAGGAATCCATGCTCAGGCCCTCACTCTGTAGCATGATGGCATATCTGTCAGCCCTACAGTGGGACCCTGGGGGTGAGGGCTCCAGAGACCCCAGACAGCTCTCCCAGGGAGCTGTGGGGGCTTTGGTGGTCATTTCTGCAGCATGCAAAGATGTAGGGGAGACAGCACAGGTGGGATGCTGCACTCCCAGCCACAGTCACAGTGCCTCTGTGCCCATGGTTGCACAGTTCCACACATCCACCTACGCTCAGCTGTGCTCACCTGTGCCCACCCGTGCCCACCCACACTCACCTGGGGAGACCAGCCGGGCCCAGAGGCAGCAGAGCCCCAGGAGCAGGAGCAGCGACAGCAGCCGCATGGCATGGATGGGCAGCGTGGGGGCTGCCTCTCTGGGCACAGGCAGGGGTTTAAATCCACCTGGAGCAGAAGGTTGATGCCCATGACCTGGCCCATGCCCCAGCACCTGACACGCTCCATCCGAGCGTGAACCCTCCCATCCCTCCCTCCCGCGGGCAGCTGCTGCTGGACAAGCCTCGGGGAGGGCAGCAAGGTGCTGCTGCTTGGTGCTGGGCTCCGTGCAGCCTCAAGAGAACCTCTCTGTGCCGCCAGACAAGAGCAGCCAGTGCAACTTCCCACTGCAGGAGACAGGTACGGGACAGGCAGCAGCAAAGGGCCGGGGGATCCCGCTTGGGACTGGCCTGGTGAAACAGTGGAGGAGGCTCCCCGGGCCGGGCGCTGTGGAGCAGCCCGTGGTGCCCTGGCAGCTCTCCGGGCATTGTTCTGCCTCTGGGAACAATCGCTGGTTCCTGAGGGACGTCCTGTGACCGGACACGGTCCACAGCCCCACGCAGCCACCAGCCCCTCAGCCCTGCATCTCTTGGCCAGCCGCTGCTCAGCTGGCCCAACACCTGGAGACCAGGAAAGGCCCAGGCCATGGAGTCCTGCTGCTGGGGACAGGGGCGTGGGGGCTCTGCATGGGCGCCAGGACTGCAGAGCTGGAGCAACGAGTCCTTGCCGGAGGCAGAGTGGGTGCTCAGATTTCTGTCACACGGTGCTCAAGCTGCCTTTGCCCCTTCCATGGGATTGGCCGCACTGGACACTGCAAAGTGTCGCAAGGATGGCACGGGAGCTGCCGGGGCTTTCCCTGACAGTCCCTTCCGGGAGTGCCCGGCCCTGGGAGAGGCAGGAGGGGTCACGCACGTGTGTGCGTGTGTGTGCACACGTGGGAGCCAGGTGTGGACACGTGTGAGTGCGTGTGCATCCGCGCTCCCTGTGCTCCCGCTCTGCCCCTCGGCACCGCTCCTGCTATTCCTGGCCTGGCCAGGAACATCATCCCGGTGGCACAGCGCCGCCTCTGTCTCTGTCCCTCTTGGGCGCCGCATTCCTGGGAGGTGCCGCATTCCTGGGTGTTCCCTGGGTACCCCGGTCACTGCTTTCCCACAGAGGAGGTCTGGCTGGGGACTCTGCCTTACCCTGCGGGTCCCTGGTGTCAGGGCAGGACAAGGGGGTACGACACACACGTTCTCCTCTGAGAGTGGCTTTCTGTCATGTGAAACCTCAACATCTACCTGGGAGCAACCCCCCCTCATCTCTGGGACCATCCCTGCATCCGCCGTGGTGTTGTCCCAGCCTGGCCATGGTGTTACTGCCGGTGCAGGGACAGGCGGGGCTGCTCCGGAAGACGCCATCAGTCCGTCCAGTGGTCACCTGTCCGCTGCGACTCCCCGGGGAGACAGCAGGAAAAATTCGGCCCCGGTGCATTTTGGCGCTGTGGCCACCGAGGGTGGCCGCTAAGTCCCTGCGCAAGGGTATCTTTCCCATCGCCCACCCTGACTCTGCACCCCCGACCGCCTCCGACATGTCCCTCCGGATTTGTTCCCATCCCTGCTCAGGACTGGCCACGTCACCGTGTCCCGTGCCGGGGACACTGCCAGGACCTCATCCTGGGGCTTCGGAGGAGAGGCAGGAAAAGCTGCGGTGGGGCGTGGGCGGGGGGTGGCACCGCCCTCCGAACCCCACCCCGAC
>VYXF01013005.1:68105-82160 GCA_013397295.1 Polioptila caerulea | reverse complement strand
TCACTGGTGTCATTCTGGGCGGATGCTGCCGGCAGCTCTGCCCAGAGAGCCAGGAGCCCCGCCAAGATGAGGACGCTGCGGGCCGTGGGCATGGTGCAGGAACCGGCTGCGCTGTGGCCGCCCGGCCGGCCTTTAAGCTCCTCTCCAGGTGGGGCCGGCGGGCTCGGCCTTCCGGGTGGCTCCCAAGGGCCGGGCAGGGCCAGGCTCCCCCTTCGCGCTTGCACAACCCGAGTATCAGGTATCTGCTGCTGCTGGCTGCCGACCAGGGAGGGGGAGCCTCGAGGAGACTGGGCGGCCATGCTGAGAACTCGCCCGGCAAGAACAGCAGCCGGCCGCCCCTGGCCACGGCCCCCGCATGCCGGACCCCAGACAGCCCCAAACTGAGCCCTGCGTGGCGATCGGCCGTGGGGATGTTGTGGTACCGCTCGCAGGGAGCGAGGCAGACGCGAGTGCACCGAGGACGGGACATGACCTGTGCCTGCTCAGACTCACCCTGCGCTGCCCCGGCCACAGCCATGAACTTGAATGGAGCCCCTGGCCTGGGTCGGTGGTGCCCCGAGGCCGGGAGGTACCAGCAGTGCAGACAGGTTTGTGGCTCAGCTCTACTGCTGCCTACCCAGCTCCTGCTCCTGTTCCAGCCACTGTTCTCCTCCAGCTCTTGCTCCTCAAGTGAAGGTCCTCCAGGCTCCCTGTGCCTTGGGCAGGTTCCTGCCCCGGGGCTGCCCTGCACCTTCCCACAGCCACGACAACTCCTGCCCGGCCCCAGCCCTGTCCCACGGACCCTGCCGTCCTCAAAGCCTCCCACAGCACTGGGGATGTGGATGGACCATGCAACAGCACCATTTGTGCAAATGGCTGGCAGGGAGTGAGTGACTGACAGGCACTCCCAGTGAGCTGGGGCATGGTGGTACTGGGGCTGTACGACCCCAGTCCCTTTGTCCTGTCTGGGATACCCTTCCCATGGCACGTCTGGTGGGTCAGGACACTTCACTTCAATGTCAAGCTGAGGCTGGTTTGAATGGGCTCAGCTGGCCACCTGACATGGCTGCCCTGCTCGCATCAGCGTTTGCCACTCTGCCAGCGCCCATCTCCTCCACAGCCTCCTGCAGGAGGATGAAACCTGCCCTGTTCCTGATGTGCCCTTGCTGCTGGTGGAGGCAGCCCCAGCTCCGGGCATCTTGCAATCTTGCATGGGCCAAGGGTGCATGGGGCCGGGACATGATCCCTGCCTGAGTCACGAGCTGCCGTCTGCTCTGCCGGGGTCCGTCTCCAGGTAATTTAACCCCACAGTCAACAATGTGGCACGCCGGCGTGGCAGTAAATCAGTAACTGTTTGCCTTTGCCTGTGGTCCCCTCCCTGCCGGGTGTTTATGCAGGAACAGGAGCCGGCGCTCAGCTGCCTGCCCCACTGCCGCACCTCATGTCACTGCTGTCCTGTCGGCACTGGGAGTGACACATGGGCAGAGGCCTGGGGTGGCAGGGAGATCATCAAGGCAGCCGTTTTCCCTGTGCCCTCCAGGATGGGGACCTGCTGAGGAGCTGCCGGGACCTGGCCACACTCAGGCCGGCTGGGGTGCTCCCACAGTGGGTCCAGGGCCAACATCGGGATGCCAGGAATGAAAACAACCATCTTGCAGCCCAGTGGTCCCTGCACCAGGACTGAAGCACAGTGCTGCATTGGCCAGGGTGGAATGGGGGTGGTAATGGCTGGGAAGTGAGCACACTGCCCACCAGGATGGAGAGGAGGGACCTGCACCATCCCTCCCTGGGCTGCAGAGCCCACCTGGACCCAGCAGTAGCTTCTCTAGAGCAGCAGCACTGCTGCCAGTCCCACACTGCCCACCCAGGGTCACGGGTGTCCCACTGTGACTTGGCTGTGGCCCTGTGCTGGTGCTGTCTAAGCATCATCACCCTGGTCTGACCCTGTGACAACTCTGCCCCAGCATGGGGTGACCCCAGCGTGGGGTGACCTTGGTGCTGGCAGTGAGCAGCCAGCACTGGGAGTCTGTGAGGGTGGATGCCAGCAGCCAGGACACACAAGAGCAGCTGGATGACAGCATAAATGGAAGGCTCATAGAAGGAGACGAGGGGAAAACCATAGGGGAAGCTGAGTGCTGGGGGAGCAGTGTGGCACCAGTGGTTTTGGCCACATTTGTGCCTCAGCTCCAAGGTGCCCAGCTGGCTGCTGAGGGGACAATCCAGCTGAAGCTGCCCCCAGCCAGCTGGAGCACCTGGAGAGGCAGTGAGCAAGCTGGCAGCAGGGCCAGCAGCTCCAGCCCACGCAGTTGGCATTGCCTTCTGGGAGACGGGAATGCTTTGGCTCCAAGCCCCAGTATATGGCATTCCGGATATTGGTGTCCCCACCCTGGCTATGCCAGATGCTTCTTCAGCAGAGGCTGAGGATGGCTGTGGGGAGTACAGGGGTGGTCAGCCAGCTGTCCCCGTGGCCAGGGAGGATCCTGGCTGAGCACATGGGATCAGCAGCCCCAAGCCAGACCCCAAAGGCTGGTCTCTGCTGCATCCCTCGGGAGCTGTGCCCACCACCACCGAGCCTGGTCACGGTGGCTGCGCCCAAGCCTCGCGGGTGACCGTGGCTCCTCCATGGCAGCAGGGAAGGTGCTGGAGTCACGTCTCCTGACTGCTGAGGGAATGTGGTCAATGATTAAAAGGGGCACACTGAGGTGCCCTCGAGCAGTGAGCCAGCCTCCTGCTGCTGGCACAGAGCAGGGATAGCGAGTACAGGGATACAGAGGGACACCCCATCCTCTAGAAACACTGGGCCCCTCAGCTGGCAGCACAGGATCTCCACACCATGGGCAAGGACTGGTGCGTGGTCTCTCAGGTCCAGCTGAGCTGAGGGCTCCTGCCACACTGCCACATCCTGCCACTGCTGAGCCCCCACTGCCCACACTGCCCCTGCGGTGCAGACCTCGGTGGCCCTGCTCTGTGGCACGGCCGCAGCTTCAGTGGTGCATGGATGCTCCAGAGCTTGGATGTGCCTAGCTCTGTGCTGTGGGATTGCTCCTACCTGCTCGTTCCATGTGGGACCCCAGCCTCAATCAGCCCCACAGTGCTCCAAGGGCTAGCAGAAGGCATCCACCCCAAGTCCCCCAGCACTCACCGTCATCCCGAGCAGTCGCAGGGGCTGCCTGCAGCTCGGCACACAGGGCCAGGGTGGCCAGGAGCAAAATGATGGTGGTCTTCATGTTGGTGAATGCCACAGGTGTGGATGGGCAGTGCAGGTTGGTGGGGTTTATATCTGTGTGGGGCTGGGGAGGGGCCATGCACACAACCTTCGTGTGCCAAAACACTCACTGCTGCTGCGTGTCACAGTTGTGCCCGAGGCAGTGACGGCCTGAGAAATGATTTACCTGGCCTTGTCTAGCCCTGGCAACCCAGCTGCAGCAGGGGAAAGGACCCTTCTGGGGAGAGGGACATGAGGCCATGGGCTGGGGTCACCCTACAGCCATGGGGAGCCCAGAACTACCCAGCTGTGACAAGTGATTAGATGAATTTGTGGACAGGAACCCAGAGGGGGCTGCTCAGGAGGATGTTTCCAGGGGGATGCTGTCCTGACAGCATGTCAGTGGGGTGACACAGGGTTGTGGGTCTTCTGGGCTGTGCCCATCTCAGAGACCCAGCGCCTGCCTGTCCCACTCCTGGCCTGGTGCCTGCATCATGCCACGTCTGCCAGTGGAGCCTCAGGGGACAACCGGCTGGGTCCCCACGGGTATGCATGGCCTCAGGGGCAGCAGAGCGTGGGAAGCCTCCATGAGACACAAGGCTGGGTGCACCCGTTGTTGAGCACCATTCCTCTGTGGGGACAGGCTGGTGGCTCAGTGCCGACACATCGCTGGCTGCAGACGTGTCCCAGCAGATGGGTGCTGTGGCAGGGTCAGCACTCGGGCTGCCTCTCACCTCCCCATGCTCCCAGACTGGTGAGAGGTGACTCTGGGATGTCCAAGGTCAAAGGTGTGGGGGAGCCCAGCTGGGCATGTGAAGGGTGGCCATGCCAAAGGTGAGGTGTGCTCCCTGCTCTTGGGGACCCCACCGTGCTGCCACTGCTGTGTCTGAGACCCTGCCAGGCAGGACCTCTGCTCCCTGCATCCCATTCCATGCAGACAGGGGCATGGTCAAGGGACTGCAGCCCTGCCAGGGGGCTGTTGTGTGGCTCCTTGCATTGTTGAACTGTGGCCATGCAGGCACAGCTCTCTGTGCCTCTGAATGGCAAAGGGCACCTGCAGGTGCTGCCAGCAAGCTGGGCAGAGGCTGCCGGGCTTGGGGGGCAGGGCAGGGCTGCAGCAATGCATAGGGGACAGCCAGGGCTGCAGTGGATGGAGAGGGACAGAACAAGGCTTTTTGAGGGGCTGGTGGAAGAGATTTTCCTGTGCTGGAGCTGGAGCTGGAGAATGGCCTCAGCTGGGGTCCCAGTGTGTGGAGGGACACCAGGGACATGCCCTGCCTGGGAAATTGTGACAAGGTCAGCCTGCCAGGATGCAGGCATCTGTGCTGAGGCCAATGTGACCTCTGTGGCCTCATCTAGGGTTTTACAGCTCAACGATCGTACTTTCCCACTTGGAAATTCCTATGTGCGTCATCCCTGTTCCGAGCAGCCGATCGCATTTGTTGCTGCCAAAACTCTGTGTCTGAAGCAAAAGGAAAACAAGCAGGAACCAGGGGCTTTGAGAGCAGCGTGGTCACATGCATAGGGTCCCTTTGGGTGACACTTTTGCCCCGATGTGGCACGTGCCACAGTGAAATGGTGGCAATGTGGGGTCACCTGCCTCTCCCGAGCAGCCCTGGCCCTTTGGCTGGTGCTGGCCCGGGCTCTGTGGGGCCTTGCGCTCTTTCTGCCCCGGCTGCTGTGTGCCCGATGCGTGTCACGGCACGGAGCGGCATCAGCGGTGGCCCATGCCAGTCGTGCGGCACATGGCAGTGCGAGCCTGGCGTGCCCTCCGCCTCTGGGCTGTGGGGCATGGACCCCCTGGTCTGGGCAGCCCCTTCCCCACCCACACCCACCTCCCTCCCGCAGCTCCTCCCAGCCGGTGCCGGTGCCTCTGGCGGCTCCCCCCGTCCCCTTCCGCCGTGTGTCGCGGCTCGGGGGCCGGTCCCGTCCCGTCCCGGTGCCGATCCCTGGCGGCGGCCGGCAGAGGAGGCTGTTGCTCCGCCGGAGTGGACCAGGAGCGAGCCCGAGCGCTGCNCCCACCCACACCCCCCCCCCCCCCGCAGCTCCTCCCAGCCGGTGCCGGTGCCTCTGGCGGCTCCCCCCGTCCCCTTCCGCCGTGTGTCGCGGCTCGGGGGCCGGTCCCGTCCCGGTCCCGGCGCCGATCCCTGGCGGCGGCCGGCAGAGGAGGCTGTTGCTCCGCCGGAGTGGACCAGGAGCGAGCCCGAGCGCTGCCGGGCTCTGGCAGTGCTGCCCCAAACCCGGGGGAGACCCAGCATAAGAATGTGGAGCTGCTGGAGCGGGTCCAGAGGAGGCCAGGGAGATGATCCGTGGGCTGGAGCACCTCTGCTCTGGAGCCAGGCTGTGAGGGCTGGGAGTGGAGATCTTACAGCACCTTCCAGTGCCTAAAAAGGCCCCAAGAGAGCTGGAGAGGGACTTTGGACAAGGGCGTGAAGTGACAGAACAAGAGGGAATGACTTCCCACTGACAGAGGACAGGGTTAGATGAGAGATTAGGAAGGAACTTTTCCCTGTGAGGGCAATGAGGAACTGGAACAGGCTGTCCAGAGAAGATGTGGCTGCCCCATCCCTGGAAGTGTTCAAGGCCGAGTTGGATGGGGTTTGCAGCAACCTCGTCCAGCAGAAGGTGTCCCTGCCCATGTGCTGAAGGACTGCTTGGCCCCGAGCCGGCACCTTGGCTGCTGCTGGGTGCTGACAGCAAAGTTCCTGTGTGTGGGAGGCAGGGGGCTGGCACCTCACCCCCAGCACACTGTTCCCAGAGCTGGGGGAGCTCAGGGAAATCAGGCAGGACCACAGCTGGCCCCCAGCTCAGGGTGAGGAGGGTGCCCAGCACAGGCAGGGCACCGCCTGCTGCAGCCCCGCTCAGCCCCGCCTTGAACTGTCCCTCACAATCTGGGGTTAAACAGCGCCGGCCGCCTGAACACCCGCAGGGACTGCTGCTCAGTAGCAGCTCTAATAGCCCCTATCCATAATGCAGTGGAGCCAAGACAAGATGCAAGGGTCTAGGCCGGGCTGGTGCTGGCTGCTGACGGCCCTGTGCCACGCGTGGCGCCCGGCTGGTGGCACGGCCACGCGTGGCGCCTGGCTGGCGGCGCGGGAAGGCGGCCTCCCAAAATGGGGATTTTATTACAGCCATACATCACGGCGGCGGCCTGATGCGGGCAGACGGCGGTGATTTTTCTTCATGGTTTACAGACAAATGAGGGGAAGGAAAATTGATGTGAACTTTGCTATAGCGAGAGGTCGGGCACGGGCAGGGAGCTGGTTATGGATGAGCCAGGGGCTGCTGGGGCTGCCTGTCCCTGGGGCCACTCCCGGCCCCCCGCTCCAGGCCAGATGGATGGGAGCACTGGCAGCAACAGGACTGGGAGCATCGTGTCCAGTGTGAAGGCCCTGCTGCTCCTCCAGGGGGTTGGAAGAGCAGGGGCTCCCATTCCTGTGAAGGAATGCCTGGAGGGATGCTCTGCTGCTCAGGGGGACCATGTGAGCAGAGTTATTAATTCCAGCATGGTTTGGCCATGCAGTGACAGGTGGGCTGCTGTCACTGGCTGCTGGCGAGACCTTGGCTGCTCTTACCACAATTAAAGTTGCCTCCAAACATCGCAGTCCTGCCCCGTGTAAGATAACAGCTAATACCCTCCAATAGCAGTTATCAGCTTCTCCATACGGTCCATAAATATTAATACAATTCTAATTAGTTCCTTTAAATACATTGCCTAAATAAAACGTTTCCAGGGCAATAAATCAAGAGCAGGTTGTCTGCCCACCCTGCTCACGCCCATTGCACAGGGACTGATAAACTCCATGGTTTATCATTAACCCCTCCCCTTAGATCCAGGGAGAAGAGAGGCCCAGGTGCATTGTGTGAGCTGAGAACGCCCTGTAATCCTCATCAGCAGTAATTCATTGATGTATTTCCCCAGGTGCACCTGGTTTGCATTCCCAGTGATTTGCTCAATACCAGGACTGCTCGTGCCTCACCCCGGCAGACCGTGGCCCTGGATTGGTGACTGTGTGCTGCTATGCCCCTCTGGAAGATCTTTTCCAGCTGCAGCAGTGCCACGTGTCCCCCTGGCACACGGCAGTCCCTGACCCACGAGGCAGGAGGGTGCCTGGGGGGCTGTTGCTCTGTGCAGACCCCGGCCTTCACCCCCACCTCTGATTCTTCCTTCTCCTGGGAGGTGACAGCAGTGACCATCCTGCTCAGAGCTCTCCTGTGAGCTGGAGGAGATGGGATCCCTTCAAAGGTGCTGTGTGTGGGAATGAGTGTGACATTGCTCACAGAGGTGCAAGGGGCACAGAGCACCACCTGAGGCACAGGCATTGGGTCTGAGGGAAGCATGGCATCCATCCTTTGGCAGTACCGGAAAAGAGCAAATACCAAACTAATTTGCTTGAGGAGGAATTAATACGGTGTGAAGCCTGTAGTGGATGATTTAGGAAGTGAATTTAAAATCTCAACACAAATAGATTTTTTTATAAGGTCAGAGGAAAGATTAAATGCTACAGACAAGCACAGCACTTGCCATTTCCAACATCACTTTCACCATAAATATTTTGGGTTGGCACTGTCCCTGCGCTGTCCACGTGGGTCTGAGGCTGCTCACCATGGCAATGCTGGGTGAGCAGGGGTGTCCCCATGGAGGGCAGGATGCCTCACCATCCCTCCCCTTCCTTACCAGGTTGTTGCCAGCATATGGAAGCAGACAGTGATGCTCCATGGTGAGAAGAAGGAGAGGTAGTGTGTGTGGCCATGCTGCTGGTGGTACTGGAGAAACCAGCTGTAACTGCTCCAGCTTGGGCAGGGTCTGTTCCCAGACCCCTCCGGCATTCCTGCCAGTGGTGCAGGAGAAATCCAAACTGTGGTGCTCACCCGGCATGGTGTGTGCCCATTGCCAGTTCCTGTCTCCTCCTCATGGTGCCTGGCAGCGACCAGGATTGATGGCAAGAGATTTCAAAGGCTCCAAATGTGGAGGTTATAGCACTGAGCCACCCCCATCCATCACCGGCCATTCATTACCGAGTAACACCCTGCACGCTGGGCTGATTTCACACCTTATCTGAACCCAGCAGCTGTGCCCTAAATCCTGAGTGCCTAGACTGTCTGGAGGAATTCGGCTGCCTGTGCTTAAAATTAGTGTTAGCATCTATCATTTCCCTACACCAAATGGCTTTTGTGTCGGCACTTGGCAGCGCTCATCCGTCACCGGGGCTCCAGGCTGCCCAGCACCATGCCCTCTCTGTCACTGTCACAGGACCCCTTGTTGGCAAAATGTCACCCAAAGGACAAGTGCAGGAGCTTGGCCTCTCCTTTCAGCTGACCTGGTGGACTGCCAGCAGTGAGGGTGTCCTTTGTCCCCTCGGCATGGCAGGCACCAGCTCTGCTCTCTCCAGCCCCACTACAGCCAGGCATCTGGCACGGGCACAGCCTGATGTGTGTCCTCTGGCATGGTGGCTCGCTGCCTCAGGTGCCACGATGCCAGTACAGCCATGGGGCCGGGTGCCTCTGGCTGCAGTGCCCACAGCCACTCCCGGTGAGGTGAGTCGTTCCTGCCAGGCTGGTGCTGCCGGAGCTGTCGGCGTGATGAAAAGCCTCCCGCAGCAATGCAGATAACATACAAGCACAGGTCAGGCGAGGCCCCTGTAGCCCATCCATCAGGCGCAGCAGCTACAGGCGCTCCTGGTGCCACCATCTGATGCACGTTATCCGCCACAAATGTGTTTCTTCCCCCAAGGTTAAACGGATGAGTGAGGTTCAGGCGCTGACAGCTCCGCCTGCCCCGCGCCAGCGATAAATGAGCTGCAAGAACCGGAGGGGAAAAAAAAGGTTTGTTTTCTGTCAAATGCTCCTTTTGATGGTGCAGGCACGAGGATGGCAGCAGTGCTGAGATGAGCATGAGGATGGGACCTGCTCCTGGTGTGGCCACAGGGCAGCCAGCGATGGCACTGTCACAGCTGTGTTGGGTGACGGGCAAGAGCAAAGGTTTGGTGAGCTGCTGGGGTACCGAGTGACGCTGGCAGCAGGCACTCGGTGTGGCCCCAGTGTGCTGCCAAGCCACGCTGGCACTGGCAGGGATTGGATGGGATGGTGGTGAGCCTGATCCTTCCCAGGGTGCCTGTCCGCCCCTGGGCACTGCCCCAGACAGAGTGCCAGCTGGGGGTCCCCCACCCTTTGCAGCGTCCCTGCCAGGCTGCTGCTGCCCTGCTCAATGTCACACTCGGAGCCTGTCAAAGTGAAAAAGGGTTTGCAGGCGATAAGCGATGGGGCTGCGGCCGCGCCGTGCCGCCCGCGTGTGATTTACTGCGGCGTCGCTAACGGAGCGCAGATTTTTCTTAATCTAAATTGAAAACTACTCAAGTAGAAAAATAATTTCATTGCTTCATCCTGAAGGGGTGGGGGGAGAGGGAGGGGAAGAGCTGTGCCAGGGCAGGCAGGGCCACAGCTGCCTGCACCCCCTGCGCCACAATTCCCCATGGCCTTGGGCAGCTCCTACGCTGGGGACATGCGGCAGCTCCTCCAGCTCGGGCAGAAAAACCGGGTTGTGCGGGGAGGGGGCAGTGCCAGGACTTAGCTCTGGGGTGACAGGGCACACCCGGTCCCAGCTGGGATGCAGCCCCCCAGTGCAGGTTGGTGCTGGCACAGGTGGGGATGTGCAGCCTCACAGATAGATTGGTAATTTGGAGCACGAGTGAATTCTGGGAGCATTTGCTGAGCTGGATAATAACGTGCCCAGTGAGCTGCATCCCATGCATGCTGCCAAATTAAAGAAATTTTTTTCTCCTTTAATTTAAAAGTCACCGTTGGGAAATCTCCACTGGCCGCAGCAGTGATTTCCCCTAGGCTGCCTTTCTGGAGAAATCTTTAATTTTGATTGTCACACTTTGTGGAGTTTATCTCAGGGAAGTAGAGCCATAAATAAGGTGCTGCTTCAGCACTCAGGCTCCAGCTCTGCCAGGACAGTGAGTGGCACTGGCACAGGCGGGGAGCAGGCAGAGCCTGACCACAGGGACCCTCTCCCCTTGCACCTTCCTCTTCCCTCCCCGCTCCAGCCGTATCTACCCTCGGCTCTGTGCCTGGCTTCTCACAGCCTGATTTCACAGGTCAGCAACCTTTAATTACCTGGGCCTGTCCCCACCCCTCCCACCAAATGATTCACAGGTTCCTGAAAATCTCATTAACCATAATACCACAGCTGGGCTCTCGTGCTGGCACCAGACCCCTCCAGCTCCTGCAGTGCTGCGGGTTCAGCCAGTGCTGTGCCCTGGCACCACAGGACCCCAGGACCAAGCATGCAGGGATCCTGGCCAGGAGCTGTGCCAGACTTTCAGGGTGGAAAGGTGGCACTGGAGAGGGAGAGCACAGGCTGTGTTTTGTTCCATGCTTACACCTTCACAGCGCCAGCTCAGCTGGTCACGGTGCTGTGGGGCTGGAATAGGTGTCATGGTCAGACTGGGGAGGTGTCAGCTCCCAGGGCTTCCCTGGCATATCCAGTGCCTCCAGCTCTGGGGAACCAGCACACAACCCTGCCAAGGAGCTTGTCCTCTCCCTCCTGGGGCCTGGGGAGGGCATCTCCCAGCAGCTTTTGAGCAATAAAGAAGCAAGAAGGGATTCAGGCAGCTCCCTTTGGTGTGGAGCCGGCACAGCAGTGCCGGGTGAGCTCAGGAAAGGTTACACCATTTGCATTTTACCCTTCAGTAATTCCAACACTTACGGGTGCAATTAAGCAGCAGCCTGGTGTTATGAAGCTATCAGGGCGGAGAGACCTGAATCCCAACGAACTCCGTGTGCGTGCCTGTCCCAGACTGTTCCATCTGTGTGCGGTGACACCGCGGCGATGCCGGCGGGCCGCAGGGATGGGCTTTGATTCCATCCACTGCCCATTGCTCCCCTGCTGCTGGCTCAGCCCTGTCCAGGCACCCGGTTCTGATACTCGCAGAGGGTCAGCACAGACGCCACAGAGGGCAGTGAGTGTTGGGATGCTGGAGCAGGTCCAGGGTTGTGCTATACTTGTCACCACAACGAAGTGTCTGATCTGATGGTGCCCTCTAAAGAGCAGCTCCTGGCCTGCTTTGTTTTATGTGTGACCCCCTGATGCTGCAGAGCTGGATGGACCAAGATACCTGTCCCAGTGGCACATCTCTCCTGTGGAACAGGGTCTCCTCAATGTTTGGTGGCCCCCACCCTCTGTGGGAGGACGGGGGCTCTGTGGCCATTCTCCTTTCCTGCTGCAGTGGGACAGCAGGCCAGGAGAACTGCTGCCTTCCCCTTTAAGCATCATGCCAGCTTAATTCGATGGTTTTGAGTCCCGGCTCATGATTTCTGCAGCAATTTGGGCTGAGATTTCTCTCTTTCCCTCCATTATCCACTCTGATTAACTCAGCTGGCCCTGTCAGCTCCCATTCCGGTGCGGGGAGCCCTGTGAGAGCCTGTTAAAATGCATGAGCCTGTGGCAGTCGCTCCACTGCCCAGCAAGGCTGAACCGAGGAAAGGGGGTGCAGGCAGCAGGGCTGTGGTGGGGAGCTGGGGGCCGTGGGGGGCCAGGGCTGGGGTGCAGGTGCTGTGGGGGTCCCCCTCTATCAACATGGGGGTGTCTGGCCAGAGCTGAGCTGGGGGGGCCCCTATGGGGTGCAGGACCCAGTCACTCCCACATGCCAGGCTGTTGGGCGGCTGAATCTTCCCCCGTGCAAAGGCTCATTTCCCATTCCAGCTCTGACTCGTTCCCTTTTTCTCATTTTAATAAAGACGAAAGCATCCGGAAACGCGGCTGCACCCGCCAAAGAGCGAGATCTGACATAATTAAAAAGTGGCTTCAATCAGGCTGTTTTCCTAATGGTTTGTCATATCAGCCCGTGCGGCCCTGCACCCCCTGTGCTCCCAACCCCCTGAGGCATCATTTACATTTCTTAATAACCCCTCATTAATATTCATGACGTGGGGAGGGTAATAACGGCTGAGTGCACACCACTAATTCAATTTCAGCGAGCCTCAGTGTGTTTAGTTAATCACTGGGGGACCTGGGTTACTCAGTACAATTATTTATTCGGAATTAGATCTCGAGGCATCTCGGTTGAAACCTGAACTCAGAATAAAATTAAACCAGGATTCTCCTCGTCTCCTTCTCCTCCTCTCCTTCTCCTCCCATCTGCGCTCCCATCCGTGGTTCTGAGCATCCCCTGCAGCCCTGCTTTGCTGGGATGAGGAACTGGTGTTTCCATGCTGGGACCGTGCAGTGGCTGCGGCTTCTCATCTGTGGCTGCTGCTGGGTCCTGGCTCCTCTGTGCCCATCCAGGGAAAAGTGTCAGAAAAGGCCTGGGGACATTGTTAACCCCGAGGGTGGCACCCCATCCCCTGTGGAAGGTGGGTGCCTGGGAACAGGAAGCCAGGATTTCTGGAGTCCTTGTTCCCCCGACCAAGCCAAGTGCCAGGGTTTGCTCCAGCCTATCCAGAGCCTTCAGCCCCTTACCCAGCTTTGTTGCATGTTCCACCTGGGAGAGGGTGGTGCCAGCCCCATGCAGCACCCACCACCCAGGGCAGCTGCTCGTCTCCATCCTTCATTTATTTCCTTGAGAGCTTTTCTAATACTTTGATTTTTCTCCTGGTTTCACTTTTTAATTCAATATTTTGCCCCTGTGCTCCAATTCACCTTATTGGATAAAAATTCCATTACTGAATCCTGCCCTGTAGGACTGGGTGAGAATTGGGTTTCCCAGGCAGCAATTCGGTGCCTCAAATTCCTCAAATTCCTGCTTTTGTTTTTTGAGTGTTCCTCCTGGCCTTTGAGTCCTCTGAGGGAGGCGAATTGAACATTTTCTATCCCTTTGTTTAACAAGAAGGTCGAGGTGAAGGTGCCGGCTTCTCTCGCTGTGCTCAGGTTTGGGCTCTTCTCCTTATTGATGATTTTTGCCTTCCCCCAGCTCCTCCCAGAGCTGTTCCTCTCAGCGGGGATGAGGTGGAGGGGAAGCCTCGGGGCAGGAGCAGGTCATCACATTTGTGTGTCTGTGGATGGTCAGTGCTTGTCCCTGCTGCTCTCCGTGTGTGTGCTACACCTGCTTGTTGTGCTTATCCCTGCATGGGGGTCAAGCTTCCCAGTAGCTGCATCCTGTTCCCAGTATGTGCCAGTACCCCTCCAGGGTCTCCAAATGGGGTGGTTTCACAGCTGGGGAATTATCTGCACACTCTATACCCCAAAGCCAGATGAGCTAACAATTATCTTCTATTTATCTCATCTTTAACATGCAGATTTGTTGAGTTAATTTTGCCATGACCGATCTCCTATATTTTCTCGAAACAACGGGGGATGCGAGGGACTCCTTCAAAAACATTATATATTTTTTTAATTTTCTGAGATTTCTCAAACCAGACTCCTGCTGAGCTAACTGCCTAATAGCTGCGATCATGATGAAAAATTCTTTTAGCTCAAAACCGTTCTTTAAAGCATAGTTGACATAAATTCAGCAGGATTTTGGCCGAGTTGACTCTCTCCTAATTATTCTTATTTGTTAAATTGAGAAATGTCTCCGTCTGTCTGGGGCTCTGCATCTTGTGCAATGACAGAGCGATTTGTCCCGACCCCAGCGATCAGAGGGGGCCGGCCCGGCGCTCCCGCCGCGCTCCGAGCGCGGCTCCGGGCCCGTTCTCACGGTGACAGCGGCCAATGGCGCCGGCTACCAACAGCACGGCGCTCTCCGTGCAGCCGCCGCCGGCATGCCCGGCCCGGGGACCGGCGGATGGATGTCGAGGGAAATGTGTCACGATAAACGCCGGTTCTCCGTGTCCCCGGGGGCGGCTGCGGGGGACTCTGGTGGGTGTCGCCTCCCCCCACGGGTGACAGCGGGGACGGGAGGCCCGCTGGCACCGGCTGCTCGGGGCAG
>VYXF01013005.1:12358-67642 GCA_013397295.1 Polioptila caerulea | reverse complement strand
CTCGCTTGCCGGCGGTGGGGCGCTCCGCCGCCGGCCTGCGCTGCCTGCCTTACGGCAGGTGTCGCGCGGCCCCGGTGGTTTGCGACAGGTTCCCGGTGGCGGGGCCCGGTGGGTGCGATGGACGTGGGGGAGCTGCTCAGCTACCAGGTGAGTTCAGGAGGTTGGGCCGTGCTGGGGGTGTCGCGGTCCCCTGCGGTCCGGCCGCCAGCGCGGAGGTGCCCTCCGTCCGTGGCCCCGCTGCGGCGGTGCTGCTCCAGCTGCGGTGCGGCCGCCGTGCGGGGCCTGCCCGGCCGCACTCGGTGCGCTCGCACGGGGTCTGGTGAAAGTGTCGCTATGTTTGTTCTCTCCCCCTCTTCGGAGCAGCGGTGCCGGCTGGGACCCGGTTACCGGGGCCACCGCGGCTTTGCCGGTGTCGTCTCAGCCACAGATGGGCAGGCCGGTGTCCGCCTGTGCCTGAGCTCCTTCCATGGCTGTTCCAGCATGTGTTTTCCTCCCTGTTTTATGACAAAACCCATTTAATTTAATTTTTATCAATATATTTAAAAAAAGTTTTCCTTGTACAAGTTTTCCTTTACTCTCTGCGTTTTCTTCCCTTGCCCTGCGGTCTTTGATTGCTCGTTGTGTGCAGGTATCGAGTGTGCTGGTTTATTGTCCCAGGAGCAGATTTCAGGTGTTCCCTGTGAAACGGGGAGTGAGGGTGTGAACTGCAATATTTTGATACCTTGGCTGGGATAGTGTTGGGCTTTGCTTCAGTTCTCAGCCCGGCTGCAGCCGAGGGGTTTCCCTGGGTGAGGAAAACACCCCGAGACCTTCCCAGCCGTGTAAGTGTGGCCAGGTCTGCTCCCCAGCTGAGAGCACAGGGTTCCTCCTCAGTGCCATCCTGGTGTGCCTCGTTCCCTGGGGCACAGAGGCGAAGGGAGTGTCTTGCTGTTCACTCCACGCTTGTGCTTTGGGAATGTGTCGTTTGGAGATGCTCAGGGAAAAAGGGAAAATTGCTGTTGGGTTTGAGAAGTTTCTCAGCAATTTTCCCAATGGTATTGAAGTGTCTGGGGCATGGCTGTGGGAGGAGTCTGTCTTTGAGAGCTCAGCTGGATTCCTCCTTGATAATCTCCAGGATGTTTTCTTCTGTGGATTGCTCTGTCTCAAACATCCTTCCACATCATGCTGCTTTCAACAGCACAGCCCTGCTGGTCTGAGATCTACTCCACTTCTGTATTTCTCTATCTTTTTAAAATGTGATTTTTCAACGTCAAATTAGAATTTTCATTTCTTACATTCCTTTGATTCTTTGTCCTTCTCCACCCCATCTGGGGGTTAGCAGTGTCATCCCTTACATGTCTGGGATGCAGGTTAAGGCACAGAGAGGTAAACCTGAATGAACTTTGTTATTTTTTTAACCAAGTTCCAGTGTGGGTTTTTTTTAGATGGTTTTCCTTTTGTCTCAGAATATGAACTCCCCAGGATTCCCTCTGCTCTGGAGGGAAGTGTCCATCCACTTTGCTCACTTGGATTTTGTGCAGCTTTCCCTTGGATGAGCTTTCAGCACAGCGAGGGAGTGATTGCTTGTGACAGCGGGGGAAAACTCTGTCGAGGGAAAGAAATGCTGCTTAGCTGCAGCATATCTAAGTTTTAATTTCGTTTCTTGCTGCTGAAATTGTTCTTAGCTCTGGAGAAAAGTGTTTCAGCAACTGCCAGAATAGTTCCCAAAGGATTTGTCCTGGCTCTGTGCTCTCCTGGGCTCTCACCTGAATGCAGGTGGCTCTTGTGTCACTAGCTGAGGTGATGCTTTCGTGAGCATTGGAAGTCAGTGGGGCTGAATTCAGACCTCCAGAGCTGGGCACAGTGGTGAGTACAGGTGAAAGAAATGGTGGAGCAGAAGGCAAGCAAATAGCTCTGGATCTGAGAAAATGAGATTCCCTTCTGTGAGGGCATTTCTGGCTGAGAGCTTGGGAAAAGTAGTTGGAAACATTTCACTGCCTGCCATCCTGTGGGTCAGGCTCTGCCTTCGGGGAGGGTGTCTTGAAGAAGATGGTCAGGGGAGGGTGTCTTGGCAGCTCACCCAGCAGCTCCTGGCCCACTCCAGCCCTGGATTTGGGAGCTTCCCTGCTCTGGGCTGAGCTGTGGGCTGGCTCAAGGTCTCCTTGGTTGTCCTCCTTGCAGGGATGGTACTGGCTGTCGGGGAGGTGTTGTGGTGCCTCAGCTCTCTGATTTTAATCTCTTGCTGCAAATGAGTTGGTCTTTTCAACCTCCCTCAGCACAACCCAAAATAATTGCTTTCCTCTTACACTGTTTTGAATTTTCTCCTCTAAATGTGTAGTCTGTGCCCTTGCTTCGGCAAGAAGATGTTCTCCCTCAGAGCCAAACTTGGCATGGAAGACTGCAGGCACTGTGCCACCAATTCAGCACCAAATGTCTGCCAGAACGGGAGAAGAAACCTCTTGCAACAAAAAAAATACAATTAAACAGCACCTGGCCGTTTATACAAAGCTCAGGAATCCATAAACTTTACGTGTTGCTGCAAAACAGTTGCAGATGGTCTAAAGTGATGATTAAATATTGCTGCTGTTTGCCCAGATCCTCCGTGTTTGGTCTCTGATTACAGAGGGTAATTAAGAGGACAAAGCCAACTCCGGGGCTATTCAGCGTCTTCTTTCAGTTGTCTTGGGAGGGAGTAAGGGAGATTATTTGAATTCTCATTAAAGGCAGATTTCATCACCGTGAGTGATCATTGCAAACTGCTAATTTTTTGATGGAATGTCAGTGTAATCAAAAAGCAGAAGAAGCAGTAACTGACGGGGTGAGATCTGACTGCACCACGCTGGGAGATCTCCCCATTGTCTGTGGGGGTTGAGTGCAGGAATGGATCTCTGTGTGTCCATGGGGGCACATCATCATTTCTGCTGCTGGGATGGATAATTTAGTGTCAATTTGCAGTGTAATGGATGCATCTGATGGTAGGGGTAGCTCAGCTGAGCTGGTTGTTGACTTACAGCATTATTTCCCCAGTAGCTCCTCTCCTGCTGGCAGCTTAAACACGGAGCTGACTTTGGCTCAGCTGGCTGCCTCATCCCTTGGCTCTGCTCCTGGGAGTACAGCCCCGTGCTGCCAGAGCTGTCTTGGGGCTCTCACGGGGTGGCAAGTGAATCTCTAGTTTACTCCCCTATGTATTATTGTCTCTGACCACCAAACCAGAGGGTGTCAAGAAAGATCCCTGTCCTGCACCTCCCTGATGTGCTCCTTGGGTGGTTCAGAGCCACACAAGGGAGGGCACAGGGCACATTCATTCCCTCTGAAATTAATAATCTGTATCCATGTGGGTGCTTTATGCACCCTGTTATTGCATTTGCCTCAGTTTGTCTGATTTTGGAGCTCCTGGGTCTCTGAGATTTCTGATTTTCCTGGGGTGCCAGTTCTTCCAGCTTTTAGCACTCAGATCCTGCACCATTTCGAAGTGCTGTGTGTCACGCACGCCTCAGGAAGAAAAAGCATGGAAAAGTGAGATTGATAGTAGCCTGGTTTATCACAAACATTGGAAACAAAATTAGGAAGTCATTGAAAATTCCTCTGGAGATTAGGATCCCGAACTGACAGCTGCTGTGCTGCTTTCTGAGTGGCTCTTTGGAGCGGGCTGGGATGTGGGCACAGAAGCTGCATCATTTATGAAGATTTATTTCAGATTTCATTAACAAAAAAATTCCGAGCTTCACAGTAATGAGGTTACTTACAAAACAGATACCTTAGTAATATGAAACTCCTGAGTATTTCCTGAGTAATATGAAACTGCTGAAACGTCTCTAAACCTTCCTCATGTTTGGCGAAGGCTGAAGCAATCAGGATTCTGAGAAATGTGTGTTCTGATTTTGTGGGGTACTTAACCGTGATATTAATGAGCAATCACTGCTTGGAGGGAGCCCAGGGGCACTGGCAGATTATTGTGCTTTGATTTAGGACATTGTTTCCCTGTCCCACGTGGTGGGTGCTGCTCCTGCCTCCCACGCCGAGGGCAGGCTCAGCCTTCCCTGGCTGTGCATGAACCAGGACCTGTGTCAGGTGTGTCTGGGAACCAGGACCTGTGTCTGGGGAAAGTCTGTACCCAAAGGCTTGGCCCCAGGGAGTGTCAGCTCGGGGTATGTCAGCTAACAGACACAGCCAGTACGGGAGGACTGCAAGAGAAAGGGAAAGATAATCCTCCCGTTCCCAATTACCAGCTTCTGTTTACTTTATCATATTTTATAAACAGTAGCTTTTTTTAAACCCTTTTGTATTCATTGGTTTTTGTGTGATGCTATCAGTGTTAGATTTAAATGAAAATGCCTACTGAATAAATTACCGTGAATGCCCTGCATTCAACAGGAACAGAATTAAGCTTAGCTAACAAAACAATTGAAAAATGCTTTTCTTGTGCATTTTCTAATGAATTCTAACTTCTTGCCAGATTCACCTTAGCACAACTAACTAAAAAATGCCACATTTTTTAAATCAAATTATTAACTTTCTCTTTTCTACCAGAAAGGCAGAACTTGTGCAGATGTCCATGAAGCTGTGGAATTGGTTAAATAAATGTGTTTGGACACAATCTGTGTGTTCACTGAGCAAAATGCACCAGGCTTGGTGCAGCAACCTATGGGCTTAATTCTTGCTAGTTGGTAACAGTCCTTTGCAAAACACAAATGCAAACCCAAGATGAAAATCAATGAACAGAAAGTAATGCCTGCCTTAAATCAGTTGTTCATGACTGTGCATCTCTTGTGGAATGAGCAGGACCCAGGTGTTCCACTCGGGCCTTGGATTTCGTGGCTTTAATAAGTGCTGGTTGGGAACAGCAATGTTCTTTAGCGAGGTTTTGCATAACATCAATAAGGAGAGGCAAAGCCTTAATGCCTGCTTAATAGCGTTTGCCCGGAATTCAATTACTGCCTATTGCCAGGCTGCTGGCAGCGTTAATGATCGCACGCAGGGCACTTCCATGATTTATCAGAATGATGCTGGGATGTGCTAGAGACGCCTCCCCCAGCAATGCATAAATACAAAAAAAGGGTAAAATAATTGAGATGGAAGCAAGGGTGTAAATTCTGGTCTTGAGGATTGCGTACCCAGAGGAAATGGGGAGGGTTTCATGATGGAGTTTTAATTTAGGTTTTGTTCTGGGATGCAATCCCTTCTCATGGCACGTTACTTTGCATCTGACAGACCCCCAGCTCCCTCAGCCTCTCGTTACACCTCAGGCTTGCCAGAGGCTTTGGTCCTTTTTAATGTTTAGAAATAAGAGTGAGGAATGGGATTCCAGTTCCAAATTAAGAGCATCCGTGGCAAATCTCATTGAGATTTAGATGTAAATTTCAGGATTTATGTCTCTAATTGCTGTATCTGTGTTTGTGACATTAATCTGTCAAAGATAGTTTAGGATGAGTAGGGCATTACCAAGGTGTGAATGGAAGGACATAGGAAGGGCAGGGCCCCTTGTGACATCAAGAACATTGAGTAAGGAGTACGGACTTAATAAAGTTTTTTCCTTGGATTATGTCTTTTAGAAGAGCACCTTTTCCTTATTCTTTTTATGGGGTTGCTGGCTGCTCAAGTAGTGTTTGAATTATTAGTTGTTGTCAATGACACATTTGTTTCTAAATGGATCTATGTGAAATTATATTTTAATGTACCTAGAAGATAAGTAATAGGAATCTGCTTAAGAAAAAAAACCCATCCACAAAACCCTCCAAGCAAATAAATTTTTCATTTCACAGAATCTCTGGGTATGCTTCCATGTCATGGCTATTGAATTATGAGCTGAGTAACTGCTTTAAAAGTGCATGGAGGCACTTCAGAAGAGTTTGAAGTCAGGAATGTACTAACCATAATGGAAATGGCAGAGAAGATATAGGGAGAAAGGAGACAGATAACAGAGCTTGAGCAGGTCTGCCTGGGAGTGAGCAGATTCAGCTCTGATTTGTGCTAATGTGTTGTCTGGGAAACTTGATTCTGCATCTTCCCTAAAGTGGTGACAAGGTGGTAACCCTGAAAACAAGGTGATCCCAGCCAGGCTGCTATCTGGCCTGCTTCTTAACTATAATTAACTCCTCATGTGCTTTTTGGGGCTGAGTGGGGCGGGCTTTATTTTTTTACATCTCCTGAAAGCAGCATTTTCTCCAGGGCAGATCATTTACCAGCGTGTCATTGGTACTGGGCTGTGCCACTGATGCTGTGTGTGGCAGAACTGGGATCACAGCTGGATTCCCTTGTGAGCCTGGAAGGTTCATTACCCTCTGCAGCCCAAAAGTTCCTCCCCTGCCAGGGAGCTGGAAATTCCCATTTTGATGCTCACGCTAGTGCCAGACCTGGTGGGAGAATTCCCTCTGCACCTTCCTTTGGATCGAACATGAGAAGGATCCCAGAGCCAGATAAAAGCAGGACCTGTGTTTGTGGAAGCCTGGTGTGACAAAGGGTCCCACAGAGCAGAAGAATAGGGGCTGCCTGCCAGGTGGTGGTTTATAAGTTAAGATGGACACGTTAGACCTAATGAGGTTACAAAATCACCTACCAGGTGACTTGAGCAGTGATGTAAAGTAAAAGTATTTTTGTTATTATTTTATTATTCTTGATATAGATACTTGTTTTAAGTAGTAAAGAATTAAGCTTTGTTTTGCTGTAGTTATGGAACATGGAGTACTCCTGTTCCAGCTTGATTGTCCTTCAAAAATGTGAGAGACCAAATTTAATGTCCTTGTAGTTTTTGAAGGGAAAGTTTTTCCTTCTATTCTAAATGCTTTTATCCCTTTCTGCCTGAATGAAAACGTGGGATTAGGATTAATGGACTTCTTCTTGTCCTTGGCAAATTACCTTTAATTTTGACAATCAACTAGAAATAGTGGAATAAAATAATGGGTTGTTCCAAACAAACCGTGACGGTTTGGGCGCTGTTAATCCGGTGCCAAGCCCCTGCAGAGCTGCAGCCAGCAGCACTCCTCCTTGTCCTGCCTGCACTGAGTTGGGCTGATTCTGCTTTTACCTGTCAGCAGACTTCTGACAGAAGGATGGGGGTGAAATGGGATGCACGCAGGAATTCAATATAATCTTGTATACGTTGTGGGTAAAAAATTATCTTTCCCTGCTGTCTGCTGAGCGTATCAGTCTGCTGGCTGTGAAATGTGGGGCTGTCTCAGCTGAGTCAGCAGATTGGGGTTCCTTGATGGGCAGCTGTGCCCCACTGAGCAGGGCTGTTCAGCCACTCCTTGTCTGTGCACTCCTTGTCCTTGCTGTCTATGAAGCTATTTTCCTGTGAATTGTGTTCATAGATCAAAGATGGTAGGATGTTGACACAGCTCTTGGCAGAGGCATTCATCTACTCATGTGATGTTCCAGTCCACTAAATTAATTTCCTTTCCAGTTTTCAGAGTTGTTAAGTGTCATGTAAGCAAATCTTTTAAACAATTTGTAAGAATTTCCTCGGTATGGCTTGTAATATTGGTATTTCAGTTTGCAGGGGTCACTAAACACTTACATTCGTTCACTTTTTATTTCTCTGACTTCAGCCTAACAGAGGGACAAAAAGACCCCGTGATGAAGAGGAAGAGGAAATCAAAGCACGTCGGAAACAAGCCAGTGCCCGAGAGCATGGTCGTCATAGGGAAGAGGAGTCTGCAGCCCTGGAAGAAACTGATGATGAGAAGAAGAAACTCCTTCAGATAATTGAGAGGGATGGAGAAGAGGAAGATGAGGAAGTAAGTCCTCTGGGATAGGAGGAGCAGTGGAAATAACCAAATACCAAACCCCTTCTCTGTGGTTTCCATTTCTTACCATGTAGGTGGTGAGGCTTAATGTGATTTTCCTGTGCTCACACAGCTTCAGTTTGTGGCTTTGCTTTCCTGCCCTGCGGGATGTGCATTAATTTCAGATTTCTCAAATATATCAGTTGAAGATTTAAGGGAGGCAAAAGGGAGAGAACTTTCAAGTCTAATCTCTCTTTGGTCTGAGAATACCCAAATCACCTTCTAAAGTAAATTTTTAGGAAACAGTTTCTGTTGCTAACCAATTTCCTGACTATTGTTCTCGTCAGTACCCCCAACCATGCAGCTTCTCCCCCTCTTTGTAGCTGTGCGGCAGCAGCAGCAAATAAACAAACATCCTCCTGTACAAGAAAGGTCTTAGGTCAGAGAGGGGGGGTGGCAGCTGTCAAGGGTAAATGATTTCAAGCCTTGGAGACAGAAATCCAATGCTGCATTGGCCTTTCTGCCAAGGGCCATGGAAAAGATCGCTTTATAAATGTGACACGTGGATTGGTATAAATCTAGAAGATATTTGCTTCCTGCTGCCCATGTCCTGTTTGATAAAAAACCAAGTGATATTCACCACTGCAGAATCACGTAGCTTTGTAAAATATCATTGTCCTTTGTATAGAGCATTGCTGGCATCCGTCTTTGAGAATCTCCCTTGTTTTTTTGATGCTGAGCTATTGCCATGACAGTTGTTGCTGATAGCAGAGAAAGATAATGCAGGATTTCTGTAGCATTTCAGCTCCAGGGAGGATGGATCGAGAGAAGAGTCCTCTTGACTGGCTAGAGTCTTGTGGATTCCTGCAGTGTGCCAGTCCCTTGTCTTTGTCAAGTGGAGTCCTCTCAGCCAGACATTTTAAAGGCTGAAAGTCCAGACTTTCTTTAGAACTCAAATCTCTTGTTTATTGCTTTGGACTGCAGTTAATACAAGTGCCATTAAAATGTGCTTTGTCCCAGTAAATTTGATGTGAAGAAGCTAATCTGCAGGACACTGCAATGCTGAATGCAAATTCAATACAAGATATAGAGCAGATCCTAATGGAGATATCGTAGTGATATGTGTTGGAGGAAGCAAAGAATCAAAGGGAACAGAGGGAAGCAGTGTCAGCATGTGTGGGTTGAAATCCCTTTGCAAGAGGAATGTGCTTTGGGCACTGTAGTATTGATTGGCTGACTGGGGTGGTGACATGAGTGGGATGGCAATGAGACAGGTTGGGCAAAGGAATGGGGGAAATCCAGTAATAACTGAAGGCTGGGGCTGGTGTTGTTATTGTAATGGAGTTTGCTGAAGAAATGGAGGTTTTCTCTCTCATACCAGACTGCTGCATAGAGTCACTGACCAAAGAATCTGCAACACCAGCAGATTTAATCCTGATCTTGATTTAATCCTAAGCAGGGGATGGGCACAAAATTTGGCTTAAGATGAGAGGGTGTCTGGTTTGGTTTTTGTTTTGAGAGCTTCTCTTAAATAGTGGTTGTAACACAGTCAGAGAAGAGGGAAGAGGTTACACAGGGAAATCTATATCATCAATTTTTTAATAAAAGAAGTGCATTAAAATCATAAACTAAGGAAAATGTTTGTAGGTGTCAGGGAGGCAGCTGAGGTTGCATTGCTGCTGTACAGTAAATATACAGCTCCAGCTGAGAAACACCTTAGGAGCATTTACAAAATAAAGAGAAAATACTAGAGTAGAATATTGATTTATTTCTTTCTTTAGGAAAAGACTTTAAGATAGCAGTGAAAGCTTAGCCAAGTGAGGAAAATGTGGAAGAACATAAATTCAGGGCAGTTAAATGTAGACTTACAAAAAGCAATAGCATGAGGGACTTGTGCAGAGAAGCTCTCTGTGGACACAGCCTGTGAGTGCAGGTTTGTCTGTGTCAGAAGCAAAAAAGCCTTGATGTGTACTGGTGGTGCCAGTTTATAACAGGTGTAAAGAAACAGCTCAAGGTCCAAGCTGGAGGGGGTAGTGATGGTGTGTGAGGTGTTTGGCAGCTCTCTGCAGTGAGATTCCAGAGCTGGCTGGAATTCTGAGGGCCCTGGGCCTGGCTGCAGTCCCACCATGTTGCTGATGTTTCTCCAGCCATCCAAAGCTCACTTTTCTGCCTTTTCTGATTTGGTCAGGAGGAACCTTTGGATGAAAGTTCAGTGAAGAAGATGATTCTCACCTTTGAGAAGAGATCCTACAAAAACCAGGAGCTGCGGATCAAGTTTCCTGATAATCCAGAGAAGTAAGACCATGCTTAACTTTTTTTCCTTTGATTTTAGGTGTAAGCCTAAATCAATTGCTGGAATAGAGAGATGTTTTTGGTTACATAAGGCTTATGTAACAACAGTTTTATTGCCTTGTCGTTCTTCTAAATATTATTTGAAACTGACTTTGTTAATTAAAAATGGCTTTGTTGAGGCTCTGGTGGGGCCAATATATGGCTGGCAGCACAAAAACCATTATCAGCAATAATTAAAGGTTTCATTCCATCATTTGATGTGAAGGTGTGTGCTTCCATACCAGCCAGAGGTCTGTGTGGGGAGGAAATAATTTCGTGTCACCCAGTGCTGTGGTGAGCAGAATGGCTGGATGGGCTTGGAGAGCCAGATGTGGTGTTTGTGTTCTAGAAGCCTCTTCCTCCCTTCAGGATGTTCTGTTATTCACATTAAAGGATTTCTTCTACGCTTCAATACCATTATTTTTTGTCCAGTTTGCTGTCCTTTCCCTAGCCAGATTATTTTTATGAACTTCAGGCTCCTACGACCCACATACTAATATGTACTAGCTAGGGAAGGCGCAGTGCTCTGCAGAATTTATTTTATAAGCAGGTTTTTTCATGTGTGGCTGCAGCATCTTGATTTTAATTTCTCCTTGAAATTCTAGAACTGATTTACTGAATTGGAACAAATCTGCTTATTTACTCTATGTAAATTACACAGTAGAAATGTTTATGCTGCTGCAGGATTAAACTTCAAGGGACGGGTGTAGGACGGGGAGAATAGAAATAGTGGTGCCATGTGCACCTGGGGTGACAAGTCCTACCTGGTGTCTCCTGGAAGGCAGTGGTCTCTTCTTGCCTTTTTATTACCCTTGTTTGTCTTGCCTCAGGTTTATGGAGTCGGAACTGGATTTGAACGACATCATTCAGGAAATGCACGTGATCGCGACGATGCCCGGCCTGTATCACCTGCTGGTGGAGCTCAATGCTGTGCAGTCTCTGCTCGGGCTGCTGGGACATGACAACACAGATATCCTTTACTAGTTAAAGCAGCTCTCATGGGAGAGGCTTTCTACAGACTTTTCTGTAATCTCTCATATCCTCTTTTCCAGGCTCCTGTAGATATTTTTCTCTTCTTCCCACCACACTCAATTTATGTGTTGGTTTTTCATTTTTTTCCTGGTGAAAGCCCTCTTTGTTGAGGGCTTTGAGTATTGATTCTGAATATTTTTCAGTGCTGTTATTCTTCTTTCTTGTTTTATGACCCTTTCATCTAGTTTTGAGTGGCAATGTTAGAGTGTAAGCAGATGAACAGCAGAGGAGAAGTGAAGGCCTGGGATTAGCAGCAATAATCTCAGACTGTGCAAACTTTGTCTGGAATAGCCCCAGTGAAAACGAAACAGTTTTACCCCTTCTTGCTAAAAGCTGAGCTGTCAGCTGTTTGTCATGGATTAGCTCACACGTGCTTCACCTTGGTTTGTAAATGTGCCCTTTTCATGTGCCCATACCTTTAGTTTGATGTGCACAGAGCTAAGGGCTGGGGGTGGCCCCTCTGTTAAGTTCATATCCAGAGACAATTCCGTTTCCATGCACAGTGAGATCCAGTGTCACTGACCCTGATCCCTGTGTGCACCTGGCTCTTGTACCTCTGAAGCTCTGAGGGCATCTGAGAAGGAGTTTCCCATTTTGGTAGTGTTGATCAAAAACAGTGCCATTTTCTGAATATCCTGGTGCCTTGATGCTTAGCTGTCAGCTAGGAACTGGCACTGTGCCCAGCTCCCCACTGTGCAGTCTGTAAATGCAGACCTCAGCCCGCTTTGCTTGTAAAATATTCTACAGCAGATTAAGCTGAAAAATTGTTACATGACTTGGGAGATTGCATGTCTGTGGCCTGAAAATATCAGTGAGTGGAGGGAGCAGTGAAGCCCTGTGGAAAGGGCACTGGGTGTCAACTTGGGACTCAGGCAATCCTTTTTCCATTTTTATTGATCCATGGCCTTAGGAAGGTAATTTATTCTTTGCTTCTTTATGTGTAAAGCAGGAGATAACACTTACCAGCTTTCCTGAGGTGTTTTGGAATATACAATGTGAAAAGGCCTGTTAGTGCTGCATGTTGTGGTCTGATGCACAGATCTTGATTTTCTTTTTTAGCACTTTTCTTTACAGCACCATGTATTGAGAATTCATAATTCATTCTTTCTAAGTGGGGGCAGTGATCAGAAGCTAAAACCAAAACATAAATATTTTATTGCATGCCACTTTATATTAGAGAGCACTGCTTATATGTTTGGGTATTTTGACTTGCATCAGGTAGAACCTTGATGTGGTGAATGCTGGTCCCTGCAAAACACTAAACCCCACAGCTTCCCTTATCCAAGATCTGCAAGGAAATGGCTCTCAAATAACTGTTAACAATTTATGTTGTACAGGGGGAAGCTCCTCCCATGCAAATTCAATTTCGTGGTTACTGTAGTTTAATTAATTTATTTTATACCAGACACCACAGACTTGTTTTTACTATGTGCTTTTATACTGAATTTCTCACTCATAGGGAAAAAGGGAACTGTGGGACTGGGATAGCAGAGCTGTTTTCCAGATGAAATGTGCCAGAGTACAGCTTGCTTTGTCCTGTCAGCCATGGAAAGCTTTGTGCTGGGATCACTGCTGCTGTCAAAGACTTGTCAGAGTTTCCACTGTGAACTCTTTTTATTTGGTTTGCAACTTGCCTATCAGTGAGTTTACGGGTAGGAATTTGGCCTGAGAACTGCAATTTTGGGAAAAGTGTATTTCTTGTTGTAAAACTGCTGAAGTGTTTTGAGCTCCACTGGAAGCAAAGACTGCTGCTGCTCACGTACAGAGTAGAAGCACTATTAAAGGGAAGCATCTAGACATAAAACTGAATTGATACAACTCAGGTTTCCTAATGATGTTTTGTTAAAACAAATGGGAAAATATTTTTTAAAATGAGCTCTTCAAGGAGAGAACTAAATAAACGGCTCTTCAAATGTGATACAAATGTGGTGTCTTGAGGGACTAATGCAAGGAGACAAAAGGAATGTCCAGGGGGAGCAAATAATCTGCTGAATGATTCATAGAGTTTTACACAAAACATGTGAATGAAAGATGATCACCAACCAAGATTTTATTAATGAAAGGCATGAAAGCTTCAAGCGAGGCTTTGCTTTACTATCTCCTAAATTTTATAGGACAGCTGATACTCTCACTGCATGCCTCAACAGAAGCTTCCCAGACAGAAATGCCCTGCATGATGAACTCTGCTGAGTTCTTTGCTGTGCACTCTCAAAAGAACCTGATTCAGTTATCTTTGTAGCACCCAGGAGACTGCGGAAATGTTCAACTGATTCCTCCCTGAGCTTTCTCTCCCACAAGTTGATGAAACCCCATTCCCTCAATTTGTCCTCATCTATCATGTATTAACCCTTAGACCACCTCAGTGGTCCTCTGCTCTCCCAAGCCCAGTATGTCAAGGTCTCTCTTTTATTGGGAGAGCCCACACCTGAACAAAATATTCTGCAAGTTGCCCCGTGAGTGCCAAGGAGACGATTATAATTCCTTCTGTTGACTTGCTGGTTTTGTTCTTGCTGGTGCAGTGCAGTGTGTGATTAGCCTTTGTCACTGCAGTAACACTCTGCTGAGGTGACACTTGGCTGGAGTGACAGGCTGGTGGCTTGCCTGCAGCTTGTCTAGCTGAAGGTCCAGGCTGTCTCTTGCAGAGCTCGCCTCTCCAGCCAGCCCCAGCGCACGGCTGAACCTCTCAAAGAAGAGACAGATGAAAATACTTTCCCTGTTGCTGCTTGTGTGTCTGAGCAAATGTACAAAGAGGAGACCTGGGAGCTGGTTTGTCAGCCTGGGCACTTGAGAGAGATCCATCACAGAGTGGTTATTTAGGACATGCAGAAAACCGCGTCTCCTGCTCTGCCCCTGGGATGCGGGCAGGATTGATCAGTGTGTCTGAGAGAATAGGGAAGTGGGTCTAATGAGCTGGAATACGTCTTGTCGTACAAGGGAGCTGTGCAGCAGGCAGGGGAGCTGTGTGTTATGCAGCCCAGAGTTAATGAGTGAAAATTGGGCTGGTAGAAGCTCTACTGTTCCTGCGAGGGCTGCAGTTTGAGGAGTGTGCTGCCCTAATTGGTCTGGGCAGAGGGGGGTGGTGCTCCTGCTGCCCTCGTTAGGGGTGTGTGTGTGTGCATCAGGTTAGCAGGGCTATCACTGAGAGCAGAATACCCAAATCACATTATTATAACTAATTTCTCTTTGCTTGACAATGCAAGATGGTGCCTGTTAGACCAACTCCAGCAGGTTTGATTTGAAAAACATAAGTAACTACCGTGAAGAAACAGTAAAATTGCTGGATACAGTAAGCCTGGAATCACATTTGTTTTTATCATTCTTAATTGTTCAAATTCCCTAGTTTTAGTGCTTCTGGGGAAGGTCTGCTCCAGTAAGTAGTCTGTGTTCTTGTGTCTGGTATCCTGTGTCCTGCTGCTGTGATTGTAATGCATCGTATCACCTCACTGGTAATGTATTGCCACTTGCTTTGGGGTCATGTCATGAACACACTGGCCTAAGAGCCATCTGCTATTGATACTAAATGTATTTGCCTCCCTGTTGGTTGTCCTTAACACCCAGCACATGTTTCCATAGCTGTGGTTGACTTGCTGCAAGAGCTGACTGATATTGATACTCTCCATGAGAGTGAAGAAGGAGCCGAAGTCCTCATAGATGCTCTTGTAAGTAGGAAACCCCAGATTATTTCAGTGCCTTGACATCTGCCTCAGCCCAGCAATGAACACTGACCCACCCTGCTTTCTGCTGCTCTGGGTGTCTTTGCTGCCAGCATCATGGTGGAGATAGCCAGAAGAAGCCTGTTGTGAACCTCAGACCACAATGGCTGTTCTTGAAGAAAAGCTAGAGTTTGGGGAGTGGGTGGTTGCACCATTTGCATGTTGTTGCACCACTTCTTTTTTGGAAGGAACACTGTCATATTGCAAAATTTGTGTGGGCTGGGAGATTTTTTGGTGCAGGGAGGGAGAATGAAGTAATAATATTTGTGACTTGGACAGTGTCCCGTTGAAAACAGGAGCTTTGTTTGCATTTCCCTTCTCTCCTGTGGAAAAGGTGTCCTGGGTTCACTCATGGAGAACTGAAGTTTTTGGCAGAGACTGTTGCCCAAAGGACAGTGATCCTGCTGTGATCTTTCAGTCTCACCTCTTGCACAGGAGACTGGTTGTCTTCTACCCAGTAACTCTTGTTTCAAGCCCAAAAATCTGGGCTTGAACTGGGGCATCTGTCTGTGATGGTGTGATTTTTTTTTTTAACAAGAAGTAAAAACTTGAAAGTTTTCATGTAGCAGAGCTAATGAATTTAATGGTGGAGGAGGGTCCAGAAGTAAGGATCCCTTTTGGCATAGAGAGTGAACCAACCCAAAAAATGACCTAGGTGGGTAGGAGATGAATTGGTTGATATTGTTTCCTGAACTCTTAACTCTCTGAGTGCCTCTTGACCTCTCTGGGGGTGGATTTCCCCTTTTCCTGGTGTTTCCAGGGTGCCTCCTGCTCCCTGGTTGCAGAAGGGGAATACCAAACCCTCCAGAGAGGTGATGCCCAGGCAAACATGAGTTTACAGGTCTGTCCTACCTTGGAGCTGGTGAATTGCTGCCTTTGAGGGTTGCTATGCCTGTGTCTGTGTCTGGTTCTGTAACTATTGTGTTGAATTTGGAAGACAGGGAATTACAGATTTTCTTTTGTTTGCTTTGTTTGGCTGCTCTGTTTTCTCCTACAATCCTTCTTGTCCAGTCACTGTGTTACCTTCCAAAGGTTAATGACAGTGCCCAGAGCCCCATTCCTCCAGCTGGCCCCTGGGCTGTTGTTAATTACCCTGCCTTGGAGGGGAGATTGCTGGGTGAATGAAATGGGAGAGAGGAGCTGCTGGAGAAGATGTTTTCTATAAAATATGTGGAGAGGTAGTAAATCAAGTGAAGTTCTTTCTCTGTTTTCATTGTCACCAGTCTGCTGATAATAGCCATGTTTAGAGGTTTCATTGTCCTGCTTGAAAGAAATAGGTTAGGCCTATCTTGGGAGAAATGTTTAGATATCTGCTTTTTAGATTACTTTTGTTTTTTTTTAAGAAAGTAGGTAAAAGGTTGTAGGATATCTGAAGATTGTTGCATTGTTTTCTGCAGCAGCCCATATATGTGTTTTTTCCACATATTTACTGGGCCCAAAGCTGGTTAAAAGTGTTTGAATTGGTAATGTTATTTTGTTTTAACTGTTCCAAGCTCTCATGTTCACAATGGAAAGTTTGCCAGAGTCTAGCTGGACTCATTCCAGTTTTAAAGGCATATTTCGGGTGTGAGCTCTGTGATTCAGGGACTCCCCCCTGCCTCTCTGCCTTAACTCACTGAAGTCAACTTGGTGCATTCATCTTGAGAGGATTTAACTGCAGGACTTCAGCTGTGACAGTTCAACTCTTGGGTTTGGATCTGTGGGTGTGAGCATTGTTCTGTCAGCTTTTTGTAGCTGTTAGGTGGAAGGTCCAGCAGCAGTGACCAGCTGGGACTACAGCTGCTCACAGAGCTGACAGTTCTCCTGTCTGCAGTGGTTTGTGAGTCTTGTGCTTCAGAATTCTGAGGGATTATAAATCACTCAGGCTGGTTCAGGAAGTAAGACTGTGACAAGGTGCATGTTTGCCTCCTGATGCTTTTCTGTTTAATCTGAAACACAAAAGGTGTTTCATTAATTAGGAAAAACATAGTGACAGATTTACATGATGATTCCTTAGCTTTCCTGTGAGATTGAGCAGGGTTGTTTGTGTCTCCTGGTCATCTCTGGCAGGATTTTTCTTTCATCTTCTTCTTTTCAGTCTTGTTTCTTATCTTTTTATCTTTTCCATGGCCCTGGGGATTTAGGTGGAGGGCCAGGTTGTGGCCTTGTTGGTCCAGAATTTAGAGCGCCTGGATGAAAGTGTGAAGGAGGAGGCTGATGGTGTCCACAACACCCTGGGTAAGTGGCTGCTGCACAGCCCCTTGCTTCTTTCTTCTTTCACAACAAGGGGTGTGTTATACCCCTTCCTTTCCCCCCTTCTCTTTTTCCCTTGGGCTGCCAGCACTGCTGTACAGGATCTGGTGCAGCCTTTATTCAAGCATAGCTTGGAATCACTCATCCCTGAAGCCAGAGTTTGTCCTTTGTCCCATGGCTGCATGAAAGGTGTCTCTTCCCAAACCAGTTGTGTTGGGAGATGCAGATACATGGATCACTGCACTGCACCAGAGGCAATCACAGAACTGTTTAGGTTGATAAAGCTGTCTAAGATCATTGAGTCCAGCTGTTAACCCAGCACTGCCAAGGCCAACACTAAACCATATCCCAAAGTGGATACATCTACACAGCTTTTAAAAACCTCCAGGAAAGTGCTCCACTGTCCATGTACTCACTAGCAATTTGTCTGTGAGCTATACTTTGTTTTTTTCTTAGCAATATGTTTAATTTCCAGGTAGTAAAACATTTGCAGTTCATGTAAGGACATAACTGCCTTTCTGCTCCCTGATCTTTGCACAGCACAGAGCCATTGCAGGGCAGTGCCACTGCTGGCAGTCACACCATCACCCACTCCTTGCAGTCCTTCAGGATTGTAATCTCCCAGGACTGTAAGAATGAGAGATACTGGAAAAATGAGGTTTGTCATTTTTGATGGGGAAAACTATCTGTTTTCTGTGTCTTCCTTCCCAGGAATTGTGGAGAACATGGCAGAGTTCCGGCCGGAGATGTGCACAGAGGCTGCACAGCAGGGCCTCATGCAGTGGCTGCTCAAGAGGCTGAAGGTGAGCTGGTTTCTCCCTTTGATTCTACAGACCAGTTAGCACAAAAACTAGCTTAAGAAAAGCCAGTTGTGCTTGTGTGTGTTGTAAAAGCCCAGTTAAGGGCAAAAAGTTATAGTTCAGGGTCTGTGTCCTCAGCAGTTTTAAAGAGACACACTTCAGTCTTTTCTCTGTAAATGTCTTGCAGTAGAAATTGTCTCTTTAATCTTTTCATTTGCTTCATAGATGTTGGGTTTCCATTTGTGAGATCTGTAGTACTGTAAAAGCTGACAAGTGAGAGGGGACACTAATATTAACCATTTAATGTCCTTGGCTTCCCATGTTTCTAACACTTTCTTGAGTTTTAAGTGGTGTCTGTGTTAAAATGCTGCTGAGGGCAGCTTTTGCTTTGAACTCAACTAATTGCCTTTTAAATGAAAAGCTGCTTTTCATACACTACATCCTGTGACAGTGAATTACACACTTGAACTCTGTCTTGTGTGAAAAGACGCCTAAACATTCACTGGAAAATGCTGCAGAAAAAGAATGGATAGTTCAGCCTTCTCACAGAAATAGTAAAGGAAATATAGCAAAGAATTTCTGGCTGTTCTCTAATCTGTCAGTAAGGCATTAGCACTTCCATGCTTAAATATGTCTGCATGACAAGAAAGCCTCTGAACTCCAGAAATTCTCCATCAGCTGTGTATGTGCAGGTACCCCTCTGTGCACTTCACATCCTTGTTAGCAGAAGTAATCTGTAATTTCTCACTACAGGTAGTAACATAATTATGTCCTTTGCTTAAAAAGAAAAAGTGAAGTTAATTTTAGTCTTGGCAGTTAGGTACTGCTGCCTGCCTTGGAATTGCTGTGGCAGCTGAAAGACTGAGAAATCTGGGAAAGCAAAATAATTCCAACTAGGATTCCCCTGCTTGGTGCCACAGAACATGAATGCTCAGTGGCTTTCCAGGCTTGTGCAGGGTGTTCCTATTGTGTTCCCTGGCTGTGTTATCTCTGGATTTGGGACATGGGATCAGGCAGGGCTTTTTCTTGCCTGTACAGGGTTGTGGGGAGCTAATGAACCCCTCTCCAGGTGCTTTGGCTCTTGGCAGCGCTTGGTCTTGAATCTCTTGCCCTGACAGGTGTGTTTGGGATTAATCCAGGATCTTGGCAGCTGGGTAGAGCTGCTGTGGAATGTCTGTGGGATAAGTTTTAAGATCAGGGTTCTGTCTGGGCAGTGGTGAGGACATCTGGCACACACAGAGCATGGCTTTCTGTTTCCTGACAACATTTCAGGTCTTACAATTGTATTGTGACTGTCAGAGCTGCCTCAGAAAGCTCAGGTGGAGAGCTCATTGCTCCCTTCTGCAAACACAAGCAGGGTGTGATGATGTGTGCAGTCCTGGGAGATCAGAATGTTGTTTCCCAGGATCTGCAAGGCAGCAGTTGGTCACCCATGGCAGAAGCTGGCAGGGCTGTACAGCTCCAAGCACCTTCCCCTCTCCTCCATGGCCTGCTTGGAGGTGTCACCTGGCTGCTGTAAATGTAAATCCACCTCTGCAGAGTGGTTGGGGATCATTTGGAATTAAAAGCTTTATTTAAAGTCAATACTTGGTGGCGTTTGGGGTCTTCCTGCTTTCCATGGTTCTGTATGTTGGGTGGTGCTTGCACCCTGTGCTCTGTTCTGTGGCAGCAGGGTGGGATGATTGGCCCAGCAGCCCTGCACAGGCAGGACTGTCCACCATGCTGCAGGGAGTTGTGTCTTAGGGGAAAAAACTGGGTGACAAATGCCATGTTTTAAGCCTAGGACTTCTGCTTTTTCCCTTCTTGAACAGTGGAGTATAAATAGCTGGCAACTGATGATTTCTAAACTTGTTTTATTTCAGGAATCTCTCAGTAAACCAGGTTGTGTTGTTATCTGATTGGTTAATGTTCAGTCTGTTTCTGTAGATGAAGCAGCTTTGGCAGCATGCAAAAACATTGGATCCCATTCAGAATCCACTCCAGGGAATTTTTTGGGGGGTTCAAATTCAGCATTTTAATTTCATTATGACTTCTTTAGCATATTTGAGGATGGAGGGAATATCTGAAATGTAAGTATGTGATTTTACAGGCAAAACCCATCTCATGTTCTTCTGACTGTGACACTCTGATCCTCACAGGAAACTCTGGCAGTTACTATATAATGTTATTGTGATGTATGTTGTGAAATTCTGGTTTTGCTGACGGGCATGGACTTTCAGAACAGAGATAAGTGCCATGCACCCACGTAACATTGTGGAAAATATATCACAGGGAAGAGATTCTGTTAGGCAAACAACTGGAGACTGTTGTTAAAAATTTTGAGCCAACTTGGCCAAATCTACTGATATAGGGCAAGGTGAAGAATCACAGTGGACTTTCTACATGTGTGCATGAGCCCACATGCACACCTCCCATCACCCCTGAATCAGAATTGTTACTGTTCTGTCACTGAGGAAAACTGCAGAATTACTGCAGCTGTATTTTATTTTAAGTGCTGCTCATACATTTGGTGATTTGATTCATGTGTTCTTCAAATCAGTGAGACGCTGAGGGCTGTGCCCTGATGGGTCTCTTTTTCCTTCCCCCCAGGCTAAGATGCCTTTTGATGCCAACAAGCTGTACTGCAGCGAGGTGCTGGCGATTCTGCTCCAGAATAATGATGGTGAGCCATGCCTGCCATATCTCTGTCAGTGAGGGCAGAATCCAGGCTTCTCTCAGATCACAGCAGCCCTTTTCTGCCTCCAGCTCTCCTTTGCTGGCTTAACTCTCCCCCATGTGCTCCCTTGCCTCCACCCTCTCTTTCTCTGCAGCTTTTGTGCTCTGTCAAGCTGTATTGATTTTGTTTGCTGATGTATCAGTGTTAGATGGCTGTAAAATCTGACAGTTAGCTTCATTTTTCTCTTTCTTTTCCTGCTTCCCCCCACCTCCGTCTAGACAACAGAGAATTGCTTGGGGAGCTGGATGGGATCGATGTGCTGCTTCAGCAGTTATCTGTGAGTAATTCCCACATGCCTCCTCTTCCTTCAGGAGACTGCTGGGCTGGGTGGGAGGAGTGGAAAATATCTGGGGTGCAGGTGCTGTCCTAGCAGTGCCTCTTATTTGTGAGGCACAGTCCCCAAATACCTCCCATGCGGTGTGTCCTCCATGGTCAGTGAGATGAATCTCTTTTGTAAAGATGTCAGTGCTGAAGTTAAATTATAACATTATAATTTCATGGCAAGTTGAAGGTAGGCAGGGTTGGAATTGGTCCATCTTCAGCATGCTCCACTCCAAGCACAGGGCTGACCAGTTTTGAGCTGGCTGAAGGCAATGTTTTCATAGCTCACCTTTGTTTCTTCAGGCAGTGCTGCCTGCAGCACCCTCAGGTATAAATTGTGTAGGAATCTCTGTAATCAGCTTATCCACATACTTGAGTGTGAATTTGCCTTTCCCCTTGCAGGCCCTGTGTATTATCCTTTACATCCTGCACCAGGCTGCTGCACATTTGTGGTGCACAGTCAGGGCAGCAAAGGGCAGCAGCTACAGAGGGTGCAGCAGTGACCTGTGTGATCACTGGCTGACACCTGTCAGGTTCTGGAGCTTTTGGTGCAAACTCCTCATGTGTGTTCTGCAGCAGCACAGCATTTGGGGCTGATTTTGCTTTCTTTGTCATTCAGGTGTTTAAACGGCACAATCCAAGCACAGCAGAGGAACAGGAAATGATGGAGAACCTGTTTGACTCCCTTTGCTCCTGCCTAATGCTCAGCTCCAACCGTGATCGCTTCCTGAAGGGTGAGGGTCTGCAGCTGATGAACCTGATGCTCAGGTACCTCATTAGCATTGTGATTTCCTTCCTGCTTTTGGTGTGCCAACACATATTCTGGCTAGATATTGGTGGTTTTATTTTAAAACTTCTGTTTTAGGATATTTGTCTGTCTTCTCTTTCTTTTTTTTTTTTCCAGCAGGTAAGTAGGTTGGACTTCCTCAGACATGGAATCTCTTCTCTTTGTCTTTATTTCCTAAGAGCTCAGGTTGTCACAGTGCTGGAAAGTGGCAGATTTTTCATCTGGGTGTCTGCCACAGAGTGCTGTAGGTCAGGTAAACCCTCTGGGGATTTAAATGACCTCTATGACTGCAGGAGAGGACCTTTACATATCTCTAGGGAAAACATTTTTCCTTTTGTTCCCCAGTTCAGGCTGCACTGTGTTGTGTAGCCTCTGAGCTGCTGAATTTTTGAGGATCCTGACACAAAAATTACTTTTGTGAATGGGGCATAATTTCTTGTGCTGTGCTTTGTCACACCCTGAACCTCTGGGGCTTCTCTGCTCTCTCTTCACTTTTCCTTGCTGGCCTGGCACCGAGTTGTGTCTGCTGGGCTGTCTGGCTCCCCAGAGCTGTGGGAGGGCACAGCAGGCTCTGTCTGGCTGTCCCCAGAGTGCCAGGCTGTGTGCTGGCGGGTTAGCAAACACCAGCCAGGAATGCTGAGCTCCTGCAGCTCAGGGCTGGGGAATGTGCGGCAGCAGGGAACTGAATAAATAACCCAACATGGATTATTCAAATAGGAACACTGGGTTTTCTTGAGGCTCATTAAGGAAAAGCTCCAAAACTTAGAGCAGGAGGGAGGCCTCCCTCTGCCTGGAGTCCTAAGCTGCTAAACCAGCCTTGCAGAACTAATTAGTTGAAGTTCTTGTGCCATGTGGGTGGGCTTCAGTGTTTGGATTTTTAAGAGCTTTTTACCCATTTTTTGACTCTGCTGTTTACCACTCTCTCCACCAGGATTCCAGCTGGAAAATTATGACAAGAGGAGAATTTCTCCTTGGCTGCATTTTGCCCCCCACAGTAGTTGCAAAGAGGTTGGGAGGGACAGAGTGTGATGGATCTGTCAGCAGCAACTCTGTCTGATGGACAGAGTTTCCAAGGCCTCAATCTTTGGATTCTACAGTTTGAGTGGGATTGGTAAAGTGACAGTGGAAAAAAACTAACAATTCACAGAATTTATTCTAGAAGCTTCTGTCACTGCTATCCACAGGCATGTACTATACTTACAGCTGATAATTTTATATTTTTTTTAACTCTTCTAATCTAGTTTTAGTGCTTAGAAGCTCTCACAGGTGCTCAGTTTTCCTTGGACAGTGCAACTTAGGTGACCACAATCTGTTGTTGTAAATAGGGAGTGAATGTGGATAGTTGTGATGTGGAGCTGTACATCTGTGTCTTCTTGATACCTTCCTGATAAACAGCAGAGAGCAGACATGCCATTCAGTTGTGATTGACCACCTTGCCCACAAACAAGGCAGAGTATTTTTCTCTCTTGTTGGTGTCCTCGGAAGGCCAGGGGCAGAGATCTGTTATTTTTTGGTTTTACTTTGGAGGTGGTTAATCACTGTACCACAGCCTGTGCCAATGAAAGGACAAATAGACAAAGTTGAAAGTGTATTGACACGATGTGAGATAGATAAACTGTGTGAGAATAAAGATATCAGGCTTGAATCTCCATTACTGTCGTAGAGAACACAGCATTCTGTGTCTGGTGCTGCCTGATCCATCCAGCCAAGTCGTTCCATTATTGATGGCTGTGCACACAGACCTGCAGAGAGCTGCAGCAGCTTTCGATGAGTATTTAATGTGCTCATGATATTCCTACAGATAGCCATGAGAACAGGATGGTTTCTGTTGTGCTGAGCCTTAAAATGGGTGGCCAACAGCAAAAGGCGATGTTGTATCACGTGAACTTCTCCTGGTTTGTGGGGGGTCACTGGTAATGCCTGAAAATGAATCCAGTGTGGCTGATGTGCCTTACATGCATGTCCATGGCCAGATGGGTCCTGGACTTGTGCTGTGATCCGGGACTTTGAGTTGGCCCTGGAGGAATTGGGGCTTCACCAAGCAGGTACATGGAAGGTGAGCAGAGGGTCTGGGAGAAGAGCAGGTCGAGAGGGATGAAGCTGGTGACAGCAGGAGTGAAGGAGGAAGTTTGGAAATAGAATGAGAGCAGGGCTATATATCATTATTTAATTTACATCTCTGCACCAAGGGAAGCATGTTTATTTTATATCACATCTTTATCAAAAACAAGAGAGTTTTTCAAGGTAATAGCCACCAGCAGAAAGTTTAGAAATGTCCCTTAGAATTAAACTAAATTTTCTTTTTTGGTCAGGAAGTACTTCTTAGTGCTCAGTCCCTGAGTCTTGCCTTAGTAACCTAACTGCAGTTTAGCCAAAAGAGGGGAAAACAGGCTTGTCCTGTCAGCTCCCTGGTGCACACTGACAGGCAGCTTCCTGCTTTGGCTGTAGAGCTGTGTGAGGTTGGAGGAGAAGCAGCCGTGCTGCTCCTGGGGGATGTGTCAGGGAGATTCTCTGTTCCTCAGGGAAAATGGCTGGTGGCTTTCCCAGCTCTCAGCTGAGGAGCCATGTGTATGCACAGAGACAAATACAGCCCAGGCAGCTCAGGGGACCTGCATCACTTGGGCCACAAAATGTTCTGTCCTGCAGCTGTGCTGGAACTTCTCTTGACCCTCAATAAAAGCTTTTATCTCCTGTACAGCAAAACAAGGTGAAACCAGACAACTCTACATGGCTCCCTGAAGCTTTTCTGTAGCTATTTCAGGGTATATTTTTTTATGATTATTAAAATATTTTTATGTTTTCTTGTCCTGCTGTTCCTAATGACCCCTGGAAACATAAGCTGTCTCTTTACTAAATCTTCTGGTTAATTAAACGGAACCATTTTATGCACACTTTCCCAGGAAATCTAGTGTTCTGCTTTTACTGGTATTTTGGAAAGTTAAAGGCTATGTTCTGCTAAAGTGGAAAGGACAAGTAATGTCAACACCTCTTTTTTTTTTTTTTTTTTAATAATAGATGTATCAAAAGAGTTGTCTCAGATGTCAAGGTGTTAAAAGGAGGAAAACAATGGTCAGTGAATGAAGTTGTAATCCAGAGTTTCCATGAACACAAGGCCCCTCCACATTTGGTGATTCTCATGTTTGCTTGTCTGTGAATTAGTGTTCAGCTAAAAGTTCCCTCAATGAGCACAGATGAGACTAAGATAAACTGCTTGCCCTCTGGCAGAATAAATATTTCAAATAAAATCAACTCCAGACAGTCCAGGCAAGCAGCTATTGATCTCTAAAAGCCTGAACTTAAACCCAATGAATATTCCAGAGCTCAGCCCTGCACAGCCTTCCTAAATGCTGATCAATATGCAATTACTTCCCCTGAAAACATTTCTGGTGTCATCTGGCCTAAGGAGTACTTTATTTTTAGCTCTCTGTAGTGGGGATGTGGGGGTGCCAAACCACCCTCCTGCATAGCCCTTGGCTGGTGGGGGGAACTCAGGGTCCAGCTCCACAGGCTGCCCTCCCACCACAGGGTCAGAAGTGCCTGTGGCTGCACTGGGCAGGCTCACTTCCTTTCAGGCTGGGGTGTTCATATCTGGGTATTTTAGTTTGCCTGTTGTTAGGGGCTCATGAAATTGGGTCTCTGCAGGGAAGTTGTTTTCCACAGCTCTCAGGAGGCTTTGAGGAGCCCCTGCTGATGGACACGGGGTCCTGGTGGCTCAGTCTGCAGCTGGGCAGGATCACAGGAGATTGGCATGTGCTTGGGGTGAAAGGTGATGAGGCTTGTGACTGTCCTGTCCTGGAGGGAATGTCCTCCTGGGCTGGCCTTTGGGGACACTGGTGACTTATGTTCTCCAAGCTCATGTTAGCTCCTACTGATGTTCACTTCTGGGCTGTGTTACTGACCAGATTTTCAGTTCTGTTTCAGTTTTCTCCTGGATGGAATTTAAATTCCTCTGGTTTGGTTTGTGAGGTACAGGGCAGCTGGAGATCATTTTCAGGGCATCCCTGTGTTATTGGTGTGAGTTACCACCATCAACATTCTGAAGTGGCATTAAAGCAGAGCAGCCCAGAGTCTGTGCCTCCTTCCATTGTGTGGTTCCTGGTGTTGGGGTTTCATTATAACTGACCCAGCCATGCTCACCAAACTTTCTCCTTTATTAAATCAAACTATTATTAGATTGAAATCCTAATCTTTTTGGCATGATAGTATTTGCCTTTTGTATCCAACCCAGCCTTCCCTTCTGTTTTGTGCCAGTGTTTGTAGAGGAGTGAAAAAATATCTTCTTCAGTAGCCAAGAAATAAGAAAATAAAACCATGACAATAAAATACATAAAAGGAAATAAAAATAGAAAATAAAAAGAAATAAAAGACATTAAAAAAGAAATAACCAAGACAATATTCTCAGCCACAGTTTTGAAAAGAGTTGATACAATGTTTTGGCTTCTAGAACAGGAATCTTGCTTAGAGCTTGTGCTCAGACTCCTTATCTTGTCCTTGTCATGTTCCTTTCCCTTGTCTCTCTAAAGTAGGGTGCTCCAAAGCTCCTCATGTCCCTGTACAATTTAATTTGCCTCTTTTCACAGAGAGAAGAAGATTTCCCGCAGCAGTGCCCTGAAGGTGCTGGACCATGCCATGATTGGACCAGAGGGCACAGACAACTGTCACAAGTTTGTGGACATCCTTGGGCTGAGAACCATCTTCCCTCTCTTCATGAAATCACCCAAAAAGATAAAGAAAGTTGGAACAACTGAAAAAGAACACGAAGGTAGGAGTGTTTCCAGATCCTTCTTATTGCCATGGAGGAGGTGAATGGACAGCCAGTGTCTGGAAAGTACCTGCAGGGAGGAGGGAAGGGCATCTTCACAGGTTTCAGGTCTGGGTGCCTGCTCCCTGTCACAGCTGGCTGTTGAGGGCACACTTGTCCTGCTTGTTTTGGTATCAGCAGCTCCTGGCGATTCCATTCCATGTCCTGTTAATAAGTTATTTTACTCCTGTAGAGTCTGTTGTTTGAAGCTCTTACTCTGATGCAAAACTCTTTTGAAAAGAGTAATGAGGCAACTACAAATGTCACCTCAAAAGCAGTGTTTTCATGGCTCTGAGCACTGAAGTGTGACTGGATGAACATCAGGCATTGCAGAAATAAACTGCATTGCTTTTGAAGTTGCTTTTTTCCCCCTTTTTATATTTTTTAACTCTCTATCCTGGAAAACTGCTTTAACAGAGATCTGCTGTGGGATAAAGCTACGATTACTGTGGGACCTTATGCTGAGCTGAGTGGTCAGGCCCTCCTGCTCCTGGTAACTCTGTCTTTCCCATTTTGTTGGTCATGAACTATGTCTTGGAAGAAACTTTAAATACTGCCAGTGGTGCTTAAGGTTTTGTGCCAGTTCATTGCTCAGCTCGGTTCTGCAGGGGGTGAGTATTGTCAAAAGCTGAAGAGGTGTGAGTGGATCTCACATAGGCCTAGAGTCCCTCCTGAACTCCTGCAGCAAGCCAAGGGAAAGTGGAAGGAAATAGCAAAACATGGGAGCTCTGAACCCAAATTCCCTGCTTTGGGATTGTCCTGGCAGCTCAGATGGGACTCAGGTGTTCTCCCAAGGCCAGGAGGGAGGTGCTGTCCCTGCAGAGCTCTCTGGGTGCTGGCTGAGCAGCTGGGACTGAGCAGTTCTTTCTCTGGCAGAGCTGCTGAGCTGGTGACAGCTGCTTGTCCTCCCTCCTGAGGACAAGAAATGGGCAGTGGCATGGGCTGGGCATATGTGTGGCAGTGGCTGCTTTCCTGGCACAGGGGAGAGCAGGGGCTCACTTGTCACCCAACCCCAGAGCAATTCACACACCTGCTGACAGTTCTGGTCACTTTATCTGCCTTATGTTGCTTGTCTTGGGTAGAGAGTGGTGAGGGGGAAATGCTATCATGTGGTCTGGGGTTTATTCAATGGACTTGCAGAGATAGATTTGGTTTCTGTAGGTTATGTAATAAAATTGCAGGTTTATGTAATAAAATATGCAGTTATGCTTTGATGGACTTAGGGGATATTTTGAAATTTTCATTTACAGTGTTGAAAGTGAGGTTTATTTAATTCTTCTTACTGAGAGAAAGCTTCAGCTGGAATTGGAGGTTCTGGGTAGAGATCTGAGTCTGTGGCTCATGCCATTGACTTAATTTTTCAGTTTTGGAAAGTGAGCTAATCTCTGTCTCATCTGCTTCTTCTGGAGACTGCAGGTGATACCTGTGTGCAGTCCTGGCTGCTGTGAGGATTAGTCTGGAAAGCCCTGACAGGGTCAGTTCCTGACTATTTCTGTGATAGCATGAAAAACCAATCTGGCCTCAGGAAAATGAAGTGATCCATGCAAACAGGCTTTGTATCACACCTCCATCTCATTATCATGCTGAAGAAATGGAGAACATTAAAATGAGTCCAGAAATCAGTTCTATTAAAATAAACTCTCCCTAAAAGGCTGTGGTAGTAAGTCCAATTTTCTTTGTTTTGCATCACTGGGCAGGTGAGTTACTGAATTTCTAACGACAGGAGGTAATAGAGATGTTCAACAGGGTTCCCTGGAGGCTGTCACGCCGTTGTCCTGACATGGTGTAAGCAGCACAGTGTGTGCTTTTACTCTGCTGGGTGTTGCCCCAAACATGCAGTAGTTACTCCTGGGGGGAACATGGCACAGGCTCCTGGGTGCCTCTGGCTTTAAAGGAAATGGTGCAGGTGTGACATGATGGAACTGGTTCCCTCTGTGCTGTCCTGGTCTGAGGAACATGCTGCTTTTTGCTTATCTCTTCGTTTATTGATCAAAAAGAATGCTCATGTTCAGTCTGCGTATTTTCTCATTAAAACTTTATCCTGTGTTCAATCTATTTAAAAAAAAATAATTAGAACAATCTTGTATTAGGAGAGCTTTCATGTGTGTGCCAAATGGAGGAAGAGATTCCTTTAAAGGATTCTTTGGAATGGCTTTGCAGCAGTGGCATCAGTATTTGTTTAAGGCAGCTGTGAGGAGCTGGGCTGTGCTCGCCCTCTCTGCGCTGCTGCTGGGGTGATGTCGGGCTGGGCACCCCAGGCTGTGCTGTAAAACTCAAAATCCTCAGTGGGCTCTGAAACCTGGGGCCTTATTACAGCTGCCTAAAGGCCAGCCTTGCTAAGATGCTCCAGCACTGTGTGGGGTACCAGACAGCTCTGCTGAAGGGTTTGTCCTGCCTGCCCCTCTGTCCCTTTGTGTGCAGTGGCTGAAGTGCCACCAGGCTGGGGGTCCTGGCACCCACTGTGGCTCCAGATACTTCACCTCTCACAGGACATCCAGTGATCAATCTCTAGAGCACCAAATTTTCTTTATGTATCTCATGGTTGTAGGAAAAGATCCCCTTGTCTTTATTTTATAGCAGTGTTGCTATTTACATAAGAGATAGTCTATAAAACCATGTTTGTTTTATTGTCTCTAAGGTGGTGCTCTGAATGTGACAAAATAATAAATACCCCAGTGGAAAAAAATCTCAATGTGACTTGCTAAGCTTTTATTTATTGCAGAAATTTATAATCCAAATTAAATTTGATAAAAGTAACTTCTTTGTAATGTATTTCTTCCTTTCTAAATGCTAGCATAAAGGTGTCAGTGCTGGTTAGCTACATTTTAAACACTGTCAGTGTTTAAAAATTATTTTACTCTAGGGAGTCTGTGAACAATTTAAATCCAAACTGCACGTATTTATGCTTTATGTACACTATGTAATTAGGAAAAAAGAAAGGGAAAATTTCTTAACCATCTTTATGGATGATCTGAGCCTGAAGATTGGGCCTGTGGTGTCTAACTGAGTGCATATTATCTACACTTGAATTTTGCCTGTGTTTGTACAGATCATTATATTAGGATATTAGATTTGGGAGGAAAAACTCATTGGAAGCAATTTCCCTTTTTCTGAGGCACTGAAGCAACTCAAACCAGAAATATTTTGCATCTGAAGACAGAAATGGCTTAGAGTTTTCCTGTGTCTCTGGGGTTGCACTACTCCTGTGAGTGCCCAGCTGGGTTGGGCAGCCACAAAGAGAACCAGCCTGGCTGTGTAGGAGGTGCTGTGTTGTGGTTGTGTGTTGTGAGCTGGATGAACAGCAGCATCCCTTTAGTGTCTGTGGTTGCAGGGAATGGACAGAAATCTGCCTCTGGGCAGTTCTTGGCATAAATAGAGGGTAAGATTTTAAATAACACTTCTGTGTTGTGACCTTTGAAATGTGGGGGTTGCTATATGAGCATCTGCATTCCTGAAACCTTCCTGTGTCAGAGCTGAGGGTTGGGGTGTCTGCCTGTCCATGAGGGTGCAGTGGCTCTCAGCACAGTCAGGTCACAGCATTGGATGCTGGCTTGAAATTCTTGAACAGTCTCAGTGAGCTAAAAATGGAGAAACCACAAATTCCTCCTGAATTAGAGAGTCTGTAGTGAAGCAATCATAGCTGGCTCGACAGGCTGTATATCCTCCTGCTCTTTCTCAGGATGGTTATTTGCAGCCGAGTTTTGTTCACTTGGAGAGTGTAATGAACTATAAAAGGATGTTTGTCCAATTCATCTTCATTTAAAAGCCTTCTCTTGTCTTAGATGTCAGTTTTACTTAGGAATGCTTAATTTGATAACCTGAGAATTAGTTCAGCCAGTTTCCAAAGGAGAATTCCTATTGCTGGGGTGTTTTGCTTGTTTGCCCTCTATCAATAACGAAGCCTCTTTTGGAGAGCCTCAGCTACACCCTCCCTTTAAAAACAACAACAAAACCCATTTCTTAGTAATATACTCTTACTCCTTTGTGACATGCACTAAAGGCAGCAGAGCCCTTGGGATGAATGTCTGCTGCACAGCCAGGTTCCCTGGGCATGGGGAGGTGAAAAGGCAGCAGCAGGAACAGGGCCTGATAAGGAGTTATTGGTATTAACTGAGCACCCTCTGCCAGCCAGCAGAAAGTGTTTTTCTTGTGGTGGTCTTGAGGAGTGAGCACACAGGGGAGGCATCAGTCTGTTTAAGCAGAACTTTATTATGCCAATTTGTTATTTCACCATCACCCTCCGACAGGAACCTGTGATTTGAGGGAGCCATGATGCTGAGAACAGAGTTAAATTTATCTCAATTAAAGTGAACGTGCTCTGTTGCAAGAACATCAGAAAAATAAACTTTCTCAGTCAATAGAAAGAATTTTGTTTTACTTTCAGCGTGATGGCTGGATCCAGCTCACCACGGCTGTTGCATGTGGAGCTTTTCCAACCCTCCCAGGCCCACCTTCACCCATCCATAAAATTGGTGTTTCTTGCTTGCTCTCAGTATTTTAAGATAAGATTTTTCTTGGCAAAATGCAGTGATACTCGAGTGGGTTACCCTTCTGAAATGTAGATTATTAACGCACGTGAAAACAAGTCAGGTTATCAGATGCTATGCCACTGGAATAACATGTCCCAGTGCCACCTGTAATCCTGGGCTGGGCCAGTGGCTTCATCCAGGTTTCCCAGCAGCCCTGAAGCCACAGAGCTGTGTGTCTGGGGGGGGATAGAAGTATTTCAAAGAGCTGGCTTGCTTTTTTCTAGTATTTTCCTGCTTCAAATAAGAAACTACAATTTATCTTAAGTGTTCTTTACAAGACAGAAGGCTCTTAAATGTGTTCTGCTGTGTTCACCAGATTGTCCTGCTTGGCCTGCAAGTGGCTGCTGTCCCTGCCACCCAGAACTGCCCAGTGTCCCCTTCCTGCAGGATGATGCTTGCCCTCTTCCTCACTGTTGAGCTTCCTCCCCTGCCAGGCAGATGTCCATTATAATGAGATGTAAAAAGGANCGATAGCGCAGTAGAAAAAAAAAAAAAAAAAAAAAAAAAAAAAAAAAAAAAAAAAAAAAGCAGGGGGTGGGGATAATAAAGGCAGAGGAGTGTAATGTTACAGCTTGATTTGACAGGACCTCCTGCTGTTGCAGCTGCCAGTGCCAGCCATGGAATAGATTAATCTGTATTCCAACACGCCGAGCTGAAGTCAAGATCGATCTAATTAGGGTGTTTTAAACACTGCTTGCATGCTGAAGTCTCTGTGCCTGTCTGGAGAGGGAAAGGCTCCCGAGAGTTTGAGGTGATGCTGGGCTAAACAGGACCTGGGTGCTGCTGTGGGAAGCACATGGACCCTGACCTCCTAGAGGCAGGGATGTGTCTGGGATGGTGCCCTGCAGGTTGGGGTCCTGGGGAGCAGCAGGGCTTGCAGGTGAGCAGGCCATGGGGCAGCAGCAGTGCTGCTGGCTGATGGGAGAGAAGTTTCCCATCTTCCCTCATCCATGAATTTAGGGGATTTTGGGATGTTTGCATGAAAAAAGTTGTTCATGATGCATAATAGCTGCCAGCTGTAATTTCTGTGAAGGTCCCTTTGTGGTGCTTCAGTGCAGCTTGGTTTGGCGTTTGCTTCTCAAAGGAATCACATTTAGGTGTTCTTTGAAATAGGGCTGGTCTGCAACCTCTGCCTCTGGCCTTCCTGTCTGTGCCCTCCCTGGAAGTGATGCATTTTGTGCAGGTGATGTGGACTTTGGCTGAGTGTTACATTCCTATGGAGAAGCTCACAGAATTTTCTGTAGCAGGGAGGCTGCCTGTGGCTTCACCCCGGGGCAATGCACAGCTCATGGCCTCTGTGTGCACTGAGATCAAAGCCAGGCAGCTGCAGGTTCTGTGCTCTGGGGACTCAGAACAGCATCAGCTACTCACCATTTCCCAAAGGAGATCCAAATATTGCCTTAGCAAATACTGTGATTACAGCTTTTAAAATGTTGCACATGTGAGATGGAGATTGGATCAGTCCATGGTAAAATGGTGAGACCCCATCTCTGGGAACCTGCACCCCAAGGTTGGTGTTTCTCCCTTCCCATGGCTGTGCAAACACTTTAATCCACTAAATCATGGACTCAGCCTCTCATTCCATCAAGCTTTGCCTTCATTTTGGCCAGCGTCCTTGCCCATGGGTGTTGATACTTATTGGGCCAGGACTTGCATTATCAGGCATAACCTTGATTTTGGGGTGCAGCATAAAACGCACTAGTGTGTTATTTTTCAGGAAGCTGATAAAAAAGCAGTTTAGATAGTTCAGAAATATTTCTGTAAAATATTTCTTTGAACATTTTGACTAGGCAACCAAACATTTCCCGGATTTTCTGCAGTGATATGTTGAAAGAATAACCTTGTTCTCAAAACCTCTGTGTCAGCTCCTTTAGACTTGTCAGTAGTTTAAAAGATTTTATTGATAAAATGGATAAATATCTGCATACACCCACCAAAGCAAAAATGATGGCTAAAATACATTTCCTAGTAAAGGAATATTGGAAAAAAGCAATGAAGACAGATCATTGGTGAGAATACTGCTACTAAAATGCTGCATCAACACTTCCAAAAAAAGAAGGTTGGGGAAAAAAATAGTATGACATACAGAATGCTGACTTCTTTCTTAACCAACAGAGCATATGTTGGCATATATGGGGGGAAAAAAATCTTCATTTTGTTGAATTTCTTTCTCCTTAAGAAAATGGGATCTTGGGATAGTTTGGTGTTGGTTTTAGTGGAGCAGCAGTGTGTGTGCAGTGGGAGCTGGCACCCCCGGAGCCATCCCTCAGCCCCGCGAGGCTGTCGGGATGACGGAGCAGCCACACGGCGCGGCCAGCCGATAAACCTGTTATCTGCCTGCTCCTCCTGCCGGCAGCATCCCAATCTCCTTGGAACATGAAAAATTGACACCACCTCAGGCAGAAATCTGTTTCCAAAAGGGAGCTCCATTTATAAGCAGCTAATGAAATGGGGGGGGTGTGCGTGCGCCTGTGCTCAGCCTCTCGTCGCGCTGCCCTTGTGCAGGACGCAGATAATCGGTGCAGAAGGGAGCACCCCGGCCAGGCAGCCTGCTTGCCTTCACCTCCCAGGGCACAGGCAGTTGGGAGCAGCAGGTCCCAGCAAACATGGTGGTGTCGCTCATTCTTTGTGCTGGACTGATCCATCGGGGCTGCTCGTGGCTCTGGGCTGTGCTGGGGAAATGCGTGGTGTGACAGCAGTGAGATGGTGATCCCTCTCCTCTGCACGCTGTGTTTCCCCCTCTGAAAATAGCAGATCTTGAGGCCTCATTGTTCGCCACTACCATGGGTGAGGAAGTATTTATGGCCATTAATTTTCATCGGTCTTAATCAGCAAGATTATAGTGAGGACATCTTGGAGAAGCTAGGGTGGCTAAGCCACCAGGTCTGTGTTTAATGCAGTCATGCAGGTGGGAAGTAGTACTGACTGGTTTGGAAAGGGAAAGGGACACAAGCCCTTCTCCTTTGCTTTGCACCACTGTGCTTGGGCTCGAGGCGAGTGGCTCAGTCACCTCCCAGAGTGGTGGGACATTGACACAGGCATCTCCTGTGTGCTTGCAGCCTTGACTTTTTACTTGTCTCCTTGGTTTGTGCTGAAAAATATGACCCCCAAGTGCAATTCAGAAGACTGTAAACATGTTTATTTGGTAGTTTCTGGTTTGTTGTGGCCCATTTATATTCATTGATGGGATTTTCTGTAAATGAAAGTGGTTGGTTTGAGAATTTTTCCACTAGCTCATACCACTTCAGTCTCTGCGGGAGTGCACTTATTCCCTTTCTCCAGCTCTCTGGTTTCAGTAGCTGCCCCTGCTTTGGTGACCTAAGGGTAATTTGGGTGACAGTGCTGGCTTTGGCCAGGGCTCCTTTAAGCCCGAAAGAGGAGAAAACCAGAGTGGAGCTTGTGCTCTCTGTAAGGTGCTTTAGGTCCCTGGGGCAGAGGAGGAGACCTCACTGGGCTGGAATGAGGAGCTGTCTGTGCTCCTTGCAAACATGGCTTGTGGCTCTCACTGCTGCTCTGTCTCCTCTCACCATGATGAGAAGGAGCCAGGCTTCTTCTTATCAACAGCTACACGCTGGAGTGTTAATGGTAAATTTAATGGCATGTTACAGAGGGAAATAAGCTCCTCTTCCTGATCTCAGCGTGCAATTTTCATTTTGTATTTCTAGAACATGTCTGTTCCATCCTGGCTTCCCTTCTGCGAAACCTGAGAGGGCAGCAGAGGACACGGTTACTGAATAAATTCACTGAGAATGACAGTGAGAAGGTGAGTGCTGAATGTGTGTCTCAGTCTCTGAGCTGCCAGGTTGGGAGGGGTCTTGCTCAGGGTGCCTGGTGCACTTGCTGAGTTACAAAAAGCCATCCTCATTCCTGCCTGCAGAGACTTCTGCTGTCACAGACCTTTGTTCTCTCATCCACATTGTATCTACAAACTGCAAAACTGGGCATTTAGTGCATGGCCTCCACATCCCCTGTGCTCTTGTTTTCTGGTGCTCTTGCATGTGGTAGTAGCAATTCTGTCCTGGATTGTGTCTCTGCTGAAACCTTCCTGTAGAAGACAATCTGCACTGTTACATTGTGCTGGCTCTGAGGTCAAGACAGTGTGGAAAGGGCTTCAGTGTGTCTGGTGAAGCTCTTTTGCAGAGAGTATAGAAGTTGCTGTGGTACACATTTAACATTCCCTACTCTTCTCCTGGAATGTTTCACTTCAGTGGTGTTTGCTCTGGGAAATTCTTCCCAAAATATTTACATGGTGGTGAATAGATCAAAGCTTTGCAGAAAAGAAATAGCTTTTGCAAACCAGGGATCCCAAGGGATTTTTTAAATTCTGCCACTGGGAAAATACTGGTTCCTTAGTATTCCTCATTAGTGTGTTTTAAAGGTGTTTTTCATAACCTGTTCTACCAATTGTAGATAATTACTAGATAGGATTTCAGCTGCCCTAACACAGTTTAGAGGAGAGTGAGAGAGCTGGAACATCCAGCACAGATAGAGAAGTCCACTGGGGAAAGCAGGAGCCTGGAGGACCACAGCACAGAGAGCGAGCTGGGGCCACGTGTCTGTTTGCTGCCATTTTTCTGGCACTGATGGGGCTGTGTTCCCATATGGGATGACATCCAAAGCCTGCAGCCCCAGCGTGCTCATCTGACCAACACTTGTACCCTCCTTTGTAACATATTTCTTCCCAAGAGGGACAGAGCTGCCTGTTGCTTTGTGAAGGCTGGAGCTGAGAGGAAAACAAAATTGTATGTAGGATTAAAGGTAATTGCATTGTTCTTTTTTCTTTCTTACATCTTTCTCTTCTGCCCTTGCAGGTTGATAGGCTGATGGAACTGTATTTTAAGTACCTGGATGCAATGCAGGCAGCTGATAAGAAGATTGATGGGGAGAAACACGTATGTACTGCTTAAGTTTTGCTGGGTCATGTCTGTAACACCTCTGCACAGCCATGTCACCTGCACAGGACTTCTGGCTCAGCCAGTCACTATTCTCAGGTGTGCCCTCATACCTGTGCTGTTGCCTCTTCATTCCTATTGCCTCACTTTCCAGGTTCCAGGTAACCTCAGATAAAGTGGGCCAAAAATTTCTCTACAAGTGCTTCTGGCTGTGTCTTAGAGTGAATTTTACTAGAAGTACCTAAGTCTGTGCTTCAATTTGTCTTCACTTTTACCTGGCTGCAGTCCTGCTTGGTTTGGCAGATGGAGAGCAGGTGAAATGCAGAGAGACAATTACATGATAATGTGCAAGGCCTCCTACCCTGGTCTGCAGAGTTGTGATCAGCAGCGAGAAAGTGTCTGTGTTGATGAGTTGGCTGAGGTGCAGCCAAGGGCTGTGTGCTCTCTGCACACCAGCAGTGAATGTCTGAGTGACACAAGCCTTGGTACCGCACAGCACTTTCTTGGAACCCAAGCTGGAACAGACCTTTCGAAAGGGAACGAGCGGCTGGAGTCAGGAAGCAGCTTGCAGAGCTGTTAGTGAGCTTGGCCAGCTTCCCACAAGATTATCTGAATCAGTGCTGGGGAGGGTGTGAGATTGATTAGCACCGATGGAGAGCAATGGCTGCAGCTGCCGTCCCGCGCGCCGCGCGCTCCGCGTGCCACGGGCAGCACCTCCCGCCAGGCCCCGACAAACAGCTGCCTGCCCGCTGCCAAGGCTGCTTCTCTGGGCACTGCCAAGCATTCCGAGGGCATTGGAGCACTGCTGCTGCTCAAAGAGGCACGGGAGTGAGTGATGAATGGAGCTGCTTTTGCTGCCAGCGCTCAGGCTCCATATGGACAGCGGCGGCGTCACCGCTGAGCGGTGGCCTGGAGGAAAACAGCGTTTACCCTTCCCTGCTTTCCTTCCATGCTTTGTCCTTCCTCCTCAGAACAGGGCAAGGAATTATTTATTCTTTATGTTTTGGTGTTGGTTGTGGGGGTTTTAGAACTCGAAAACCAGAATGGATTTTTTTCAGCTGAAGCTTTGTAGTGTGTTGGAGCTGCCTGTACAGAGCCCTAAAATACCACATGCAGAGTGAGGGTATGTGCCCTTTACCTAGGAACACCCTGGAGCAGCCTGCAAACGTTAACATCTGTAGCAAACAGCCAGCACGAAGCAGGAGTGAGGAAATTTGAATGTGAAGAAGCTTTTGTGGAAGCTTTTCAATTAATAATATTAACCCATTCGTATCTACTAAATGCACAAGAGAAGAAAAACTAAGGAATGTCAGATTCTCCTCCTGTAGCCAAAATCAACAGACTTTAATTCCTTACCTTCTGTTACAAGTATTCTGTTAATAATGGGATTTGGCAGAAGCATCTCACGGGTGCAACATATTGGCCACAACCAGTATAAAATATGATGTTGAAGTTCATTCCTAGCTTGGAACACTTCTGGAGAATTATTGTTTGCTTTATTTTGTGGCATCATCAGATGGTCAGTGGGACGTGGTCTCCTGAGATCTGAAGTGGTTCAGGCTTTTTCCCCACACAGAAATAGGCAAAAGCCATCATTCTGTCTGTCACATCATGGCACTGTCTGGCTGTGACAGGATTTATGGGGCACTTTAAAGTGGCTTTTTGTGGCACATGAATCAATACACTGAGGTGTATTGTATGAACACTTTAGAAGCTGTTCCCTGTCACTGGGGGGCTTTTGATCTTCCCCTTGTGGTAGAGGACGTAGTACCCCAAAACTCTGGTATACAGATTATATACCTTTTATATACGTACCTTTCTCCCTGCCCCATGGAAAAATGATACTTGCTGAGATTTTTTAGGTTCAGCCTACACTGACGAGAGTGAGATCCGAGTCTGATGGACAGAGTATCCTGGTGTAAGTCTTGCATTACAAGGAGTGAAAAGCTGCTTACACAAGGAATGACTGAGTGCTTTATCTTTAGTAGTGCAGCTGGCATAAGAAGCTCCTGCTCTCGCAGTTCTCCTCCTTTTTATTTCTTTTAGCTTGGCTTATTTTAGTGATCTGGTTTATAGCCCTTCTTTTCAGCCCATGGCAGTGATGGTGGGGGAATAGTTGAGGGTGGAAAGGAGGAATTTCTGAAGCCAGCTGTTTTGAGGAAGAACAATTGTAATAACCTGTACCCTAATCTGGACTGTGAAAAAGGATGAGGTCATTGAGCCTCTTCTCAGTGTTACTCCCTTGTTTGCTTCAGTGGAATCTGTTCAGAAAGGTTCAGAGGTGATAACTTGGTGATTACCCTAATTGCCATAGGAAACCCAGGAGCAAAGTCCATGAGAACATTGTCTCCAACACCTGATGCCTGTCTTAGCACTTCTCTCAGAGTTTTAGTTAATGAAAATATCTTGTTCTCCTCTCAATTTCTTTAATTATTTCTGTAGGAAACGGTGCAACATCGTGTGGCCTTTACCTCTCTCTAAAATGAGGTATAATTATGGGTGGCAGCAATAGCCTTGATGATCTCTAAAGATGGTAGAAAAGGACAAGAGATAGTTTAATATTTTTATAGTTCCACAGAAAATTATGCTCATCAGGTTTATTCAATAAAATATTCTCACCAGACACTTTGTGCTATAATGACTTACAAATTACATGCTAATTGTGATACAGCTCAGACACTCCATCCTTGAAAGGAAGAGGTGGAACTCCTAGGATGAGTGTGGTATCCACAGGTGGGGATAACAGGTGGGTATTTGTGTCAGCCCATCCTTTCAATTTGGTGTAGAAAGACAGAATTGCTTGGAGCTGTGTTGAGGGCAGGACGTGATGGCTGTGAGTGTGGCTCTTAGCCTGTGGTCTGAAGGTGCCTCCTGAGCATGTCTTGCATCCCTCAGCTCTCACCAGTGATACACACAGAAAGTAGTAAGGGGAGAGATTCCATCCTTAGAGTGAGAGACACGTTGTGGTTGTTTTGGTGCACAGCTATTTGGAACATGCTCGTTTCTGTCTATCTGGATTGGCCTTCCTATTCCACGTGGTGAGGATGTGAAACCAGGATCCTGGAGGTGTTCTTTTTTCTTGATCAGTACCCATTCCTTTTGCTCTGCCCAGCTGTGCAGTGCATGCTGGAAGGTGAGTGATAGATGAGGAGGGAGGAGGATGCAGAAATCTCCTCCAGTGCCCATGTGGAGCAATGTGATCTTTCGTACAGCACTGGCACATCCATCGCATCTTTAGGCTTGGAGTCTCTACTTGACACCTCGAGGCCTGTCAGTCCTGCCTCATTAGTGTGAGAGAAGCTCATTTTAGCTTCACAGAAGCCCATCTTATTGCTGTCTTCTCCCATCAGCAAGGGGCATCTCAGTACATATTGCTGGCAGATTAGAAATGGCACCTGAGCGCTCATTTGGAGGTTAGCGACTGACAGCTTTGAAAGAGAGACCAAGTGGGAAAGGGGCTGCTTGGTACTGTACTGGAGCCAGACTAGCACTGAAAGGATGGCTGTGGTTTAAAATAAGAAAAAAAGAAAAAAAAAAAAAAAGGCTGTGAAAAGGCACCTTAAAACTGTACTTGTCTTCTAATTCATATCTGCTTAATTTACTGGCACAAAATAATCTTCTGTGCCGAGAGGGGCTGTTAGAGCCGCCACCGCTGTGTAATCACGGCTGCCTGGATCCAGCTCCTGTGATCACCGTGCTCGGATCAGAATACAGAGCAGACCCAGCCTTTGTTTCTTGCTCTGGAGATTCAGAGTCCTGGCCTGTAGATGTTTTTCTGCTCAGGAATTTAGCACTGTTGAGCAGAGCAGTCAATGAGCCTGTGTGCAGTGTGAGCAGTGGTTCGGGAGTGAGTGTGTTGTGTTTTTTGAGTGTTTTTTTCGATAATTCAGTCAGTGTTCAGCTCTCTCACTAGCCAGACTCATCATTGTTTAGCTTTAGAGACCAGATTTGAGCCATTTGGCATGGATTTAAGGTGAGGGAAGTCACCCTGCACAAAATTGGATTTTTCTATTTATTGGCAGGAGCGCACATGCAGGCTTTGCCCAGTCAGGCCTGTGCCCATGATTTTGAGAACCTGGAGTAAATTACAGTCCTGCATGTGTTGGGAGTCTTCAGACTCTGATGCTAAAGCATCACGTCTCAGTGTAGCCAAAGCAGTTGATTTCATTACACAATTAAGAAGTCACTGGCTTCTAAACTTGTTCTTTTACTGGTGGACTGGATTTCTAGGGGGAAAGGAGAAGTATTTCACTACCTGAGCTTTCCTCTCCCTTTCAAGAGGAAGTGAGAATCAGCTAAGTCACTCCATCAGATTTCTATCCAGGGAGCATCCATTGCCCCACTCCAGGGAGAGTTGCAGAGGGCTCATTTTCCTTCTTATGCCTAAACCCCTCAACTCACCATTAGGTGTGAGGGCTTGTCTTGACAGAACGGCAAAATTCGGCAGCCTCAGTCAGCTTTGGCAGCGGTGAGCTCGCGTGCCTGGAGCATCCTGTGCAGCATTGCAGGGCCGGGGCACTCACAGGTGATGGCTCTAATGAGGAAATATTGCTCCACCTGCCAGACGGCTGCAGGATAAATCACCGAGCTGCAGTGAGCTCGCGGGGCTGACGAGCTGCTTCCTTTGTGTAAGAAGGAAGGAAGAAGACAAGCCCCAAAATGCAGAAGGTGACACGTGACACAGCTATTTGGGCCTGGCAGCCCCCCTGAGGATGGAGCACGGGCACGTGCTGGGGCCAGGTCAGAGGAGGCCACTCTGAGCTCGTTGCCAGGTGGTTCTTGCCAGTGTTTTGAAGGAGGTGGGCTCTCTGGACATGAAGGATGGAATGAAGAAATGGAATAGCCTCTTTCATTCTTCCTCTGGCCTCCCTCTGGGCAGGTCTCTCTGGTGAAACTCGTGTAAACAGAGGAAGGATGGATGGTGGGTTGTCATTGCCTTTGGAATCAGCGCTCTTTGGCTAAAAAACCCTGTCCCAGATCTGCCCCAGCAGCACCTCTTGGAAACACAGCTGGAGCAGTTGGGCACAGAAAAGCTGTCCCTGTGCAGGATTTTCAGATGAGTTTTCTCATCTATCAGTCAGTAACGAAGCCAGAAGCCCAATAGGTCTTACTTAGAGTGTGCTGGAGTCATGTTCTGCACTGCTGAACAGCACCCTCAGATGGCCAGTAAAAGAGCAGGTTTTGTTCCATTCTGACAAAGAACTTGTAAATCACGGATACATGGGTCTGTTCCATAGTCACACACTCTCACCCCTCAATGTAGAAAAGTGATTTGTATGTTTAAATTGAAATTTTAACTTGCAGATGGACACACTTCACGACCAGCAAAGGCAAAACTTCTTCAGAACTGAATTAAATGTCTTGTGAATTTAAGTGAATTATTAAAAATACTTCTTTGGCGAAAAATACGTGGCTGATAACGTTTAGGGGAACAAAACAGTTCTTAAGAAACCACAAATTCCAACATTTTGCCACTCCTAATGGGAAGTGCTCTGAGACAACCCTCACACCTTTCCTTTGTGTGGCTTTACAGGACATGGTGCGTCGAGGAGAGATCATAGACGATGACATGGAAGATGAATTCTATCTCCGCCGTCTGGACGCCGGGCTCTTTGTGCTGCAGCTCATCTGTTACATCATGGCAGAGATCTGTAATGCCAATGTTCCCCAGGTAAAGCTGTGTACAACGTTGGTAGATCATCTCTGTTTCCATTTGTGGTGCAGACAAGGCTCTAAATCCTTACAAATGCTGCGTTGAGTGATTGTTTCTCTAATGCCCTTTTGGGGAGGAAAGTTTATTGCACTTGTGTCCATACAGCTCCATCAAGCTGCAGCAGATGGGAGGGCTTTAGTGGGGACAGAAGCTGATTGTTGTCAGTAAATTCATATAATCTGCGTGAGCAAGGTCAGGGTTTGAAATGGAAAGGCCTTGTTGATGCTGTTGCTGAGGGGGCAGGGGAAAGGGACCTGCTCTCAGGAGGTCTCACAAAAGCACAGCTGCAGCTTTTCTTGATCTGTGCAAAATGTTACATCTCTGCATCCTCTGTGAATACACTGGAGTTAGTGAATGCGTTCTGTGGCTTCTTATTTCTGTGCCATGTGCCTTCCTGGGTGTTCCTGAGCAGATGCTGAGGGCTGCCAAGACTGAGTTGGTTTTTGTGCTGCTCAGGTCTCTGCTTATCCCTCAAAATGGGAAGAAGTGGGGCTGTGCATGGATTTGTGTTGAAGATCTCTTTCTTCTCTGTCCTACTCCCCATCAGATTCGTCAGAGAGTCCACCAGATCCTGAACATGAGAGGCAGCTCCATTAAAATTGTTCGACACATCCTGAAGGGTGAGTAGGGATATTTTTGTGCAAGTGTCTCATCGCTACCAGGGACAGCTTGGTCATCGCTTTGCAGGATGAGCCTTCACATGTAATTCTCCTTGGCTTCCTGAGCATCTCCAGGCAGCAGCTGAGCAGTGTTCTGAGATCCTGGCAGGGCTGGAATCACCCTGATTAGTGGTGTGCTTTGCTTTGCCTCCGAGTTAGGACACTTGCTGTAGCTGCTGTCAGAGAACAGCACGTCACTCCACGCTTCCATCAGCTCCAGCCTGGCTGGAATTCACTGCTGACATTAACGTGAGAGTAAATATTTAAGGGAAGTGTACATGCCTGCTAAAGGGAAGAATAGTGGAGTCTCATCTTCCATTAACATGGCCTTGCACTTTACCATCTGCACCATATTAGTACCCGTGGTGTATTTGTCTTGCTCTTAGTGTCAGATTAATGTGGATTATAGCATTAAAGTATCCTCCATAGCTTTAAAATGTAGCTGTTGTGATTTGCAATCCCAGTTTTAAAGTACTGCTTGTTATTTTTAATGCTTATGGTGAATTAGAGCAATGCCTATTTGAGCTGTGGCCCTCCTCTGCAGCCTGCTGTCCTTCAGCAGCAGCAGCCAGTGGAACTGAGGAAGAGGAGGGCAGGACAGAGCTGCCTGTGGAAGATGCTTCCTTATGGAATGTATCTGCTCCAAAGGGGCTGAGTTGTTTTCAGTGTGGGTTGAGGAGTTTATTTTTCTTCCGGAGGGAAAGGAAGTTTGGCAGCTTTTCTGGGATACTGGGCTGTGGGATGTGCTTCAACATTTCTGCTTTCTTTGGGAGTGACAATGTTGTCCTGGACATTTCTTGCCCCCACTTCAACAATGGCAGGTGCACACAGTTTATTTCCTGCAGAATCTCCTGCTTTTCTCCCTTCTCATATGCAGGAAAAAAGAAATCAGAAGGCTGGCTGGCATGACAAAATTAAGAGTGATTTTCTGGCAGTGTGAGATTACCTGCAGCTATAGGCAATCTCTTTGGCCCTTGTCTTTGGCCACAAAGTGCATGTTAATGCCTGCTGGTGAGCTGGGGCGTTGCATAGGATGTCTTCTCTGATTTTAATTATGATACCTGAAAATTCCTGCCTCTAAACTGCCCCTTTCCAATGTGGAGCACGGCACCTGTCCACGTTCAGATTCCCACACTTGCCCTGGGCCGTGCGTCCCTGAGGGAGTTGTCTGCACACCTTGCTGGATATGCACACCTCACAGTCACGGCTCTGGGCTGTTGACTTACATACCAAGCTGAATTGGAGGGCAGCTGCATTAAAATTTCATCTGATTCTTTCTTTCCCAGACAGTGACTTGCATTGTGAAACTTTCTCCGTGATTGTTTCGGGGGTTGCAAGCTCAGGGTCGTGCTGGGTTGGGTGCTCTCAGCAGCACCGTGTTCCCTGCCTGAAGGGGCACATTGGCTTGTTAATAATGCAGGAATGGGGACAGAGTTTGGGCTCTGACTGAAGCTCTCCCCAGCTCTTACACTTACCAGTTTTAGAGACTTTTAGGGACAAGAGTCAAAACCTCAGTGATAAATTTCTTGGTGGGTGCTTGTGAAGTCCTGCAGTGGGACCTGGGAAGCAGGAGCAGCCCTGGGCTCAGCTGCAGTCTGGGCTCTGAGATTTGAGCATTTCCATAGTTACACATCCATGTCCACATCTGTGGTCAGCACAAATTCACCAGCCTGTAACAGCAGCAGCACCAGGGGCATGCACCTGCTTCTCTGAAGGAGTCAGTTCCCTGGACACAGCTTCCCAGGGAAGCAAAGGAGTTGGAACAGGAATTTTGAGTGTGGACCCTGCAGTGTGCTGCTGGAGTGCTGGGGCCAGCAAGGGGCTTCCAAAACTTCACTGGAGTCCTGCACAAAGCTCTGTTGCAAGTGACTGAGAGATCAGGAGCTTGAGCCTTGGCTGGAATGTTTCCAGGCTACTTCACAACCTGCTCTCAGGACAGATGAAGACTGGTTTATTTTTACTTTTCATTCGGTGTTTTGCTCTTGTTCAGTTTTTATTTTCTATTTTTGCATACTAATTAGGTGCTCATTTTTTCAGTTTGATTTTTATGGCCTACATATTCTCCATGTTTCTCTGGCAACCTGACAGCTGATGGATCCCTTGGGGTGGCTCAGAATTACTTACGATGCAAGCAAGGAAGCGAGACTGTTTTCTTATGGTAGAGCTTTGAGGGGGAGGAGTGGGCAGGGAATAACGGGAGGCTCATTAATGCATTCCTGCAGGCTGACCAGTCCTCCCACACTTCCTTTTTCTGGAAGATCAAGCATTTCTTGCAACAGGACAGTTAGTTTATGCTTTGGAAGAAAACAACTGAGTGGTGTGTACCTTGGCTATGTTGGAGATGTTTTGGGGATGGAGGCTGGATTTGGGATGGCAGCAGTGTCTGTATCTTGGGGAGGTGCCTGGTCTCCATCTGTCATTGGGAATGGAGTGAGGCACAGGCCTCTCTGAAGTGGTACTTGGCTCTGGAATGGCAAATCTCCCTGTTCCTCACTGATCCAGAGGGACTAGCCATTGATCCTGGCTCCCTCAGGAGCTCTGTCAGAGCTGCTCCTGCTGGGGCCCCTCCCCTCACACCTGGTGTCAGGAGAGCAGGCACACTGGGAGCTGGGCATGTGGAATGTCTGCTGCACATTCCAGCCCAAACCTGTTAGCACAGGTAAACACAAAGGAAGGGTCAGTGTGCTCTGAGGATGGAGCTCAGTCTGGCTCATGGTGTCTCCATCTGTGCAGGCTCCAGAGCTTCCAATATCCATTACAAGCCTCAGTATTTCCCAATTGATTTTTACTGTTCTGTAACCATTGTATTTTGTCTAATGAAGCAGAAACCAATCTTGGGCCCTTTCCCTTTGTGTAGCTACAGCAGTGTGTAAGCTCTGGTTAACTGTTGGCAGGGGCAGCTTACATATGATTTTTTTTTTTAGCAGTCTCAGTGAAGTGGTGGAATTTTAAATAAAAAAGTAAATACGTAAAATCTCAGTCGGAGATTTACTTTTTTAAGCCTGGTTCTGGGGGTTTTATCTGGTGTCTTCAAGCTGCTAATGCTTCAAATAAGCATTAGCAGCTGTCATAACCCAGTAAACATTCTGCCTTGGAGTCACGGGGGTTTTAGTCTTACAAAGCCTCGATGTTTAGAAGGAGAAATTCTGAGCTTTTGGACAAGATAAGAAGAATTTCTGTCTTGTTTTTGTTTGGGTGATCTCCTGGTACAAAGGAAGGGCAGTGTCATTAGTGGCACTCAGCAGCTCCCTGCTTGAGCCCTAGTCCAAGCAGTCTGGCCATCCTCACAGCTGGGGACAGAGCTGGCTGTGCCAGGCTTGGATACTCTGGCTGTCCCTCACCTGGGCTTGGAGAGGCCACTGTGGATGGGAAGTGTTGCCCTTGGGCTGCAATAATCTCCAGCACTCTCATCCACTGTGGCTGTTCCAGGGTCACTTGCCCCGATGGAGCGTGGAAGGGCTGCTGGGGACAGGGCTGGCTCCTCCACAGCTCCCGAGGCACGGTGCTGGCAGAAGGCTCTGGTACTGCCTGAGGGGACAGGGGAGCCTGAGCTAAGTGCCAGCCTTGGCTGGGAAGGGGACCCCATCCCTGTGCACTGGGATCATCTCCTGCCTGAGGTTTGGATCCCCAGTGCTGCCCTCGGCCAAAGCCCGCACAGCGCAGCAGGGCCTGGCTGTCTCGCAGCAGTCAGTCCATACACAGGGAGCTACAAGGAATCCATCCTTGCAGGAGCTTTCTGCTGCTTTTAAGAGCTGTGGAGAGCAGCTCCTCCATCGAGGGAAGGTGCCCTGAGCTGCTCCCTTTGCTGGAGCAGTGGGCAGCTCAGGTTCACCTGCAGCAAACCTCAGCGTTACCACCTGCTCATGTTACAGGTGCTGGACCGATTTATAAATATTAAAACTATTTTTCCCAGAGGCTTGGCAAAGAACTCTACCCCTTTTATATGGAGAGAGAGAGAGAGAGAGTGTACACACAGGAGGGAAGACTCCCACATCAGCTAACTTCTGCCTGTCCTCACTGCTTTCAGTGCTCCTGTAACAAAGGCTTTGATGGAGCTCAGAGCATGTAGCTGTGCTAAACGTATAAATATTAAAGCAAACTTTCTACAGCAACTTACCATTCAGTGCTGAATACAAGCTGTTCTGTTTGTTTGGAAGAAGGAAAAGAATGCAAGCAGGCAGAGGCAGGGAAGCACTGTCTTAACCATCAGCCTGCTCCTGATTTCCTCAGATTTGTTCAGCTCCTTGCTTCCGCAGCTCAGAACCTGCTTTTCATTTTTTCCTTTTAAACCGTCTTTGAAAATGCAGGTTCTGGTTGTAGGAAGGAGGGAGCCTGGTAGGAGATGAGAGCTGCCAGCTCCAAATGAATATCAGGAAGGAGAGCTACAGAGGGAATGTTTAGTTCTGTGGTGCTTGGCTGTGTGCACGGATGGGCAAGACTGTGGTCAGGGTCTGATGTCCTCTGCCTGATGACAAGGAGTTTGGTTTGTAGTTTAATCTGAAGTGATGGCTTTTCTTCTGTGTGGTTAAAAGCACTGGTAGATGGAGGAATTGGGATCTCCTTGGCAAAAATCCTCATTGAGGATGCTTGGACAGCAGGCAGGTTAAACCCAGGACTGGGAATGATTACAGTTGTCACAGACCCTGCCTGACCTTTCCCCTCTCCTGATGGCACTCAGTGTCCAAAGGGACTTAAGAAGCTGGTGATTTGCAGTGATTTATGGTCCTGTTTGCATTTCTTGGGCATAATGCCATGATTCCCATGCCAGGGGATGGGTGCTCCTGGGTGCTGGTGTCTGCTTGGGCCAGAGCAGGGAGTTCTCTGCCTCTGTCTGCCACAAAAGCTTTAATGAGTGTCAGCAGGTGTTTGTTATGCAAAGCTTTAACCCTGGGGATGGGCAGGGAAACCATCAATGCTCCTTGCATTAATTCCCATTTGGCTGTTTGCAGTACTGTGGGTGTAGATTCTGCTGTGATGGCTGCAGGAGTTGTTGCCCTTGGTTTTTCCTGTGGCACTCAAAGCCTGTGTCCCTCTGCTCTCTCCCTGCAGAGTACGCGGAGAACATCGGGGACGGGAAGAACCAGGAGTTTCGGGAGAGCGAGCAGAAGAGGATCCTGGATCTGCTGGAGAATTTCTGAGGACCTGGGAGACACCTCTGTGTCTGCCCACAAGGATGTGGCGCCAGTTCTCCCTCCTCCTGCCCCTCCTCCAGCCTCAATTGCACGATGAAAGTGATGTTTCTATGAAACTGCTTCTAAATGGGATTTGGGAGATATTAAAGATAGTTTGCTTTTTTTTAGTTCCTGGTTTGTTATTTGAGCAGTGTTCTGTGAGTGGGGCTGCAGCTGCATGCCCAGCACAAAGCCAGCGTGAGGTTCCCATCTTTTCTATCTTTTTCCCCTTAAATCAAGCTGCCAAGGATCAGTGTGAAACAGTACAAATGTATGCATGGCAGGGAGGGCAGAGAGGAAGCCTGGATGGCTCAAGAGACTGTTTGCAGGTTTTTCCAGCCTGATCCATTGATGAAAATGCACAACCCTTGCTCTGACAGGAACCAGAGAGGCTGAGGTGGTGGTGTGTGTCCAGTTCATCCCTTCTTCAGTGGTAGAAGAGATCCAGGAATTGGCCACATCAGCCATTCCTGTTAAATCTTCCCAAAGGTAAGTGGGAAATGAAAGTAGGTTCTGGCAGAGGCTGGTCACTGTTCCCTCCTGAAGAGGGAAAGGAGAGAATGAGTTCATTGGGGTTTTACCCAGAACTAAGAGTGAGGGGAGGTAAGCAATGACATGCCCAAATTCCATCACCTTCCTTTCTCAGTTAGCTTTGGGTCTTGGCTGTGCTTGTTCAGTAGAGAACCAGTGTTGTGGTTCCTGGACAGGGAGCTGGGCTCTTGGAGCAGCAGCAAGTCCCTGAGGGCAGGGGGATGGCCCTGCCTGCCCCAGGGGAAGGGGCCACAGCTCATTCTCATCACCCTCTGCACCACAGTGTGGGTTTGGGTGTCACTGTGCCAGACTCTGGTGCTTCCCTGAGCTGGGACTCCCAACTGGGATAGGAAGTAGCAGAGGATATTTTCATGCATCCTCTTTTCTGCTGCTGAAGTTAATGACTGTCATCACAAGCCATCGTGGCTCCTGCAAGCTGGGCCGTGCCTAATTTAGAGAGATTTGCATGCTGGCAGCATTCATTTTTTATCTCCAAGAAAAATGCATTGTCAGGGAAGCTTAAAGGCTTCCTTCAATCCTGGCTGCACAGGCACTGCTGGCCTGGTGCTATTGAACACTGGTGTTCAGAGCATCAGCGTGGAAGTCGTGGCTTCAGCAGCCACAAAAAGCTGCAAAAATACATTTTTTTGTGCAGAACTGTCAAATTCCTCACTTCTTTCTTCTGTTTTCAACCTACTTCCTTAAAGGTGTTTTTTTCCTTTAGCTTTCAGATGTGTTTAGGTTTTGACTCGAGTCTGGGAATTGTTCCCTTTCCACACCAGTGGAGTTGGTGTCAGAGCTGGTCTCTGGTTTCCCCTGGAAGGTGGCTGGCTGTTTCCTCACACTGTGCTTGTTTTGGAGGAGCTTAGGAGAAAGGGAGTGAGGTAGGACAGAGAGTTTGAGGCAGGGCAGGAAGGGGACTTAGTGAATGTGGAACAGCTTCAGCTGAGAAGTGGGGCCATGTATCTGGGGGAAAAAAGGGCAGGGAAGTTGAATAAACTGCTCAAGGGCAAGATAAGTTTATACATCTGAGTGTACATTTTAAACCTGATTTTGGTGTTTGCTGCATGTGTGTGTATATGTGTGGGCATTTCCATGCACAGCTGGTGAGCTGCTGTGGGTGTGCAGTGCATGATCCCTGCTCCAAGTTGGCTCCTCTTAGATGCAGGAAAACCTCCTGCAGCATCTGCTGGGAGTGAAATGTCAGTCACTGCCACAGTGGGCTGTGCCAGTGAACTCACATTAGAAGCACTCACAGCAAGGGGCAGGGGCTGGAGGAACCAAAAGCTTGGTGGTGTGGAGTGTGGGTTCCCTGGACTCCCTGGGGAGCAGGAAAGGGTCCTGGCACTGCTCCAGCTGCCAGCAGTCAGTGCTGTCCTGGATCAGGAGAAGGAATGGGCACAGCCTGTGTTGGGGCCTGGGCCTCACCAACATCCTGGGAGGTGATGTTCCCTCTGCAGGGCTGGGGACGTGGTGCCACCCCTGCACTGTCCCTCACAGTTCTCGAGGCTGTGGTGCTGCACCTGGGGAGCAGGAACGCCTTGCTGTGAGTATTATTGTCTTCCCCAGCTGAAAGAAGAATGTGTGGGATTAGGGAATGGCAGTGTGCCCATCCCACCCAGCCCAGCCACTGTCCCTGTGATGGATGAGGGTGCTCCAGATGTTGCTGAGGAATTTGCACAGAGATGGTTCCTGCAAGTCAGGCTCTTACAAGGTGGATGACGAATTATTCTCTTGTACTTTCCAAGCTCTTTCAGAGGGAGGAACCCCACTGCTCCAAAGGAGCCCAGTCGATTTTGATCCTGGTGATCATAGCAGGCCCTGCCATGCACCCCCACTCTGGCCCCACACCCCAGTGCTGGGAAACACTGGATCCTCTGCCTTGGTCCCTGGGATAGGCTGGGGGCCCACCAGGGCACACTGGTATTAATTAAGGTAATTATTCAGCTTAATGTGCTGCTCCTAGCCAGCTCATTGTGCTGTCATATTGAGCAGCACAGAAAAGCCTTGGAGGTGTGAGGATGGGCACCCCGAGTCTTGGCAGTTGTGGAGAATGACGTTACTGTAATTGAGGGAGGATTGAAAGGTGGAGACAATAACAGATTTCCTTGAGGAAGCATCCTTAGCAGAAAGGGGGATTTGTGCCCTGGTTTAACCCTGCTGGTTCTGTGGCCCTGAAACAGCAGCATCACTGATGGCTTTTGAGCTAAATTCGGGTTTTGGGAGAGGGTGCAGGAGTGGCACAACCCACAGGCAGCACCCATGGGACTCTGGGCTGCTGGGAGTAATGGCAGGGACTGGGTGACAGGAGCCTGGTGGCCTTGTGAGCCTTCATTGTGTTGAACCACAGTCCCTTGCCCACCCTGCTCTCAGAGTACCAGGCCAGCCTCAGCACAGGGCAGTGGAACATGCAGGGACAGAGACCCCTCTCCTTTGTACCCCTCCCTGGGCCGTGCTTTCCCGTCTCCAATTGTAAACAGATTTGACTAAAGAGGTAAATGAGAAGGTAATTAGAGAGAACATGATGGATGAGGCACTCTGGTGATGGGAAGCAGGAAACTTGCCCTCCAGGAGAAAGGAGCTGGGTTCTCAGCAGAGCACCCGCGGTGGCTCCCGCTTCCCTCTGCAGCAGGATCCCGGGATGCAGTGGTGGGAGCTCTCACCCCAGGCTGAGATGAGCTGTGGGCAAGGGATGCTGCAAGCAGGGGTGAGCCTGTCACCCACACAGCTGGACTTTGCCAGGCCACTGATCCACGTTCGGTACCAGGTGCACGAGGCTGCTGAGCACCAGCACAGGATTTAAAAGCAGGAAAGCAGCAAAGGATGAGAGAGATGCTGTCCTCAGCCTGTGGGGTCATTGAATTCCTCTGCTCCATGGGGGCACTTGGCCTGGTGGGGTTTGGTTGGGCTGAGGCCAGGCTGGGCTTGGCTGGGGCTGGGGAAATCCTGGGGCAAGTCCTGGGGAAGCAGGCGTGGGAAGGGAGAGGGAGAGGGATGGTGACACCATCCATGCAGTGGGTGACAGGGTGGGAGCCCCAGTGCTGGCAGTGTCAGGGAGGGTGGGAACACTGGTTTCCTCCTGCTGGGAGTGGCAGGAGCTGATGGCATTTCCCCCTGGCCACAGGAGCCAGGCACCAGCCGTCCTCACTGTGTATCCAAATCCATCTTCAGCTCCGCTCCCGGCTGAGCCTCCCTAAACGGGGAGAAATGAGTGTAAATCATGGCTGAGGAACATCTCCTGATATCCCAGTGGAGGGACTGAGGCTGTGCTAAATACATGCAGAGGCTGTCAGCACTGGGAACAAACCATCAGCTGCAAAATAAGTCACTTACACTATTGATTTTTTTTATATATTTTTTTTCTTTTAAGGCCTTGCTCTCAGGGAAAGCTTTTCTCCTGGGGCAGGAAATTATTTGGAGGTGTAAGGGCTGGTTGGTTTGTGGTATTTTTTTGTTTGGTTTTTTACGTGTAATTTTTTTGGTGCTTAATGGTTTGTAAAGAGGGAACTGTTCCACAATGACAGACACCTGTGATGTTGCTCCTCTCCATCGGGAACCTGGCAGTGGGTTCTGCAGAGGAAGGAGTTAATGGCCTGGAAACAGGCTTGAGTTCTCTGAAGAAATAATTCTTTTCAAGTCATTTTCTTCTGAATTTTATGCTTTGGAGACTTCCCTGTGCAGGGGCTGCTCTGGGCAGAGGCCTTTGAGTCCCAAAGTCCCCATGTGCTGGGGGTGGGGGGGGTTCCTGCTGCCTTTCTCACATTTTGCTGGGACTCCCAGGGCTCCCCAGGGTGGGGGACCAGGGACACTGTGACCATTCCAAAACAGGCAGGGGCACAAAGACACCGCGTGTCCCCGCCCAGAAATGCTCCCACTGCTCTCCCAGCTGGGTCATGCCACTGGGAAGGGCTGTGCTGGCAGTGGCACAAAGAGCCCATGGTGATGCTGGTGTCTGGAGCAGGGTTCCCTCTACCCAAAACCCCTGTCCTGCTCGGTCTGTTATTTTTGATGCTGTTGTGGCTGTCGTGGTGTGGGTGGGTGGGTTGTGTTTGCTCACCTGAGCTCCCACTCGCCGCCTCCCTGGCTGCTCCCTGCAGTGGGGGATCCTGCAGGCACTGCCTCCGTGGCTGTGCCCGGGATGATTTGTGGAGGAGCAGGCTCTAATGTTGCCTGGCGGGAGCATTGTTTTCCTGCAGCGCACGCAGACCTTTGCAAATAATCTAATAATGCAGGAATGTCAAACTTCAGCTGTGGAAGGAAATCCTTTTATACAGGAATTGTCAAGTCTCTAAACAAGTATCAGAAATGAGCTCAGTATCAATGTGGAGGGTGTTTATTCTGCCCGTCAGAGAGATGAACAACCCAATTCACTCTCCCAGGCAGACGCAAATTCGAGCGTTGGCTCCTGGACCTCAAGAGAGCTCAGTGCTGAGCCTCGGGTTGCCCCTGCACAAACCCCTAAAGAGGTGAATTTCAAAATAATGCATGAGACAGACCCCAGTGTTTCAGCAGCTCTGGGGTTTGGGGTTTGAGGTTTTTTTTTCTTCCAGTTGCTGGGCAGCTTTTGCTGTCAAAAGGGAACATGGAGTGTTGGCATTGGAATGAGTGCGAGCAGCACTGGTGGAGCCAGCAAGAAGGACCAGTGCTCTTGCTTTCATTTTGGGTGTCCTTGGGCCACTCCAGGTTAGAGCTGTGTCCCTGGGAATGTTCTGTGTGCCCCTCAGGGTCTGGGGCTGTACACGGCCATGGGGAGCTGCTGATCTGGCTGACCCCCATCCCTTTCCAACCTCATCCAGCTCTTCTGAGCTCCACTGCACCCTCCAGCTTTGCAGGCTGCCTTTTACTGGTGGACAGGGGTCCCAGGGAATTCACATGCAAACCTGGTGGGCGCAGGAGCTGTGACCGTGGTGGATGTGGTGCCTCTGGGATCCTTGTGGTTTCACAGCATGGAAGTGCCCGCTGCTTTCCTCCATGTGGCGAGTGCTCCCTCGAGCAGAACTGAGCAGTGGGCAGGAACCTGGCACTGACAGAGATAAGGAGTGTTTCATCCTCGAGGGCGAGTCCCTGGGCCAGTTCTGCTGAGAGAGAAGCCCTGGGAGGGAGGTGCCGGCTGTTCAGAGCAGTAACGAGAGAGCAGATAAGGGACCTCGTTATGCAGCCGGTGCCGGCTGGGCTCCGGGAGCCGCGGGCTCTGCTCCCGCCTCTGTGTGCGAGTGACCTCCCCCGTATCCCGGTCAGACACACCGGAGGTTCTTTGGGGCCGCATGGCTGCACCCGCAGGCAGCACCTGCCCGAGGCCTCATCACCGATGGATTAAAATTGAGGAAGAGAACCAAACCTTTCCAGGGCACTTAAGACATGGGCACTGGCACTTCCCTGTCTGCTGGGCCCTGCATGGCCCCAGCACTTGTTTTCCATACAGTGTGATGGCAGAAAATCTGCTGGAAATGGGACTTAATTCAGGCTCTGCTTCTGGAGGTGTTCCTGGCTCCAGGAGGAATTTTTGCTTTTTGCTTCCTCCTGGCGTGATTTAAATATCTCTGATGGTGCACAGGCAGGTTTCAACCCTTCAGGTGCAGCTGCATGGCCTCGGCCCCCAGTGGGGGATGTGCTGCCCTCGTGTCGGGGTGCAGGAGCTGGGCTGGAGCTGGGAATCCCTGCCCACACCTGGGAGTGCCATCCCCACTGGGCAACATCTCCGGCTCCTGCTCTGGCTACACCTGTGGGTGGGTGCTTTGCAAAGTGGGGTGCCAAGTCTGAGGGAGCACAGTTTGTAGCTGCTACCAAACCTGGGTTTGGTTTTATTCCCTTGCTGGCCAGTGGTAGAGGATGGACCTGGGCCAGACAGCGGCCACGAGACTGAGCCAATCACCCGGAATGTGGGGCACACGAGTTCTTGGGGCACACGAGTTCCTGGGGCACACGAGTGCTTGGGGCACACGAGTGCTGCTTGTCCTGTTGCACCTGACCCTGTGCATGAACCCTGTCTTTCAGTGCAAGAACCCCCTGTTTCAGGGCTTCACGAATCCCATCCTTTGGTACACGAATCCCCATTTCAGTGTGTGGGTTTTGCTTCCACACATGCCTCAGGGAGATCTGATGCTTTTGCTTTGTCAGGATCCAGCCCAGAGCTGCTCCCTGACAAAGCTGTGTTTGCTCAGCAGCTCCAGGCAGCTTTACCTCAGCACACCCGACGTCCTTTGCCACTGTTGCCATCCCAGAGTGGGACCTTCTGATCCCAACCAGCCATGGAAACTCCTAAATGCAGCCGGGCTTGGCCATGACGCCCGTTTGTCTGTCACTGCTGCTCCCTCCTTCCCTCAGCTTTTAACTCCAGAGGGAGTAATGAACTTGGGCAGAGATCAATGCTCTCCTCTGAGCCAGGCTTTATTCTGACATGCAGCAAATGCTGCAGCAGGCACAACTTTCTTTTTTTTTTTTTTTAATTATTGATTAGGAACGCAGGTACGAGGCAGCACAGCTCCTGGCCAGGGACCTGCCTTGCTGGAGGGAAACGGGAAGAATACCCCCACTCCTTTTGGAGCCCTGCCAAGGGGAGGCTGAGGAAATAGTCAGTATTTTCAAATCCAATTTATAGAATCTCTTTGCAGCCAACATCTGTCATCTCGTGGCGGAAAACACCTGAAATAATCTGATTTTTTTCTGTTTATATGGAGAGCAAATAATATCCTTTTGATTGCTCTGTTGCATACAGATACTCTTGTGTGAGTGATGCCTGCTCTGTGCCTCCCCTGCTGAGCAGTGTTTAGGACAGGGATACGAATGAATTGCACATGTATGAATTGCACAGGTGCTGGTGCTGTGGTTGTGACCTTCTGAGGTGCAGCTCTGGAAGTGTTGGTGCTGCCGGTGGGTTTGGCCTCGGGATTTATGCACCCAAAGGGACATCAGGATCCTACCAGTTCCATGAAATCCTGCTCGTGGCAGGAGCAAGGTGGCCGTTCCAGCTCTCTCTGGAGCCACTGGCCACACTCCAGCCAGGCTCTGAGGGTGCATGTCAGCTTGCAACCAACCCCAGCTGCAGGTTTCACATTTTGAGACAAATCTTGCACAGTCTGGGGCAGCGATCAGGATACACGTGGGGACGCGTGCCCTCGCTCTTCCTGTAACGTTTCAAAAACCCCTCGAACTGCCCCCGGTTGGGCCGTGGCACTTGCGGTGAAGCCGGAGCACCGGGCACGGCACCCGCCGGGCGCTGCCCCTCCGGCACTGCACCTGCAGATGCTGGGGCCGTGCTGAGATGAACTGGATCGCACTGGGCTGAGCCGTACCGGGCCGGGCCGTATCTGGCCGTACCAGACCGAGCCGTGCCGTACCGTGCCGGGCCGGGCC
>VYXF01013005.1:0-11042 GCA_013397295.1 Polioptila caerulea | reverse complement strand
CTCCCCCGCCGCCCCCCGCTCCTCCGGTGCACGGTGGTTCGGCGGGTCGGTGCTGCCGAGCCCGCTGGGATCCACCGGGGTTGGGGAAGGGGAACCTCTTCCTGCATCCCGCACCCTCCGGTGAGAGCCTGGCGTGGGGGCAGCTCCCTCGTGGGTACCGGGAAGGTGACAGGGGACCGAGCCCCCTCGGAGGAGGCTCTGAGACCCTCCTCGCTCTCTGTGGAGTGACACGGGCACGGTCAATCTCAGCCCGAGGAGTGACCGCGGGGACGTGCTGGGTGCCCGGGTCCCATCTGTTCCCCCCGCCCAGCTCCGGGGCCTCCCGTGTGCGGACGGACCCGCTCTCTGCCCCGAGGAGCCTCCAGGCACACGGCGCCTCGGGCCGTGCCAGCGTGGAAGGTGTGAGGTGTCCCGCAGTTCGTGGTGTCCCGCAGCAGTGCGTGGGCTGGCAGGTACCTGCCTGCCCAGGGAAGGGATGATCAGCCTCTGCATTGGGGGCTCGCAGCAGGAGAGTTTCCAGACCTGCCAGGCTGGCATGCCAGATGGAAAGGTGGGTGAAGAGCCTCCATTAGCCACCTCTGCTCCCCTCAGAAATTCAGCAATAGGCAAATAAATAGTGAAATGGTCGCTGCGAGGGAACAGGGAGCCAAGGAGATGAAATATTCTGGGAGGGCGAGTGCACTTTGGAGCCACGTTACAGCTCGCTACTCGAGCAGTTCTGCAGCAACTCACTTAATCACAACAGAAACCTTTATTAACGATACTGAAAAGCAGTGAATAAGTGGGTCATGTATAATAAGCCATTTGTGTTCAGTAGGTGAATACCAATTTGATAAAAGCTGTGTGTGCTGAAAACCTGTATAAATCGCTGTTTAGCAGATCGGAGACTGATCATTTCATTACTGGCTGGTGCAGCTTTCCCTCCACACCACGAGTCCAGCAGGCTGGAGTCGTGGAGCGGGAGAGGGGCTGTGGCCGGCGGGATGGGTTCGGCTGTGGCTGGCGGGCACGGGCGGGTCCTGCCAGGCTCTGCCCGCAGCAGGCAGCGCCCGGAGCTCGCCGCCATCTCTGCCCGGTGCTGGAGGCCTGGAGGAGCCTCCACGGCATCGCGAGGCTCTGGCAGAGCCCCGGAGTGCGTTCACGCTTTCCTTTTAACTTGTCCACGCCGCATGCAGCGGGGGAAAGGACCGGGAGCAGCGTGTGCTCCGCAGGCATCGGCGAGCGGCCACGAGCACCCGTGGGGCGCGGGCGGCTCCCCCATCCTGCCACCCCACGGTGGGCAGCGAGGTTCTGCTCGCAGGGTAGCCACGGCTCTGGGGAGGGAAAAGTCACAATCAAAGAAAGTCCTTTACCTGCCCCCACAGCAAAGGCTCTGCTTTTGGCAAGGATGGAGCCAGGATGGGCTCCAACTGCCCCGTGAGAGCATCTGAGCTGCAGGATTCTTCCCACCATCCCCTCCCTACCCACAGCGCTGCCTCTCTCCTCTCCTCAGGCTGGCGCCTTCAATTATTCATGCCCCCCACTGCAGCCTGTGCACGCTGGGCTGCTGCCATCGGCTTTCTCATGCGCTGGCTGGGAAGCTCCAGCCGTCTTCCCAGCCTGCTGGCTCTGGAGCGGGGCAGGGGAGCCGTGCCTTGAGGAGGAGCTGCCCGGCTTCTTCCCGGCATCGTGTACAGGCGATATCGCCTCGCCTCAGCAGAGCCGCGGCTGGAGGCTGGAGGGAGCGGTGCCCCGGCTCCCCAGGGCGCTGCCCTGCTCCGTTCCCGCACACCCCAGTGATTATTCTATCAATTACTTTCATAAACACTTTGCATTCTGCCGGATTTTTTCACACTTCCTGGTGGGAATTCTCCATGCGATGTGTTTTTCCTGCTGCTGTTCGTGCAGTCATTCAGCGCAATTACATCTGACACCTCTCCTCATCAAACGTCTGGGCTTTCTCTTCCCTTGAAGCGGCTGACAGACGACGGGCCAGACACTGGGAATTATTACGTTAGGACAGTGACAGCTAATTTTAATCATAACGTTCCCTGTGAGCGAGGCAGGAATCAACCAACAGCCGGCACGGCTGCACGCAGTCTGGGAGCTGTGGGCAGCACGGCAGGGCTGGAGTGAGGACCTGGAGTGGGCCAGGGAGCTGGAGGCTCTGCACTGCTGCCTCCTTCATCTGGGGCTGCTCCGGAGGCCAGATGGATGCCCAGGTGGGCATCTGCTGGCCTCTCTCCCCTTCACGGCTCCTCTGGGATTTTGGTTCATGGTGTGAGTGGGTCTTGTGCACCTCGGGACAAGACAGCCCTTCCCGGCCCTGTCCTCGGCAGCTCTGGCTCTCTCCGAGCTCCTCTGTTCCATGGCTGCTTCCCCTCCTGCAGGGCTCTTTCCTGTCTGGCTGCCTCCCCCCTAAGGCTCCGTCCATCTGCGGTGGGTGCCCGGTTGAGCACCAGGGATCTTGGCTGGGCTCGGCTGCATTGATGATTTGTATCGTGTGCTCCGTGTGCAGCTGGGTTGGATGAGCTCAGCAGCGGTGGGGAGGGCAGAGCCGGGCAGGAGGGTGCCGTGTCCACGAGCACCGGGCACTGCCAGCTCTGCGGGATGGCACCAGCACCTGTGTGTGCTGTGGGCAGCTCTCGGCAGCAGCTGCCAGTGCCGGTGGGTCCTGTTTTGGGTGCTGGGTGTGAGACCAGGGGGCTGATCCTGTCTGCCACACCCCATTCCTGCTGAATGATTCCGGCTGAGAATCCTCCCCTGGCTGCTGGGAACCATTCCCTGGCAGAGAGCAGCACCAGAGCGAGTGGTGGCTGCAGGCCGGCGGCACACACTGCTGGAGCCCCACTGGAAGCTGTCAAAAAAAGGCTGTTTTAGGGCTTTGCTACTCATACTATCAAATAACAGCTCTTCTTTGAGCTCCTTGGGAGAGAATTGTCTGAGAACTGTGAGTCCCCAGGAACCACATGGGAGCAGCAAGTCCCTTTGCATGGGCAAAGCTTTGTGTAGTCGGGGCCAGACTGGAGAGACTCACCACTGACCTCTCTCTTGCTGAAGGGGTTAAACATTACGGGAGTGGGGAGTGCTGGGGGCAGGAGCTGGGGCAGCCCAACTCAATGTGGCACTGGTGGAAATATCTGCCGTTTTCAAGGTTAATTCCAGCTCTCTAGTGAGGTGACTGCTGGCCTGATCACAGTCACTGGGTTGGGTGGTTTTTTTTGTTTTTAATTCACATGCTGCAAATTTGAGCTCCTTCTGCTGCTCATATGACAGTCAAGAGGGGCAGAGCAACGGCGCTGCCATCCCCAGCGTGTGGTGGGAGCCTCCCGGCCCCAGCCACGGCCGCAGCGCCCCAGCCCGACGCGTCTCGTGGGAAGGGAGGTGGCCGGAGGGCTGCAGGAGAGCAGCGCTCGCCGCCGAACTCCTCTGCCCGCTCAGCTGCCGGGGCCGGAGCCGCCTGCCCTCTCGCAGCGGTGACGCGGCCGTCACGCCGTGTTTATGCAGCGGTTTGCACCGCGATGTGTTTTCGGCGCCCCGGGGTCAGCATCCCTGCTCGCAGCCTTGTCAGGAGGAGACGCATCCACAGCTGTTGGTGGCGGTGGGAAGCGGAGGGGAGGGAGGCTGCAGCCCGACCTGTGCAGCAGCCTCTGACGGATCCGGTGTCCCCGTGGTGGGGACAGTGTGGGTCACACGTGCACTGGGGCAGTGCCCAGGCCTCTTCTGGGTCCGTCCAGAGGGTCCCTCCTGTGCCTCTCGATCCCCCGGGATGGCTCTTGCTCAGACAGGCTGTGCCAAGGGGTGGCGGTGCTGTGGCAGCCCGGAGGGTCCATCTGTCTGTGGGTCCCTGCCCTGTCCGTGTGCCGGGATGTGTCCCGGGTGCCTTCAGTGCCGGCGGGACTGGGTGCACCTGGAGCCGGGGCTGCCGCTGTCCATCAGCCACAGGAGTCGTGGGTTCCTGGGAAGGGGAGGGGGCTGGAGGGGTCATGGATGTTCGGGGAGGGGATGGCCCCGGAGGGGCTGTGCGTGCCTGGGGCGGGTGTCAGTGGTGGTGGATTCTGTTGGACACGTTTGCTTTTCCTGCAGCGGTGCAGCGCAAACCCAGCAGGTCAGAGCCGGTCCCACACCAGAGAGGCAGGGCAGGGTCTGGATGGACATTCCAGCGGGCAGGAGCANTCCAGCGGGCAGGAGCAGGAACAGAGGGACGTTTCAGCTCCCCCATCCCTGTCCCTGCCCAGCGTGGGATGGAGCCAGCCCCAGCCCTGCCGCCTGCTTGGCACTTGTCACCCCACCAGCCACCAGCCCGGCTGCAGCTCCAGTGAGGGGCCCCAGCTCCTTTGGGCAAAGAAAGAGGTTCTGACTCCTGGTTTAGGGAAAAAAATCCCTCCCGGGGCCGGAACCTGCGCTGACCGGGTGATTAACAGGCGTTTGCAAACGTCCAATGCGTATCTCATTGTCCTCCGGCACATCTTTACACAACAATCAGCCTGAGTTGGTGCCCATGACGCTGCTCCGGCCGGGGCCTTGGTGCCTTGTGGGGGCTGTGGTGGGGGGCATGGAAGCTGGCACAGCTGTGGAATGGCAGCAGGTGGAGTCCTGGAGAGGCTCCTGCGGGCTGCATGGCTTTCTGTGCTGCCTGGGGCCTACGGATGAGGCAGGGGGATGGATCAGGGGCCTGGGGGTCATTTCCAGGTACTCGGGGCAATGCTCTTGGCCCAGCACAGCCCCCTGCCCGTGCAGAGCGTGACCAAGGTGAGGGACATGCCCACACCGCAGGGAGGGAGCCTGCACCCCGTCTGTCTCTGCTTTATGAGAACACCAAGCTGTCCCACCAGGCGTTTTCAATTCTGTTTATCTGTGTTTCCCCATTGAGTTCATTTTATTTCCCCTGATTTTTTATTTCCTGGAAGATTTATTGATCCTGGTGTTCTCAGTTTATGACAGGTAGCAGGCCATAAAGCACACGGAGCAGCGGCCCCCGAAGCCCCCTCCCTGCTGCTGTGGGCATGCGGCTCCAATGTCAGTGGGCGGAGAGGGACGGGGCTGGGGTGGGCAGGGACGGGGACGCTGGAGGGACAGGGCACTGGCCAGAGTTGGTGACTTGTCCAGTGCTCGCAGGAGCAGTGTCCAGGCAGCCTGGCCGACCCAGCGCAGGGTCCATGCCCAGCCTGGGGGCTGCCTGGGGGGACCCTGATCCCCGCTCGTGTCCCTGTGAGGGGCAGGGCTGGGGGCAGAGAGTCAGCTCTGTCCAGGTGGCGCTGGGGTCCACGGCATCCATGAGGGAGGGCACACGGTGCTCCTGGAGGACATCTCTGAAAGATGTGTCCCCAGCAAAGGTGATGACCCTGGGTATCCATCTGCAGGATCTGTGCTCCTCTGGATGCACTTGGAGGTGGCCGAGCTCTGGGGTTAATTAAAATATACGCTTCCCAATTAAAATCGGAAAGAAGGAAGGCGCTTGATTCAATCCAGCCTTTTCTCAGCTTATCTGCCAAATTCCCATCTGTGTGAGCACATTTTAATTGTGTTCACAGTAATTTGGACCTGGCTGGAGCCCTCAGGCCATCACCCTGCCCCTGCACTGCTGGAGCTGTGGTGTCTGGGGGGCTGGTGCAGGCTCTGCTGGGACCCACTGGCTTTGGCCATTGCTCCTGCCAGCAGGAATTCTGTGGGGCAAGAGTCTGATCCTGGCTGCAGCCAGGGAATGAATGGGTGGGCGAGTGCTGGACACAAGAGCCTCAGCACCACTGTGGCTTGGAGCACAGAGGAATCCTTTGTCCTGTACCAAGACCCCCCTGCTCCTCCCACGGCCCTTGGTCAGCAGAGCTGTTCCCTTGCCTGGAGTTCCCTCCACTCCCCAGCACAGAATCCATGTGGCTGCTGGCGCCAGGTTCTGGGTGGACAGGATGTGGGAACAGCACTGGGAACCCCACCAGGACACCCTGCCTTGGTAAACCCCGGTGCTGGGTATTTTCCTCTGTTCCCTGCTGAGATGGATTAAAGGAAAGCGATAAGTGGATGGGATTTCCATGCGTCCAGAGGGACGGGGAGATATTAGGGTATTAACTTTTTGTCTGGGCTGCTAATAATTGGTTTTCAGAGGGATCAGGGCTGGAGAGAGTGTTGCTCCCGACAGGCTGTGTGTCCCAGAGGTGGCTCCGATGGGACCTGCAGCATGCCGGCAGCATGAGGTGGTGAGCGAAGACAGGAGGCACAGGGCAGCCCCGGCAGCCTCAGCAGTGGCCGGGGTGTGCAGGGGGCTGTCAGCCCTGTCCCCGTGCCGTGCCACGGAGAAGCCACTGCACCGATCGTGGCAGCAGCGTTTGCTGGTGCCCTGCACGCTGGGGCCGTCTGTACCGAGGAACAACAGTCTCTCCAGAGGAGATGAAAAGAATTCTAATTACATCTCTGAACAATATTTGTTTTGAGGGAGGAAAGCAAACCATATGGCGTGTGGGAGCCTGTTTGGGGCCGCATTAAGTGAGGATTTGTTTTTCAGTTATGTCCTGATCTGAGTGAGATGCGATCATGCTCTGTTTATTTCCTTCGCCTCGGAGGTGTGGAGTGTGTCCCGCACTCATTCTGGGGAAGGGGTTTGAGGGATGCTGTGGGAGCAGGGGGCCACAGGTTCCTGCTCCCTCCCTTTCCCCCACTGCTCTTTGCCAAGCGCCTGGTCGGGGGGGGGGCAGGCATCTCTGCTGGGGCTAAGGAGGGGACACTGGGGTGGGAAAGGAGAAGCTGGGGATGGCAGGGACCTGTCTGCTCTGCCGTAGGGCTGGGTCTGTTTGGCCAGGGAAGGATGCAGGCACTCCTGGTGACTCTGCCTGTGTGGCTGGAGGCATTGTCCCTCACTGGGACAGTGCCGTGTCCCCGCAGGCACCCACAGCCCTCGCTCTGTCTCCAGCAGCTCTCTTCACCGAGACCCCGCACGACATGACGGCGCAGGCGGGTGAGGATGTGGAGATGGCGTGTTCCTTCCGCGGCAGCGGCTCCCCCTCCTACTCCCTGGAGATCCAGTGGTGGTACGTCCGCAACCACAAGGACTGGACGGACAAACAGACGTGGGCTTCCAGTCAGGTAATGCCCCTCATCCTCATCCTCCTCCACGGCAGCACAGGAAGGCAGAGCCCTCCGGGCAGAGCCCTTGCCTGCACTTGCCGTGGGGAAGGGCTTTGTTTGCAGCCACCGTTGGGTTTGGGTGGGGGACCCCAACCCGCAGCAGCATCCCCGGTGCTGACCGGACCTGCAGAGCAGGGTTTCATCCTCTGCTCTGATTGAGGGCAGCCGGGGGTCCTGTGGTGCAATTAATAGGCTGCATGGGCTGCTCACATCCAGCTGCAGTGGGGATGCTCTGGGACAGCGGGGCTGGGCTGTCCTGGCTGCCCTTCCCAGCCAAGGGGCTGCCTGGCCCATTGCCAGGACCTGTCCCAGGCTGGGGCTTTGTTTTTGTGTTGTGCTTGTGCCTTTGCCTATTTCATCACCAGCTCATCCCTCCTGGCCCTGCACCCTCTATCCCTCCCTTGTCCCCTGTTTCCCTGTGTATTGGTCCAGCAAACAGCCTCTCTTTATTTCTCTCTCTGCTCACACAGAGATAAGGGCCAAAGAATGGGAAACAGCTTTGGGGATTTTAATGAGCCTTTATTGAAGTGTCTTTGGGAAGGCTGCTGCTGGTGTTGCCATAAATTGAGAAGCCTCCGGGCAGAGCTGCCAGGATAGAGGGGAGCGCTGCCAGGGGTCGAGGGTGGGCAGGGTCAAGGGTGTTGGAGGCACTGGGAATGCACAGCCAGTGGCTGCTGGAGGGGAAGATTGGTGCCAAAGGGGCAGGTGCTGGCAGTGGTGGGGACAGAGTTCCAGGGACAGGGGTCACTGCTGCAGCAGTGATGCCACAGTGATCAGGACTCCATTCCCACTCCTGGATCGAGGGGAGCACCTGGAGCTGAGTGGGACCTGTGGGTGAGCACCCCACGCTCCCTGGCTGCTGTGCTGCTGCTGGTTCCTCCCATCCCGGGTACCCAGTGTGGCTTCATCTGCCCTGGGTGCCTGGCTTTGCTGGGGCTGGGCAGTCTCTTCTCTCTTCCCCCTTCTCCCTCTTCCTTCTTGCTTGGGGCAGCCATCCTGGGAGTGGGAAGGGGTCCGGTGGGCTGAACTGACCATTTCTCCTCCCTTTCTGGTCTCTCCCTATCCTGTTTTTTCCACAGCTGAACTCATCACCACCAGAGGAGCCCGGGAAAGAGGCGACAAAAATCAGTGTGAGTTTGGGTGATGGTTCTTGTGGGGGGCTGCCCTTGAGGGCTCAGCAGGACACTCCACCAGTCCCAGTGCCACAGGCTGGGAACACCAGGGTGGGAGAACTGGGTCTGCCTTGGCTCAGTCCTGGGGGTGAGCAGGGTGAGGGGTGGCTGCCCTGCTCTCCCTGGCACCGAGAGGCACAGCCTGGACCCCGAGCCTCATCCGGCATCTGAGTGACGCGTTAATGCCAGGGATAAAATAATCCAATTGACTCAGCAGATTAGCATCCCAAAGCCATTTAGGCTCATGTGAGCAGAATGAGGAGCCACTAATCAGTTAAATAAAACACTCTTGGCCTTCTGCTGCCAGGTGTGTGCCCCACTGGCTCTCCCTGCCTTGGAGAACTCTGCATTTGGGGGTACCACAGACAGAGCAGTGCTGGAAAGCTTCCCACTATCACCTGGCAGCCTCTCCTGGCACTTCCATTTTTCCTTCACTGAGTGAGCAAGGGGGGGATGGGGAGGGTCAGGCACCTGTGGCTTCACAGATGGGTGCCCCCCACTCCCAAGATCAGTCTCTCATCCCTGGGGAACCCTTCCCAAGGGAGAGCATCACCTTTCAGCACCCATCTGCAGGATCAGTGCATGATTCTCTTGATGGTAACAAATCCCCCTCCAGGGGTCATATCCCCTTTGAAAAATTGACACCTACATGAACCTAAGCAGGCTCCTCCAGGATCTGTTCCTCACCAGGGTGCTGGGACCCCCTGCCCCACGAGGAGCAAAGTTCCAGGACTGCTGCTGGAGCAGCCAGAGCCTGGGCTCTGCCAGACCCTGTCTGCTGAGCTCGGGGTCTGCTGCTCCCCACATCCCACCCCAGCCCTGCTCCCGGGGCAGGAGGGGCTACAGCGGGTGCACGGAGCCATCCTGGGGCCAGCACTCCCTCTCAGCTCAACCGGTGCATGTTTCAGCATAATTAGGCAGTTAATTGCACGCTGGGATGGAATTGATGGGTGTGCAAGTGTAATCGGGATTTATTCTGAATCATTCGAGGTCTCTGCTGCCTCCTCCAGATCCAGCCAGCAGGGAGAGACTGGAGCTTCAAACCTCTTTTGTTTGTTGTTATTTCAAATGTCCTTGATCATTAAGTGTTTATGGAATGGAGGAGGTAAATGAGCATGGGTGGTTCTCATGGAACTTGAGGTACAGCCACAACAGCAGGTGACTGGGAACAAACAGCAGAGTCAAACAGTGAGAGGGGATGTAAATCCCAAGGAGGAGCCACCGTGCCAGGCACCCCTTGGCCATGTGTTATCCACCAAACACACCTGGTGCTGGAAATGCTTTGCAGGGATGAAGAGAAGTGAAATGTGACGGGTCTGGGTTTATTTTTTCCCCATTTGAATCCAACAGTACAGCACAGGGCTGAGCTGGGGCTGGGCACAGCAAATTTGCCCACCCTGGCCATGCCAGGGGCTCTGCCCCATTCCCATGGCAGTGAGGGCCATCTCTGCCCTGCCTGTGCTGGCAGAGCCACAGGAGTTATGGCTGGTCATAAAATCTTCCCTCCTGGGGCTCAGTGACCTGCTGGGTAGCGGCTCCATGGCCACTGGTGGCACCAGCAAATTGGGGTTTTATTTTATTAGTTCTAAATTTCCCAGCCATTAATTTCAGTGACTTCTGGCTCCCCCGACTAAGAGGTTTTTTGGAAGTTCCTTTCCCATGACAGTCTCAGCATCTGGGCACACTTGCACCAGGGCCTGGCAGCTCCTGCCCCTGCCTTGTCCTGTCCCCACAGACCCCAGCAATGCAGGATTGGGGCTCATGGCTGCACATGGCCACTGAGCAGCCCTGAGACACTGTTTGGGGTGGCTCTGGCTGTGACATGAGGCACCAGCTGCCTCTCAGCAGCCCGTGGTGTGCAGGGCAGCTGAATGCAGCAGCTTGTGTGTGCTCATGTGTGTTTGTGCTTGTATGTGCACATCAGGCAGGTGTCTTCATGTTCCAGCACTGGATACCCCCGCAGTGAGGGGCTGAGGGGACATTGAGGGGTCCTGGTCCCCACGCTGCTCCTGTGCTGTTTGGGGTGGGTTTTGCCCCTCTCCAGCCCCGTTTCCAAACACCATAAAATTCTCAGCTAACAAATGCAGCGGCGAGTAGAAAAACGGCCTTTGCCATTCAGTGTGATTATAGGGAACAGAGCCAGTGGCCTCGGGGTGGGTTATAAATCTGATTTATTGACCCAGCCCAGAGCAGCCACGGCTCTGGCTAGTGAGTAAGTCTTAAATTTCATTGGGTGATAAATACTGAGAGCGAATCAATTTGGTAGAAAAGCTAATTAGCCAGCGTGGTTCCGCATCGATCTCTGAGCCCTGCGTGGCCGGGTGCGAGCCAGGGCTTCCATCATCCTGCAGGCCCAGGCTGGGTCCGGGTCCCCCCGCACCAACTTCACCAACTTTTACCACGTCCTCCCCAGGCGTGGCGTGGTGGCACACGGTCGGGGGTGGCACTGACCCGGGTGTCTGGGGGGCAGTGGGAGTCCTGGGGGGCCCCCTGACCGCCCGTCTGCCCCGAGGCAGGTGGTGAAGGTGGTCGGCAGCAACATCTCCCACAAGCTGCGGCTGTCGCGAGTGAAGCTGGAGGACGAGGGGACCTACGAGTGCCGGGTGATCGACTCCAGCGACGGCAAGGCACGGCACCACAAGGTGAAGGCGTACCTGCGGGTGGAGGCAGCGGGGGGCCCGGGGCACCCCCAGGACACCGAGCTGCGGGAGGCCCCGCTGGCAGAGCTCGCCGCGCCGGGCTCAGCCCACGCACACCACCACCACCACCACC